>JAHHFK020003563.1:0-471496 GCA_024533555.2 Aedes koreicus
AATCAATATAACTATAACATTTTGACGTAGGACTACGTCTTTGTTTTCAATATAGGGGTACACGTAGCGAGTACGAAAATTTGGAGCGTCACGAAATGTGCTTAGGTTGTGAAAGTGAATAACTAAGTCATTTCATGACCGATTTTCAAAATGTTTGCACCGATCGATTGCAAATCTTTCTACTCATCAATTCCATGAAATAAATAAAATTCCATGAAATTAATAAAATGTTTATAAATATAAAAATGAATTATCGACATAGAAACTACTTAACCGACTGGCGTGAAAATTTGTATGCAGGGGCTTTTGGGACCGGGCAAGCTTCTTATGATGGTTTAAGACCCCGCCCCCCCCTATGGAATGGGGGGCTCTCATACAAATGAAACACAAATTTCGGCATAATTCGAGAACTAATCAAACAAAAGGAACCAAATTTGGCATGTGCCAGTTTTTGAAGGCAAGAAAGGTTTCTATGGCAATTTGAGACCCCTCCCACCTATAGAAGGGGGAGTGGGCTCCCATACAAATGAAACAGGAACATCTAATAACTCTAGAACTAATCAAGTAAATGGAATAAAATTTGACATGTGGAAGTTTTTGAAGACAAGAAATGATTATTTGGTAGTTCGAGACCCTTCCCACTTCTAGAATGGAGGGCTCCCATACAAATGAAACTGGATGTTTTGCATAAAACGAGAACTAACTAAGCAAATGGAACCAAATTTGGCATGTGGAAGTTTTTGAAGGCAAAAAATGTTTCTATTGTTGTTCGAGAAATGTTTCTATTGTTGTTCGAGATGCTTTCACACAAACGAAACTCAAGATTCAACTAAACATGAGAGTATATCATATTCATTATTCGATACATTATAAATGCTACATAATATGATTCAATATTGCAAATCACTAAGGGTCGTTTGATGTGTGCTTATTTGCAATCACAGTCCACTGTTTGATGGCATGTGATGATTTCTGTTTGATGGCATGTGAAGTGTGAAGTTATATTATCTTCGAATTCCAATCAGTGTTTAAAAATGTTTCTTGCGTTCTAGTGCGATGGATATTTTCCATACCATTCGATAGGAGACACATTATTTTGAGGAAGTTTAAGTAAAATGTCGCAGCATATGGCTGCAAACTATATACGTGAGTTGCTCAAGCTTTAAGCTTCAGCTTCATGCCACTCAATCATTGACAGCGTCAGTGAAGAAGAAGACCCGGCAATTCAAAAAGAAAACTTTCGAAAATCACGATCGCTCTTCTATCATCATCCAATCGGATTTTGGAAAGGGAGCATGCATTCGCCGAGCTCTCGCTGAGTGACAGCTGTCATGTTGTGCAAGCGATAAATGCACGCCGATTTTAGCTGTCGCGCAAATTGTGGCGACAACGTTCTGAAATCTGCACACAACGCGATGGTCTCAATTTTGACGGATCGCGATGTCGCCGCCATTTTGGATCGGGTAATTTACGTCTGAGCCGAGCTTGGAGGCACGAAGCCATTTCAGGGCGGTGTCATGTAGTGGCGGCGGCGCAGCTGAGTGAATGGCAAGAGTTGTTTTAATTTTTCAGTTTCTGCCGCCTCGTGACTGCATATAGGAGAACGAATGAAAATAATAATCTGTAAAACTCGACGACCTTGCTCGTAATCGAGATCGCGAGCACGAGCTCTGGTGCTGAAAGCGAAAACTGCACACACACACACAAAAAAAACAGAAAGAATCAAAGCGTGCGAAGCGCGACGGTTGGCAACGGTTCTGGCAGCGTGTATTTTAGCACCTAGTGGCAAGAAGCGAGAAAAAATTGGCCGGGGTCCTTAATATAGCTTCCCACAGACCGTTGGTTTGAGTTCTGCTTTTGCGGCACTGTCAAAGCCCAATTTAGCTTGAAATCTTCCAAACCCGAGAGAACTTTGCTCTTTTGTGATGTTTGGCGATGACTTCCTACTCATGCGGTCGGAAGTTATTTAAATGCTAAATGGTGCTCAAATTAACACCACCGTGATGATTATTCACGGATTTTTAAATACATTACTACTACTACTAAAATGTGTCTTTATTTCAATTGTTTTAATTTTACATTCGATTTTACATTCTAATTGACTAGCCAGTGGGGCTCTACATGTTGTGTTGTTATACATGTCATATGATGTGATATGAGTAAGAGATCTTAGCAAACTACTACATTTAGTTGAAGTCTTGTTAAACATGCGATCGGAACTACTATCAAATGTGAGACCAAGGTAGACTACTTCGCCGGACCAATCGACCGGTGTGTTACAGAGGTGGACTTTGACATCTCCTGGCGGAATGAGTCGAGGCGACTTGGAGTGCGGAAATAGAATCGTCTGGGTTTTAGCTGCATTGATCCAATCTTCCAGCTATTGAAATAATCTGACAGAGGCCCTCCTGAAGTTTTAAAGTCAGAGCACGAATCACTCGACCTTTGATGGAATAGTTCCTTGATTATCGAGATTTTCAGCCTGGGCTGGTTCATCTCCCGTCGTAGCCACTCAAATACCTCTTTTGGGTACTTTCGTAGCTTTTCCGGGGGTGAGATTCGAACTCGTGACTTTGGCGTGAGAGGTCACGATGTTAACCTCAACGCCGGGGTCGCCCCCGACCAAATTGTTCCTGAAGGAAGCTGTTATTCTGGTTTGCGAACTCCCGTAAACGGCTGAGGATCACCTTTTCGAACAACTTCGCGATGGAGGACAAAAGGCTGTTGGGGCGATAGCTTTTAGCGCAGGTAAAGGCTGACTAAAAGAAAATTGGTACGCACAAAAATACCTGTAGTTCGTGATTCATTAAGTTTAAAAAGTCTATTAATAGTTGCTTCACAGTACTTCTTTATTTAAAAAAAATCCAGTAGCAGTATTAGATACATTTCTCCAGTTCGAACAAGATTTCTAACGTTCTTCTTCCGATGGAGCACATCATGCCCGCATATATGAAACGGACACGGAATCAGCGCATTTCTTCCATTTTGACTGCAGTTGCTGGATGTCCTTGACTGCCCCGCCGCTTCGTCGAAGTCGCTCCTTTGATATTGCCCAGTATTTTTCGATTGGTCGAAATTCCGGTCAATTTGGAGGATTCATGCACGCTTTTTGGCCACGGAAATCGGTTGGTTTTTTTTTGGGGGGGGGGGGGGGGGGGGGGGGGGGGGGGGGGGGGGGGGGGGGGGGGGGGGGGGGGGGGGGGGGGGGTGCTTCCTGATGAATGCCAGTTCATGCTTTATCATGTTTTCTACGATCTGTATCCTTACCTGGTAAGCGATGTTCCGCACCGTTTCAACAATGTTGGCGTTTGTATCTGTTGCCTGGCCACATCAAAAAATCGTAAGACCAAAATACCGGGGAATTTTTGAGTCTTCTAACGATTTTCACCAACAGAGACCTTGCTGCGCAGCTGACCATCCCTGGTTCCAGTTTTTTTTTTGTAGTCCGCCGCATCTCTTGGGCCCTGCCTTAATTCAGGGTTTCCTTGTGTTTGAACACTCGACCAAACTTTATTTTTTGTTTTCGGCATCTTCAGCACTTTTAGCCAGTTTGGAACCGGACCGCTCCCCGGATTTTCCGTGCTTATACACAAAAATATTTTTCTTTCGAGTTCCATTTGACGTTATTTCTGAACGCGATCGACTACTTTGACTAAACTTGTAATCTTCTCGTGTACTTTTTCAAACAGACGTATCTGATTTTGTAAACAAATAGGGGTAGTAAAATTCAAACATTAAATTCTTGAAACCCAGCACTTTCATGCAAACTAGGGCTACCAACACAAAGAATAACATTTCCCAAACATGATTGTGATGCTACTTTCCGTGAGGGTGCTGAGAGTTTTGAGAAATTTACGTTTGAATCTTACTCTTCTCCTCTTTGTTTACAAAATCAGTACCTCTGTTTGAAAAAGTACTCGAGAATCAGCCGATATACTACTATCGTCAGGAACAACTGTTGGTGTTTCGGCGACTCTATACATTGCCTCCATAACCGTAGGCTCATGTGGGCTCACAATAAATTGGCCAAGGTTATATGAGTTCACAAAATGTTGTCCTAGTGCGTTGGGACTGAATTCTGGTCCGCCAGACGGCGGAATTGGACTTGGCTTATTTTTCAGAATTTTGGTCAACTTCCAGAAGGGTTTTGCACCATCTGGGAGGGAGCGAATTTTAGCTTCGAAATGCCTATTTCTGAGATCCATCATCCTGGCTTGAATAATTTTAGTAAGGTGGTTTGTATTGGTCATCTGGTTTATTGAAGGAATATGCTGCTCTCGGGCCCGAGAGATTGCTTCGTCGATGGCACGCAGTTGTCGGTCGATGTCTTCGGACGTCTCGGGGAGTGCATCGTAATCGACAGAGTCGTCGACGCGTCGCTGGAACAGTTCCCAGTTAACTCGGTGATAGTAGCGCCTGGTGATAGGGTGCCTTTTTTAGGCCAGATTACACAAATTGACCGATAAGCCAACTTCGGCCACCACCGAGCTCCTGGTATACTACCGGCTGATCGATGTTGTTGGCCATGTTGGTGAGGAGATTGTCGAGGGTTGAGTGCGCCCCAGCTTGACTCAACCGGGTTGGAGAATCCGGACTAGGTATCGAGTCGTGACCCTCCTCCAGGTCATTTTAGATGATGGATCCGTTGTGGTTCCGACGAGTTAGCTTGACGATTTCTTGCTGTCGGGCCGTAGCTGCTTGATTGGGGCAGTAGACTTCGATTACTTTGAGCTGGAAACTCGGCAGCAGGCGGCAGTTGATGTTGTATCACAAAGGAGGCAATAACCCCCCTTGTCCAATCGCGTCTGATGGTCCGATCGCGTCTGATGAGCTGAAAATCAGTAATATAAACAATAACGTCAGGCTTGAAGTGCGTTTCAGTGATAATGATGATGTCAATTTCCTACTCGTTGAGGAAAGTTAGCTCGATATTTTTGTTCCCAACGGAACAAGCATTCCAGAAAAGCATTTTGATGGTGTTTTAAATACATAAAAACTAGTTCTTTCTCAAGTATTGGCGTTATTGGGTTGATTAGGATTATTGATTTTATTGCACCTTCGTAATCTGCGTTGTTCATGGATCCGAAATCCTAATTTTTATCATTTTTGTTGACCTAGAATTACCTTCATAAGAATTACCTTCATAATTACTTTCACAGACATCACTATCCGTTAACCCCTCGATAATACTTTGAAATTGTCATTTTGATAATTCTCGAGTACTTTTTCAAACAGACGTATCTGATTTTGTAAACAAAGAGGGGAAGTAAGATTCAAACGTTAGATTCTTGAAACGCTTAGCACTTTCATGCAAACTAGGGCCACCAACACAAGGAATAAAATTCCCCTAACATGATGGTGTTGCAACTTTCCGTGAGGGTGCTGAGAGTTTCGATATATTTACGTTTGAATCTTACTTCCCCTCTTTGTTTACAAAATCAGATACGTCTGTTTGAAAAAGTACTCGAGAATTTAATGTCATAAAACTTTATTTGAGTTGATTTACAAATCGAGATGAAAATCTTTGGAAACGATAAAAAATATCGTTGAACGCCAGAAACAAATCTTTTAAATGATGTATATTCATACAAAACAACTCAATTTTCAAATTTGTACACCTCTCCTTAACACATATTCGTGCTCCCAAAAATGTTCCGTCTAAATAAATTCTCCACATCCATACCCATTACCATTCTAGCCGTTTTAATAAGGTCCACCACCCAGCCCGAGAGAACGGTAAAATTACACAATCCCCACACGGAGACCGCAAATAGTTTCCGAATGAATCACCCCTCGATCATTCGGGGCTGCAAGAAACCGCTACAGTATCGCATTCTGACGCGCACAGGATCCAATTTCAACGCGCCGCCGCCGCGGCAGTCGCCGAGTTGTCAGAACCGTAGCATACCCTCCACTGTGACCGCCATTCAAATTAATATTCATGTCCACAATGAGACTCTTGGCTTATTCGTTAGCCACGGGTTGCCTTACCGTAATTCACTTTCACAAAAAAATAAAACTGTAACTAAACCATACCTCTAAGTGCCATAGAGCGCGGCGCGATTTGTGTTTAGGGTTGGGCCACCGCCGTCGTTTCTACGCAAATGCGCTTACGTGCCAAGTTTGGGAACATGCATGCAATGGGTAAACATATTAGCCATTAGCCTATTAAAATCTTTAATAGATACAATGGCACACTCCACACCGCGGATAGAACGAAACTAAGCTGGTTGCATGGTTGACGGGCGGTACTAGATTACCTTAGTAGGCGTCGATGCTGTGCCCTCTCAAGACCAAAAGTCAACACTAATGATCATTATGCCATAGTAACATGAGCTACTTTGTCAACGTCGTGTTGTACTTTTATGAGCCGTTGAACAGGAGTCACAAAGAATATAAACAAAAGCAATTTGTGAACTAATTCATCATTGTTTCACACCCATTCGCTAACTTCTCGTTGTGCAGTTTAAAATGATCGCAAACGTTCATTGCCTGCTTGCTTAAAAGTACAAATTGACGCGAATTAATCTTTTCCCTCCTCTGACAAGGGCAACAAACTGCATTCTCCACGAATTGTTTGCTTACTCAGCGAAAAACATGATGGAAGATCTTCATTCAGCACAACCTGTCATTGCATAATGGGAACAATTTCCTCTTCGCTGAATCATCTTCGATATCGAGAAGAGATCGAATAATTCCACAGCATCACCCCCTTCCAACAGCATGTTTACTAATGCAAATTCCTTTTCTTCCCTAATTTCAGGATCGGTCTATGCGGCTTTGATAACCCGATGCGAGATCACAAGACAGACGAAGTCAAACGACACGTAGGACAGGTAGGTTTTCTTCTGCGCACCTGTGTTCAGCAACATCAACAACCATCGTCACAGTACGGGAAGAGGTACCAGATTAAGATCAAGGCCTACTATCACGGTCTCTTCTAAACCTTACAAATGTCAGATTCAGTTAATACATTTCATCCAACCAACCGAAAGTCATCACGACCGATCTCCATGTTCCAAGTGGTTAGTTGGTTGGGTGAGCAATAAAGAGCATTTTACGATCGATTCTCAATGGTCGAACTAATAAAGCAATTCAACGACGGTCGTTGGTGGTGGTGGTAAAAAATGGAGGCGCATCCTCGTACCGTGGCATCGCGATCACGATCACGACAACGGCGACGAGCGGATGCTCTCTAAAAAGGTGCAAAAGAAGATCCATCAACAGCCGCCACGGCACATAGTGTTGTAGAACACGCGCGGCTCTCACCCGACATGTTCCAAGTCGTCCTCCAGCGCGCGCGGGTGATCTTTAAATATCAAGGTTGTAGACGCAAATGTTGTTCAACATTCTCACCGCCGCCGTCGACCGCAAAAACGATTAGTAAACGTTGCATCATAAGTTATGATGAACATTCAGTTCAAAAATGGCTATATGGACCTTCACTTTTCAAAACATGACCAAATTCTCAATTCACCTCGGTTGACTATGATTGGTTTGCATTGTTTGTCAGCTGGCCATAGCACAGGTGACAGCTAGCTGCGAACTTAATTTCAACACATTAAGATCAATTACTGCATCTTCCATGAGCGCCAATTTAACATTCAATTATCACCTCCCATCAACAACGGCTATCGTGCTTAACTCATTTGTGCGTCATCCTGTACTGGCTTAATTCGCATCTGTCAAAAGTCACGCTAGAATTGAGTAATCCGCGCGTTCTCGGCTTCTAATTATCGATATCTAATTAGCGGCCGTCTTCATTTATAACCCACTGATTGATCTGACATTTCGCCCCGTTTCCCCATCCCACCAAGCCGCTCACTTTCGATTTCATCGCCGGTAGAAGAAACCTTACAATTTTCACGGAACCACGTAAGAAGAGCATGAGCGGAAAACAGCTGTCTCGTATCGATGCTAAACTGGATCTTCCACTTCTTCGCATAGTTTCCCTTTCTGCATGGCACTAATGACTACCGCCAGTCGAGGCGAGCAAAGAACTAGTCTTCCTTGAAAGATCGTCGCCTTCTTCGATCCAGGAAATTACAATCTGTTTCTGTTTCTGCTTTTGCTGTTCCGCACACGCTTCGATTCGATGCGATTGGACGCGATTGGAAGCGATGGCGGTGCGGTGCTAGAGATGATTCTATTACTCTCATGAGGCCCTTCGGATTCGAATCGAACTTCGACAGCATTATTTGGGCAGCTAATTGCAGAGTGTGCGGAGTACCTCACAACGCGCTTCGTGACCTTACAAAAGTACGCTTCCTACAAATGCAACTCGACAATGATTTTCCATTAGGGCCGAACTGACAAACGTAAACATTGGCTTCATCCGCGAATTTCTGAACATTGAAAATACCACGATCATTTCGAAGAGGAAGAGTTCCTATCCGATATAGTATCGATGGCCTGCATGGGCAGAATTAGTGCAGTAGAATCCACTATTTACATTTTCCAGTTAGGCCCCGATGACAAATCTTCGTCGAACTGTCAATCAAGAATGCGGTTTTTGTCCGGCTGAGTCGTGTACGAATAAGCTTCCCAAGAACAAGAAAGCCGGCATCAAAGGCAGAAATTTCAGGGAAACTCGATCCGATCGGGTGACTTCCGCTTGAGTATCATTTCACGCCCGCTCGATATCATCATGCAAACGAAGTTTGGAATCGTGATTGGGGGATCGTCTTACGGGAATGTGAAGCCACAACAGCGACAAATATTTGAGCTAATTTTATACCTTTTTGGAGGTAAGTAACCTTCAGAAGCGCACATAATTGTTCGCTACAAGGAACAATTAAAGAGTTGTTATGTTTACAAGATGGAACATAATGCAATGAACCGATGGCAGAAGGTCGGTTCTGTCTTCTAAATGGTACACTGAAAATTAAATTTAGTTTATACTATGAAATCTGTCGTATTCGTTCGTATATTCCAAAGTATTCGTTGTTTTCTGCTACGAAATTTATTTGTATTATACTATTTATGAAGCTGGTTTCGTATGCAATACTCAGATAAAAATGAACATTGAATTTTCTGCGTTATATAATGCACTTAAAGGGAACGCTCGATTTCAGAAAATAATGGGATATTTCATGTAAATTTAAGCAAGATAACGCCTGAATCTAGCCTGTTGTATAAAAGATTGCAAAAATTGGTGTATGGCGCATGAAAGATAGCAAAAAATTTCGTTGTTGACGCCTCCTTTGGCTTGGAATTAAACGAGGGGAAATTTTATGCGCCGGGTTAAATTTATTATTATTTTCTGTGTACCACATGTGCTGTCAAAAGAACGAAGTCAAAAGAACATTCGTAAAAAATTATTCGTACAAAAAACTACACAGCTGGATAAAGTAGTGCAAATTTCTGTTCAATACCATGCACATAAATGAAGCATCACAAAACTTACAAATTAACGTTATAAATCGTGTAAAGTTCTGAGACATTCCATACATTTCTGTTAATGTTGTATGCAAAAGCTCTTCTTCATTACAACTATTTCATGCAAGTAGCTACTTCATGTGAAAGGAAATACAATTTTACATGCTCTAATATTTACATCACAATGAAAATTCAGATTTTCTTTCTGTGCACGACAAATTTGTTGAAAAATGTGAACCGATACCTCTCGCTGATGCTTTCCGTTGCATGCATGTTGCAACGATCTGCTTTATCGACTCGGAATGAACCTCGAAAAAAGAGGAAAACCATTGAGAGGGAGAGGTTTTATAATGATTTTTTGAATGTTTCTGATTTCTGAATCGTTTCTGTCCAAATTAGAAAAGCTGCTACTGAATCTGTGGCTCTTCTCTCTAAGCTATGGTGACCCGTGGAAAAAAAAAAGTGAGATAAATGAAGATAAAGTCAAATTTTTTCGAATTTTAATTCGAAGTGAACAAATGATTTTTGGCACCACAGCAGCAACACCAACTTGTTCGACTACAATGGAAGAGGACCAGTGATTGGCTGGGCCGCCCGAAATTAATTTTGTGCATTGTACGAATAAGGTAAATGCAAGCAATTTTGTAGATGGTAAGCAGTACGCATGTTGCTTAAATTTTCTGAGACATGTGTTCAATGTATAAAAACTGTCTTTACAAAACGAGCGTAGTCGATCTTACGAAAAAATATTTTCAGTGTAGTACACCATACAAAATTTGTATGGCATACTACCACATACAAAGAGAGATCCGATCCGATCCGTTTTGGTTAGCGTGTAAGTGTGATACTGCTTGTAATAATTCATCTTTTTTGATTCATTCAAAAGCAGTTTTAGTCCGGCATACACAAGAGTTACCTGTTTTCAATTTCACATATATTAAGCTCTGCATGTTATCATCACTGTGGTTATGAAGATAACTGTACTGCAACACACTTTCAGATTTCGTAACGTGCTCAAAATCAGGATTTTTGCTCGAAAAAAGGCAATTTAATTCTAATTGGTTGGATCGCACTAAATCGCACCAATCTAACTCAAATCCACTGAATATTCATCAGCGTCGACCAAAGGAAAACACGTTAACTAATAGGCGCCTACTTTGACCTTTCTTATTGGCTTTTGAAGACTGTGTACTGAATTGGTAGAGCTAAACTGAAGGGTGGCTCCGTGGGCAGACATACTATTATCAGTCATTGAGATGGAAAAAACATTACTCATATCAGTAACAACTGTTCGACAGATAATCTGGCACCAAAACGAAAATAATTAATTCTTAGGCTGTGTTCCAATTCGCGAATTAATTTTAAATGTACTTAAACTTGACCGATGGAATAAAATCGATTAATCGATTAAAATCCCTTTGTTGTTGATCATCAAACGTTTGATAAGGTGTCTGTCAAAATTAAGTTTCCATCTGTCAGAAATAAATCAGCTCGAGTAGCAGACTTAGTCGATTATTTTCCATCTGTCAAGTTTAAGTACAATTAAAATTAATTCGCGAATTGGAACACAGCCTAAGAATGTGATTCCCAATAAATTGCGATACTGGAAATATTTTTTTGTAATTTCGTTCTCTAAAATAGTAAGACAGATTCATATTGCTTGACATCTGACCAAATGTTACACTTACCAGCCAATCAATGCTCCTGTTCTATCGTACCCGGACACGTTGGAGTTGCTGAGAAAGTCGGGAATCATTGGCTTACCCCGAAATAACCATTAAGGCATCACAAACTTTGGATCGAAACTTGTGAGTTCATCTTCATTAATCACGCAACTTCTTAGAAGTCACCGGATTCAGTGAGATCAACCGGATCCAATACAGTTCTTCTCAATAGTACCGAATCGAATACAAACTCAGAAACATTAAAGAAAAAACCTTGAACGACTCCGCGCCGTTGCATTTGTTTTTTCTAATAACATAGGGAGTCGATAAAGCAGATCTGTCTATCATTCATGCAACCACACCAGAGAGGCTTATCTTTTTTGTGGAACGAAATAAGGTGTGGCCCAGTTAGAATTGAAACATAGACTATTGCGCATATTTCGGATACACATTAACAAAATAGTACTCTGTTTTAACTTAAATGTTCGAATTATTTGATTTAGGGAAAAAATATGGGGGGTTTGGGGGGGTGGTCTGCAAACACAAACTTGAATTTGGCAGGAATATCTCCCCGAGCCGTAGCCAAGTAAAATTTTTGTCCCGGTAGCTGTTTGAAATCGGCCTTTACATAGGTTTCATCATCCATGAGGAGACAGCCATTGAATTTTGTCAACACCTGATCACCTTCTGCTTTTGATCCATATTTGGTTGTCTACAGAGACGAATTCGTTGCACGGTACTGCGTGCGGTGCGAAACTTTTTGGCCAAATCGGAGTTTTGGCCCTCAAAAGTTCTTGAGGACTTTGTTCCGCAGTTGACGGTTGACAGTACCCGCCCGACGCTTGCTTTGAGGCTTGCGATCCGTCGACTAAGCTGCTCTGTACTTTTTCAAAACACGCCACACGGTATTTCGTGAAAAACCCAACACTTAAGCAAGTTTTGGCCCAGACCACGAAGGGTTTTCCAAATGAATGCGCACAATTATTTTTCTTCTTTCTTCTTCCATTTTGTATTTCTCTGAAACACGTTCGAACTGCACCGAGAAAAAAAAACTTCTGATGTTGTTATTGTTATAGGGAACACATTAGATGTCAAAGTTTACAAATCCGACCACTAGGGTCGCTGTAAGAATCAAAAATGTTTATTCCAATACTAAATGGGCCACACCTTATGCGTAGCGCTTTGAATAGTTTTCGCACAAATGTTGATAAATGTGCGAAAACTGTTGTCAACAAAATGTTGATTCTGAGTAAACAAGTGCTTTATACTTTTGACAGTTGCACGTATGCCATTGAATACGAAGTAAATATCATGAATAATACAAATTAGTTTCGTTGCGGAAAACAAAGAAAAGATTCGTGATTCATACCTTTCGATTTCGTATTATAAATCAGATTTAATTTCCGGTTAACGCTGGTCGAAGATATAATTAACACCTTTCAATCTATAAGTCAGACTCAAGAGCCAATCTTTTGTCATGAAATTCATAGGTCAAAACAATTAAAAGTTATTGAGTTATTGAGTTAAGGTACACACTATCGATGAGACATGTGTGAGAACATTTCCGAAAAAAAAACCACGGCAACCGATGAAACTTGAATCTACAATTTCGATCATTTTCCGATTGTTAAATGCATTGAGTCTGCAATTCAAAGGAGTATAATCAGCATTGATAGAATTTAGTAAAAGTAGCAGTAGCCAAAATTAAAGCGACAAGATTGTAAATGAGGCGACACGTCAAAACTGTCGGACATCTGTCATACCAGTAGTTCCAATCGTGCAACCGATCTGTCAAATTGAAGATGAGTGATTCGTTTCGCCTCTTTGGTTCTGAAGGCTCTTTAGCAAAAATCGATATGAAATATTTGCCCATTAGATCATCTAATATTATCCCATTTTTACACTTTTCGGAATAACGATCCATGTTTTGTTTTTAATTGGTTGCATGAATTTGCAGAATAAATTAAAAGCACGGCCATTTTCTTAATTTTTTAATTTTTTTTTAAAAGTGGGGGGGACCAAAAAAAAATAAAAAAATTTTTTTTTGTAATTACGTTTTTTTTTTTTTTCTTCCTCCGGTTTTTTCTTCCATAAAAAATTAATTCACTTAAAATAAAAATAGGTTGTGGTTTTTATTAAAAGGGGGGGTTAGAAAAAAAAAAATACAGTTCTTTCGTGTTTCTCTCTGAGGTTGTTAAGTAAATGACGACGAGAGAAACATTACCGGTAAAATTAAAAGTTGTGTTTTCTATACCTCTAATTTGGAAATTGATTTCTGTCACATGTAGACTTTAGGAAGTGCAAACAGAAATTTTCACATCGCTAGAATTGTTCTGTGCCATTTGGTGGTATATGAGCACTCTTTTGCCAGTCAAGGGGGGGTACCCTTCCCTTCCTTTGCCTACCCCGCACTGGGGTAGCTTGGTAAAAGATTGTGTGTTCGATTGAATGCCGCCTTTCAAAATAGCCCTCCGCTCAATTTCAACTGCTTCTATTCAATTTCACAGCCTGCCGTACTCTAACGGACCTATCAATACTTTCTCTTCACATCTTTGGTTCTAGCAGAAATTGCTGTCCACTCCTAGGGTCTCATGTTGATTAGAAGATATTTCCATTTCAAAACGGGTTGGGTGGATCGATATGCAATACATCACTTATACGTATCCACAGGGATATAGAGAATCTCCTTCCAACAACAAGACTGAACAATTGGTCAAAAGAGCAAGCTATCTAACATGAAGATGCCCCAATGGGCGGGGAGAAGAGCTCCGCCCTCTATTCACAAACTGTTAGCAATGGGGAGTTGGCATTCCCACTCTCCCCCATCCAGAGTGCTTCAATCGGGTGCCCTGATGGTCCCTCCCATTCCCATGAAATATTTATATAATGGTGTATATATTTATGTAAATGGAAAATACTACAAGCATTCGATCCATAATATATGATCTTCATTCGGTTGATCCTGAAATGCAAGAAATGTTGTAAAGTGCTAAAGTGTAGAAATCTGTGTTTCGCGCTTAAGCAAGTTTTCGTTCGTTTTCAGCGATAGCAGCATTTCACCACAGGTATCCTAAAAAAGTTTGTATAATAGATTATAATAGCTTTATTGAAATTTTACAAAACTTGACAATTTATACATTTTAATTTACTGTTGCCATGGTCACTATTTGCTACTTGATGCTGATTTTATAACAGCAATCCGCTTTTATTTTTGCTGACCTTATAGTTATTGCTACTGAGTTAGGCAAGGGAAGATTTAACTGGAAGGGAGTTAAAGATAAATGGGCAAAAAAACAATAAGTAATCTTTGAATAATATATGAAGTAAAATAAATAAAACAATATTACCAAACATAATGATACTGTAAGTTATGATGAAGTAATGCAAAGATTGAAATGTAAAATCAAACACCAAATGGCACACAGCGCTGCATGAATCAGATCAGCTCAGAATTGGTAAAAAGTCCATTTGCAAACCGGAAGTGAAAAATACATTCAGCAATAAGTGCAAAAGCCTACCACAGATTCCGTAATTTTCAAAAGCCTACCACAGATGTAATTTTCTGCGTTATATACTGGACATATATGGAATGCTAGATGTCATAAATTGAAGGTATGTTTCGTGTTTAAGCCAGATACCGCCTAAATCAAGTTTGTTGTATGAAAATGTGAAGGTCATGATATGATGTCAATAATACGATGTTGTAAAGAAATACTACATATTGTACATATAATAATAAAATGCCGTTATTTGCCTCTTCCGCTGCGATGTTAGATGATTGAAACTCTAAAATAGCGAAAATTCCAACGTGATATAATGAAATAAAGTTGATAACCTGGCAGCCTAGCAAAATAGCAAAGAATATGAGTATGACTACTGCCCAAAAACGGAAACTCAAAAAATCCAAAACGAAAAAAAATAAAAATAAATGACAGGAAATTCTTCGATGACTCTTTTTTCCTACTGGGCCCCTAAAAAAACTCTCCACGTCTGTAAAATAGAAAATGTAGGATCATAAACAATTATATTTGTAAAGTCTGCATGTCTGCTGATCCTGCTGCAATTGTAGACGGACTTGCATTATCATAGCCACGGGGGAAGAAAACAATTCAAAACCATTACACAATACTTGGGAATTCCATGGATGATCTGAAATTATATACCGTATAAAGAATACTTCCATTTTCGTGGTAGGGTAAGATTTCAGCATGCTACTTTACCGGGGTCACGCTGCCTACATCGCCTTGGTGCGGCTGCCACCTAATGTATAGTTGACGCGATACAGCGTTTTTCTTACTCAACCGCTGGATGCCAGGACAGACGCTGTTTGAGCCGCACCTCCTTGATGGACAGACGCTCGACACGCACCTCCTCAATCTAGCTGAAGTCAGAAGGACAACAGTGCCCAGGCTGCACTACCAGCTAAGTACGCAACCCTTAGCTGGCGGTCTTTGTCATCTCTTGACCCGTGGAAGCATGAGGTAGGAACTTGTGAGGACCTAGCTATGTTGCGGGGACGCACGCTCCATCCCAGGTGTCTACTCACCATTTTGCAGCCCCTGAAGGTTTGGAACATTATCTATGGAAAAACCTTATCTCTTGGGGTGCGCTGTTGTTAATATTGTACTGTGTTGTGGTGCATGCGCACCATGTGATATTTTAGAAACACATTTTTTCTCTTTTTGTATGGGGGTATGTGTGATGAGTAACACTAATATTTCCACAAGACTAGCTTGCATGACCCGATGTGATGTTTAAATACTTTCCTTACCAGATATGCCAAGGCCTTGTTATCCATATTTACGGGGTCTGGGGGACCTTCCCGTGTCGCGGGTGTGGGGGGGGTGGGGGGGGGGGTCGGTGGTCTCACCCTGTTGCTGGCCGCTTTTCCTGCTGTTGTTTATGGTGGTGTAAAACCTGCAGAGGAATTAAGAGAGGTGGAGAGCGCGTTTTTTTTTTTTTAAAAGGTTGAGCTCTCACGCGGAAACTTGTGTTTTTGTGGGGATTCAAAAATGTGAGTGTGATGCTGCTTCGCAGTGGATGGTAAAACGAGTCAACATGAATAATTTTGATTGATTCTTTTTTTTTGATGCTTTTTGGGGGGTTGGTTGGTTGTTTTTTGTGGGGCGTTTTTCCGGCGGTCTATATTGAGGTTTGGTTGTTTTGAACTTCCTTTATTAAGATCTATGAGCCCATGTGCGACGCCCAAGGCTAAGGAATAATACCTCTCATTTAAAAAAATGAGAGGTTGTGACTTGGTCCTCCCTTAGCTCAAATGATCAAGGCAGAGCTACAAAGCAACACCATGCAGAAGGTGGCATGTTTCAATCCTCGGTCTGGTCTAGGAATTTTTCGTTAAGGAGAATTGTTTAACTTCCTAAAGTATAATTTTACTTGCCACATGGTCATCCATATTCAAAAATGGTACCGGGCTCCGAATGTTTCCAATTTATAACTGTGGAATTACATGTAGAAGTAATAATTCTCCGTTTTGTAGTGGTTAGTCGATTTTCTCAAGATCCAAGTGTTCAATATCAAACTTCCTAGTATCACTATTCGGCAAATACGAGAACCAGTCTACTTATCTGGAGTCCCCGTATTCGTACTATGCGATTCCCTTTCTAAAAGCTGTTGAAGTTAGACACGAAACTCATGTGCACTGCGGAGGTCACGGTCAGCTCTCAACAAATTCCAATAAATCCTGTAGTTGAACCTACTTGTGCGTCATTGCTGTCTGGATTATAAACCATTAATCAATGCAAGTCATTCAGCAAGTACCTAGACCTATGGGCCATCTGAATAAAATAATGTTAATGTATCTGTTCGATATAGCTCGAAAGTGCATTGTCGCGAAATCTGTGTGTGAATCGTGTGACCGAAGATCTCCTCGTTCAACAATCACGATAAACGGGCAAAATTGAAGTTCATTTATTTCAATAGAGGAGTTTACATAACTTGAATCCAGGAATAATTATGACAAGGCAGCTATTCCATAAAATACCGATAAAGTGGGTCTCAGAATTTCGTGAAAATTTGTAGTTTTGTTCCTCATCACAAAATAATAAACATTTATTTTTTTATTTTTCAAAAATCGATTTTCTTTAGTTTTCCCGAAAATGACTTTTTTCAAAAAATCATAACTTTTGAATCACAGAACCAATTTTAAATGTTAAAACACTTAATGAACGACAATTAAACACCCTCTAAAGAAAAAATATGATGGTATTGAAAAAATTGAATTTTGTATTGTAAAACATTGATTGTATTTGTATTTTTCGATTTTCATGGTGTCTGACTAGAGGGCGCTATACAATTTTATATTTTTTCTTAAAAATTAAGACTGTTTTACACAATATATCAAAACAATAAAGGAGAATGTTCTTTCGTTTTTGAGATATATTTTTTTGAAGTTATCAAGTATTGGATTTTTTCACCATATTCATATGCGACTAAACTATCGATTTATGGTGACTGTAACATATTCATAATATCTACACTTATTTCAATTTCGGATTCTAGAGTACCATGGATTTCCCAAAAACTTGAATCAAATTTATAGATTGCTGTTGGGTATCATAAATTGTCACAGGGATTCGTAGAATTGTAAATAAAGATGCATAGGGTATCAAATGGAGTATTACGAAATCAAATTTAGGAAATGCATCTGTCACGGACAATACGACACCCCATATCGATTTCCATTTGGACTTTGATAAGACAATCCTATGGTTTGCAATTATACATGTGTGTAGTTTGAAATAAAACTCTGTTATTTGTTGACGTTTTCACATATGTTTATTATTATTGACATAAAACACGTTTGAAGAGCTCTCGCAGTTTCACAGAACATTCTTCTTCGGCGAAGGAAAATCGTGAAAATTGGTAGATATATTCGATTCTAAAATTGATTTTTGAAACCGCCATAACATGGAAATGGTTACTCTAATGCAAAAATAAAAAAAAATATGTGTCTAATATTTTGTGATAAGGAACAAAACTAACAATTTTCACGAAATTCTGAAACCCGCTATATCGGTATTTTATGGAATGGCTGTATATACAGTATGTCCCATAAAAAATTGCGAAATTCCATACCTCAGTTTCAAATAAGTTTTTTTCATAGAAAATGATGAAAAAAAATCATAATTTTATTTAGGGAATCGTTTATTAAGCCTTTCATGATTACATTACTCAATATGTCCACGATTTTTCTCGATCACCGACCAAACGGGGACGGAATCGAGAGCATACCTTCTCAATGTATGAGTTCCATGCCTTTGTAATGGAAGCTTTCAGGGCTCCAACACTGGGGTGAGAACGTTCACAGGCTTTAGCCTGAACATATGCCCATATTGAGTAATCCAAAGGATTCAAGTCCGGGCTGCTAGGAGGCCAAATGTTCTTTGGCCAAAATTCCATGCTTTCCTTCAGCCACGCTTGAGTCCTTTTTGAGGTATGACACGGTGCTCCGTCCTGTTGGAAAATGACGTACTGGTGTGCTCCAAAGTTGCCTTTCATCCAAGGCAGAACATGGTCTTTCAAAATGTTCTTGAAAACCTCGGTATTAACTTTTAATCCAGCTTTGATAAATACTGGAGGCATTTTCAAGCCATTGGACTGCAACTGCTCCGAAAATCATGACTCCGGCCGAATGTTTCGTTGTAAACTTGAATTTCACGTTCTCTGGAACATCCTCAATCTTCTTCGGCGAAATAAACCTGTCTGTACGTGTGTTAGATACGGGATCTATGGGGAACATTTTCTCATCGGAGAATACGATGAAGGTATGCTTCTTTTTTAATGCTGACACCAAACGTTTCGAGCGCTCCAGCCGAGCTAGTTGTTCGATTCGGTCCGTTACAAGGTGGCGCTTTACTCTTGCCCTGGACGAACATTTCAAGTCATCTTTGACCAACCGTTGCATGGTAGTTTTTGAAATATCGGCTTCCTTAGCCAATTTCCGGATCGATCTGATAGGATTTCGCCTCACTTTGTCTCTCACTGATCTGATGACCTTCGGTGTGCGAGCGGACCGTGGACGGCCATTTCCCGGCTTCCGTGGACGTGGTCCATCAAGGAGTGAACGTTGGATACGGTAAACGGTAGCCAGGTGGCATCCCACAATCGTTGCAATTTGTTTTACGGGTTTTTGGGCGAGCAGCAAACTAGTCACAACCTGCTTTGCGTACATTTTTCTCAACTTTGTTACTCGCGAACCACTGTTTTGTTTACATCGGCTCAGAGTTTACAGTCAGATGATTACACACACGTATTAGAACAGTAAAAATAATGTTTAAAGCTACCCAAAAATAAGAATTGAAAACTTTCGCAATTTTTATAGGATATACTTATATTTATAAAAAAAGTTTTTGGGAGAGGGTGTAATGGGTATTTTTGTGGGGGGGGTGTCCGAAAAGATGAGGGCTAGGAGGGGGAGGGCGTGTGTGGGACGAGGAAGGTGGGAATGGGGGGTGGAAGGAAGGGGGGGGGGGGGAATAAGTTAAAACTAAAATCGGTTGCCCAAAAGGATCATAGTGTCCACTTTGCTTCAAGTTTACACTAACAATAACTTTTCCCACGTCCACGAACGGCGACACCGACGATGACAAACGCCACTCTTTCATTCACTATCTCACACCACTCATCGTGACGAGTCGCAAGCAGCGTGCGACGATCACACTGTTCAACTCCTCATATACCAACGCCGACCTACCTGTTATTTGAATATTTTCTAAATACCAATTGTCGTCCTTGAGGATCGCGAACAAGCGGCGATCATCTATCGCGTGTGGCTGCACCGCTGCACTGCTCAAAATAACTCGTTTCAGTGCAACTTTGCGGCGATATGTATGTTCCGATCTAAATGGCTCAAAATTCCGGTTATTGCAAAAACAGAATGGAAAAATTACCTCATTACCTGCCAGAAAACTAATCTCCGATGATGGACGAGCAACCGTTTGCCATTTTTGGACGACGACGGCTTTTGAAGTTGACTGTCGGTAAACAAAACTCATCACCGCTCGCGTTTGCGTTTGACGTTCGGCAGCACGTTCAAGCAAGTCATGCTCGAGCGAAATAATTACACCTACGATCCACCGAAAACGCATCACGACCGAAGGACAATCGGATCGGAAACTATTCGCAACAAAGTAGACCGGGACATTGGCATTGGATATTGTTATGCTTCGATTGGCAAACTATCAGTTGCAATTGCACCTAACTGTGAATTAATAGCTCACTTCCATTTTAGAGATGATTTGATTTTTTTATGTTTATTGATGATGTTGTTGTTGCTATCTTATGTGATCTGAGTAAAGATACTAGGTGATGTTGATGTTCTTCATTGTCGTTTACTAATTCTAGGGCGTCAAAATCAAAATGGACGATGCCGGTAATATTCTCATCAGACGCTACTCGAAAAGCAATGTTTACGTCAAAAGCACAGCCAGCCAGCCAAACGAGGAAACGGCCATCGGAGCGGACATTCTGAAACTTCCTGGCCAGGCGATCGAGAGTGAGAAAATAGTTAAGGTAAGTGTGGTGTGATGTCTTGAAAGCAAATGTTCTGATTTAATTTGCTCATCTTTTCCTCAACAGTTATTCGATATGAAAAAGTTCCAGTCAAACGTCAACCGGGAACTGCGGCGTGCCTATCCGGATCGTCGCCGACTGGAGACTCAGTGTCTGTCGGCGATCGCGTTTGTCAAATCGGAAAATGACATCCTGGACTGCCCGATCTGGGTGCTCATCATCAACGTGGTGGCGATGGATATGCTCAAGAGCAAACTACCTCCAGGTAAAGTACCGTCCCTCTCCGGAAACCGTTAAATATCGAAACATATTCCCATGAGGAACAGTTACTCTAACCTTTCAGCTCCCAACGTCATCGGTATCAATTTTCTCGATGATGGGATTTTCATGACAATCAGCTGAAACGATTATCGTTATACCAGAGCCAGAGAATCGTTCACCTCCCGGTTGACCTTCCGTGCTTTTGTTCCTACCAACAGAGCCCTTAATATCTGGTCGGAAATGTGAAATATGGTTCCATTCTCTGAGAATGCGCCCACCGATGAACGAGAACCAAAAACTATGTCTCCGTATCATTCCCGCGTACCAAGCACCAATATCATCCAGTAGCAATCTCCTCCTGGCCGTCTGTTATGAAGCTTTCCCTACTTACACGTGACCACCACCGTGAGGTTCTTGAAGAAGGCACCCCATTATGAAATTTGTTGCACAGTTGTGCTGGCGATTATCAGCGTGTTTTCATCTCGACATGTTGTCACCGCCCAGTGCTCAGCACTGTCCAAAGTTACGACGACGGCGACTCCAGGGAGTCTGTTGAGTTGCGATCATTGTTTTCTATGATCTAACCAGTGTAAACGCTCATGCCTGTTGGTAATTAATTGTTTGAAGCTCACGCCGTCGTTCGAACAAAGAAAGCAGGCCACGACGGGAGGACCGTTATGGGGTGGACGAATGGCGCTGGGCACAAAAGTAGGCTCCGTGAAATTACGATAGAGCGCGTGAAAATATCTGTCACAAATTGACACGAACGCTGGGTTCGGAGATTTCGGAGGAGCGTGAATTATTGGATATATTAAAAAAGACCTATTGCAGACTTATTCCAAGCACAACACAAATCTGATCGTTCAAGTGCTAGAGCTGATGTCGAGAAGCGAAATGTTAAATTCCTCCATTTACGCAATAAATGACATTTTAGCGAATCATGGCACTCAACCCTTGATTCTTCCACAGCTTTCGATGGATGGGGGGAGGTGACGTTGTTGGTGGACGCATTGCTTCTTAGAAGCTGCATTATGGCAGTTTGTTTATGCTTTGTGTTTGCCATTATTACAGTAATAATGGCTTCACTCCGGGATGGTAAAAAGAAACAGTCCATGAGTAGATCATTGAAGTGCATTGAAGGCGACGATGTCAAAGCAGCTCTGTTTGTGTGTTAGTCCTGATCGGATTATTCATTTTCCAGCATTCACTTTTCACATGGCATTGACTCCAAATACTCTTGAAATTTCTCTTAAATCGGCACTGATTTCCACGCAGCATTCAGAAAACGAAATGAACTGACTTAATTTTTAACATTCTTCAACTAATTTCAACCATCCCATAAATTGCAGCAAAAACAAAACTCGTTGCAGATAAACATCCGCAAAAGAGCTACAGCGTGTGCCCGGCATAGGAATTTCAATGACAAATGACAAACGACATTTACGGCCGATCCCAACATTGCAACAAACTGGAGTCAATCAAAATTTTAAATCACCTCTCTGTTCAAGCCTTCAAGGCACAACCGGTTCGGTCAACCTCATCAACGCTCTCGGTGCAAATCGATCCGTCCTAAATTGAGTATCAAATCAACTCGAGAAATTTGGCAAATTGCTCAACTGAAATATTCATCAAACGTTGTTGTTGTTCTTCGATGTTAATGATGCAAAAGTATTTAACATTTAACATTTCAACACAAGTTTCAAATTTCCAAGATCTCAAACCACTCGAAACAAAAGAGGAGGTGACATCGGGAAAGTGGCCATCAGCTTCCTTTGTTCAGAGCAAGTTAATTACTATTCCGCTCAGGGTGCTGCGACAAAATTCGGTTTCGTTCATTGAACTTGTCTGTCCGTCCGTCCCGACGAAGATTTATAAGAAACTTATGAATCGCAAGAATCTTCTGCGACGAGATGACGGAACGGTCAACTGATTTTAGGTCACGTTCTCGGGCTTTCTGTTGATATTCATTCCTGTCCCGTTTCCGTTGGCGTTGCTTTTAATTTTTTTTTTTTTTTTGCGTTAGGTTTACCCTCTTTCCATTAGATTGATGGAGTGCAGTTGGTTTTTATTTTCTGTTTGTATGGCTTAATTACTTGTTTTGTTTGTTTTTTTTCTTTCCTGTCTTGAGTCGTGCACAGTTAGAGTAATCATTTTATGGCCTAGCACCTTTCAGGCTTTGGGTGATTTCACACCTTCTCCACTTTGGCGTAGAGGTAGTGTCACGCGGTCCTCAGTCGAGCTGCACCACTCAACGATAATTATGAAGGTGGGAGTTTTAATCTAGTTTATCGAGTTTGTTGGCCCAGTTGGTAGGAACTACATGAAACCTATTTGAAGAATAATTACATGTTTGCATTAGGATTGATGTTGTTAGCATTAGGAAGGATTGAATTGAAAATATGTGGATTCTATGAATAAAAGAATCTTCCTGCCATTGTCGTACGTGGCAATTAATCATTGTTCCTTATATATCCTGCACCGTAATTGTAAACAATGTGTAACGATAGTCAGGAAACAAGTAAGATTTAACTAGAAAATAAGAAGAATGATTAGTAATTTCCATTTAATTCCAACTACCTTTATTGCTTATCTTGACAGATACGCGTATTTCGTCTACAATGTGCAGACTTCTTCAGTGTCGTGTACTAATACTCGACTCGAATCGAGTATTAGTACACAACACTGAAGAAGTCTGCACATTGTAGACGAAATACGCGTATCTGTCAAGATAAGCAATAAAGGTAGTTGGAATTAAATGGAAATTACTAATCATTCTTCTTATTTTCTAGTTACAGGTATTCCACTAAACAGCTCACACTCTCCATAATTCAAGTAAGATTTGTTTTCTTAACATTCACCATGCACTTTTTGATAGCTTCTTAGCATTTCAGTCATTTTTAACTTCATAAAAAAGAGCTCCACAAATCATCAAAGGTGAATTTGCTTCTTTGGTATAAAAATGCTTGTTCAGCTTTCAATAAGCATGAAAGGAGGAATGATATAAACCCACTCAAAGCTATCTTAGATGTAAACTCATAATGCACTAGATCTTTGCAGTTTATATGCGAATTACTGTAGGAAGACCAAACTTTTTGTTCTGATCTTAGATCATCGGCCGAATGACATACAGAAATGTTTTTAAAATATTCATTTAATGTCACAATTGACAGCATAAGCATGATTGACCGCCCGAGGATGCTACTCCGTTTTTGCCAGATGCTTGGGACTAACATACATCCTCAATTCGTAAAAACTACTGATATAAGAACAAAGCAATACCGGCACCGGACCCACTCGAATGCAGGTCAAATAATGAAAGGGTAGGAATATAAAAACTTTATTACACGCTTTTTTGGAAACCGATCAAAACCTCTGCACTCCCACGAGAATTCACTGAGTTGTTGGACAAAAAGGTTGGTTTCCCTAGTAAAGCAATATAACAAATTGATATCATATAAGTAAGTCTGTTATCTCATATAAGTCACATACAGGGTGTCTCACAATAAGTGTCACTAAAACAAAATGGGATTACAGCAAAACAAATCAACCAAATCATAGCATTTATGTTTCATTTGAAAGATACATGTTATAGAAATAAACCATATTAATTCAATTTGAATCTCTCTCCCTTTTCCTTGATTACTTTGCACAAACGCTTTGTAAACCCATCGCAGCTGGCACTCACGATTTCCTGAGGAATTTGGTCCCAAATATCAACCAAATCTTACTTGAATCGATCTAAAGTAAGCCCTTTCGTAGGACCTCTATGTTGAAGCATATAACCCCAAACAAAGTAGTCAAGTGGGTTGAGATCCGGAAGAGATGCAGGCCATTCTTCGCTTGTGATGAAATCGTGAAAATTTTCCGCGCACCACACTTGTGTTTTCTTTGCCTTGTGAGCTGGAAGTGAGTCTCGATGGAAACAATATGGTGTATTCTCATACAGCGTTCAAGCATGAGGAAGCAAATGGTCTTGCAGATGGTTCTTCAAAACCTGCTCGATGTGATATTCAGTGTTGATTTTTACGTTAGGTTCTATGAAAAGAAGGGGAAGTTTTCCTTTTCGTGAAACCGATATATTCTGATAGCGTTCTACAGCTAGTTTATATCTTGGAATATTGGCAAGACTTTTGCCATACACTCGATCATTTTGTTGATTATGACTGTCCTGAAGGAGGAAGAGCTTTTCATCCGAAAATAAAATCTCGGTGAGTGCCGAACCAAAAGATTTCTGCTTCTTTGGACCCTGGCTTGCTTATGACGCTCCGTCAACCCTCGAACCCGTTGTTTCTTGTACGGCTTGCATTCCAGATCATGTTTGAGGAGCGTGTTCATTGAAGCAGGGGACATTTGAAATTGTTTGCTCAATGTATGGCCAGATACGGCCGGATTACGTTTTATTCGTTCCCTCACACATTTGATCGTTTTCTTCGTTCTGGCAGTTCGTCTGGCATCTCCTTTGCGTTGAATATGTACATTTCCAGTTTCTTTGAACCATTTCAAGGCACGAAAAACAAAACGCTTACTCACTCCGAACTGCTTAAGGCAATTGAATATCTGACACGGTCTAAGTTTTTGCAAATGTAATTTTAAAACTTGCTCCCGTATGGCTTCCATGGTAGCTGATAAATATAAACAAACGAAATTGCTTATTTATCTTCAGTGATATGCTGTCAAAAAAATACTCTCAAAACGGGTATTATCAATTCCGCTGTTTAAATTACCCAGCTGAAATAAACCAGGACTGAAAAAAGGTGACACCTATTGTGAGACACACTTTAAGTCTGTTATCTCGGATATCATTTTGATTTCGGAAGTTATCGCATAGAAAATATAGCTATCATCATTGGTTTGTTTTGTTATCATATGTTATCTTTTTTAAAATGCCATTTTTGACAAACGTTACAAGTTTCCTGTTAGAATTTTTTATCAATTTGGCATAAACATTTGCTCGGGTTGGCAGCACTGTTTAATGATACGATACGATTTCGCGCGACCACGTATTTTGAATAAACATCGAATAGTTATTGCATGGATCGTCACAGTTTCCAAGCTCCCGGCCTTCGTCCCATAAATTGTGACGTACGTAATGGATGCTTCCCCAAGCGAAAAGATGATAGGAACAGAGCAAAGTAAATTCAATGAAGGTTGGGATGATTTCACATCAATTCAAGTATCGGCCCAACAATCATTTGTTAGCTTTAATAGGCAAGATTAAAGCCTGTCCACGTTAAATTTCGGACGCTATGATCTAGACATAATTTTAAAAAAACGATTTTTTATTTAATTTCAATTAAAGAAAAAAAAATGATGTAAAAATGGGTGTGCACTCGCTTTTAAAACAGCAAAACTTGCTTGGAGAAAACATTGCTAAATTTCTTGAATGAGATCAGCGTAGTTCTTGACTGGAGTCCTGAGATCGGTTCCTAGTTTCGTGCTTCGAACATCGGTTTTTCCAAAGTATTGGTGCGTTACAGGGTGACACAGTCAAAACATGGTCAAACGTGTTCAAATGCACACTGATTATGTTGTTGTTTAAATGATCTAATTCTATAATTGAATTCCGAACCAAAAAATACTGCACTACTTTACTTACAAAAGGTTCCTTCGTTAAAGGTTTTTTTTTTTAAGTGTTTTCAAAATAATTGAAAGGGAAATATAGAAGCTTTAAATATGCAATCTTCCGTAATTGAAGGTTTAGATTTTTTTACGGTTAGATATAAACCAGATGAATTTGTTTTGATTTTTATATTTTTTAATTTAAGGAATAAGTGTGTGATTCTTAAAAATCATTTATTTTATTAACTAGAAAATGTGGACAAAGATTAGTAATTTCCATTTAATTCCAACTACCTTTATTGCTCATCTGTACAGATACGTGTATTTCGTCTACAATGTGCAGACTTCTTCAGTGTCGTGTACTAATACTCGACTATTGATCTTTTTGAACACATTATCAAGCTGTGTTTCCAGAATGATCTATAAGATTTGATGCGACTTTAATTTTTTTTTGTCAGGGCGCTTGCAAACATGCAATCTTCGATGAATTTTGATGTGATTCATAAAATTCAGCACATTTACAGGGTGTCAATGGTTACTTGTCAGTAAAATAAATGTTAGTAAAACTTTACCGAATGGCTTAAAATCAACAAACGCTTTCGTTTCCTATAAACTTACATTTTAATATTAAGAAATTACCTGTAGAGATCACACCTTTCACCTAATGCTTCGCAACTGGCAAGCACCGTTTCTTGAGGCATATTGTCTCAAATATTGATCAAAAGATTGCTGAAAGATTCAAGGGTGTGACTTTTTTTTACTTCCAATTTTACTGACAATGCAAACAAATCCAAAGGAATGAGATCGAGCGATAGGGCAGGCCATTCTTGTGATGATTTAAAATGGGGAACACTTTGGCGGCACTACTCCTGTGTTGCTTTCGATTGATGAGAAGGGGCAGAATCCTGTTGAAAAAAGGAATTTCCGTCTGGAATCGAATTGAAAGCGAGGAGTAACAAGTGATTCGACAAAACATGTTCGATATAATAATTAGTGTTGATTTTTACTCCCGTTTCGATGAAAAGTAGCGGATGCTTGACGTTTTCTAAAATTCCACCCATACCGTAACTCTCAACACCTTTTGGAATCGCTGGACAGCGAACCTATTTGTGGAAACATTTGCAAGCTTCGTTGCATGTACTCTAGCATTCTGTATGTTGCAACATATTCAGCGTGCCTCCTCACTACTTACCTAAATCACTCGAGCCTTCTTTTGTTTTTCTGTTTATCCATGAATTCCGTGTTTACAAATCATAGGTAATTTATCTGAAGCAGATAATTTCCCATCAATATTGCTAGAACTAAGAAAAATGAAAAGAAAGTATAGTTCCGTTTAGCGTAACGGCAGGCTTTGAAAATTGAAAGATACAAGTTGAAAATGAGCGGAGGGCATATGAAGGTAGTATACGATTGGGCGCATAATCTTTTACCAAACTACCCGATGCAGGGTAGGCAAGGGGAAGGATACCCCCTTGACTGGTAAAAGAATATGCGACCGATCGTGCTCTTATACTACCTATTGCTTTGTTCTGGTTCTAGCGATTTGTTTGTTTCCCTCTCCCAATGCCTAACATGGGTGAGAAATTATCTCTTGCTGTTGGGTTTATTTTTGGCATGTACCGACTATTTCACACATTTTATTCCTCTCGTTATACTATTACTTATAGACCTCGGAGAGGAACGACGGTGAGTGGTGCAAATACTGGTCCCCACCAGTATGAGTTAATGAATTCCCCCATTAATGGGCTTTCTACACTTTGATTGTTGTTTGTTGTATTACGCGGAGTAACGATCTATGACGAAATTTATCAGAAGCAGATAATTTCCCATCAACATGAGAGGCTCTAGAAGTGGACAGTAATTTATTGCTAGAACTAAGAGAAATCGTAAACTCCTTCATTTGCTTTTGTTTTTTTATTGTTCTTTGTCGTAAACATCTTTCTTTTTTTTTTTTTTTTATTTTTTTTTTTTTTTCGGGAAGTAGAAGATGTTAAAATTCTTTATGTTTTTTTTTTTTTTTTTCTTTTTTCTTAGTGTGTAGCAATAAATTACTGTCCACTCCTAGAGCCTCTCATGTTGATGGGAAATTATCTGCTTCTGATAAATTTCGTCATAGATCGTTACTCCGCGTATTGGGAGAATACAACAAACAACAATCAAAGTGTAGAAATCATGGGTGATGATGTTCTGGATTGACGCATGGTAAATATTAAAATCCTTGGCTATCGCTCGCAATCCGCACATATCGGTAAACTAAACTGACAAGCAACTTTTGCCACCCTGTACGCTACGATATCCACAATCACACACGTTTTTTCTTTTTATTTTTGTACATTTTTAAACGTCCCGATTTCAAAGTGTACACTTTAAAAATGGTTTTACTTTTTCACAACCGTCCCCACTTTGCTTTTGAATGTACCCAATATGTGCACGTACACCGTACACAATACGAATTGCGTTAAGATCATTTAAGTTTGAGGCGTTTAAGATGAGAATATTTTAACCTGTATAATGTTATCGATTGCAGATATGAATTCAAGCTGGAAGATTATTACAAATATGATCGAACTTTTTATTAAGGCAGTACTTCTCGCTACTTACGGTATTCCGCATCGAACAATGCGCTCAACCATTAAACATAGAGCCTACGTTTTCTTGCAAAATCACTATTTATGTTTCTATCAGTATAGTTGATTTGAAACTTGTGATTATTTTCTGCATTAATCAAATGTATGTAATTTGCAGATCATCCACATTTTCTTCAATTTTAACTCATTTCTTATTATTTCGGGATCCTTACAAAGTTCTATATTCATGATAGACCAACATTTCTTAATCGGGTGATGTTACGGTATATTCAGAGAACTCGTGTCTTTTGCTACAAAATCATATGATTGACCTCGTACCACTCGAACACGGCTCTAGCATAGTGGCATTAGGCAAGATCAGGCCAAAATAAAGTAGAACCTTTATGATTCTTCGGGAATGGCGATAGTCGTCTTTGCAGACACTCTTGCTTATATATTTCACCATTTAAAGTTCCAGATGTGACAAACGGGACTATCATTTCGTCGCAACCGCAAATCACCTGGCAGATTGAAAATTTCTGAGCATATTTCGACATCGTCTGGACCGTTTCCCTGTCCGGAAATCAGCCTCGACTGCATTCTGGAGGCTTCTTCAGTTTGTAGGCATGTAGTCCAAACCGTTTCATGATTTTCTGGACAAAACAGTTCGACCCCTTCGATTTTTTAGCGACATCCCTGATCGACATGTTTGGCCGCCACTTTTATTCTGCTTCTATGTCAAGCTGATTTTTTTTAAAAGAAGGTACAATCTTAGAAAATATTAATTTTACAAGAGAGATAACTCAAATTTAATTTATGTCAAGGAACGTAATGATTTCGCGTGAAGTTATGTGGCTTGAAACAGAAACAGACACAACAGACGTTTGATTGAATATATTTTTTCATCTCATTTGACTGATTTCTGTTTTAAAAGCCGCTCGCAGGTGGGCAAAAGGGAATCGAAACTTACTGGTACTTTGAACAAGTTAAACAGCATGAAAAGTGCTCCGTAACTGTAAGGGGACGTATTTCCGTTAAAAATGAATCGCTTTGTTTGTTTTTAGTAGCTTTCGACGGGAGGGAAAACAAATTTGGTTTACTGACACTAGATAATATTTTTGCTGCCGAACACCGGAGATGTTCCATAGTTTTCGAAGGAATTTGGAATTTCCAAGACCACTAGGTATCCATCTAAAAAACTATAACAATTTGGAATACACCTCTTGAAACAAATTTTAAACCCCCACTCGATTCGGTTTGATGCACCTCTACTTGAAATGTGCAACTTTATCCGCGGAAAATCAAACCTCATAGCGAGCAAACTGCCATTATATCCCACACTTTGCATAAAATTTCAACTTGTTCTGGTGTCCAAGCTGCAGCGAATCCAGCAATCATCGAAAGCTGTCTGACATTTATCTCGACCAATTTGCATTTTACCTCGTGCGACACCGTCCAAAAATAAATCCACACCGATTAGAATGGGAACTCGTTTTTAACTGCTCCACTAATGGCAACCTTTTTTTTTTCCTTTTCATTCCAGTTCATCGCCCGGTGGACATCAAGAACCGACCGCGTATTCCGATTCCAGACGAGGATCCTTACAGCGTGGCCGGAAACGGCGGTGGCAGCTCGGGCAGTTCCGGCTTCGGCGCCAGCGGTAGCGGAATGGTCGGTGCCTCGCGGGATCAGCTAATGCAGGGCCATCCGGTAGGACAACGTCGCAGCGAAAAACCACCGAAACTACCTCCGCGGGACAATCTATACGCATCACACGAGATCGTGAAGGTTCGTCACTTGACCGTGGTTGATGTCCGCACTCGTACCGAAATTCTACGAACCAAATCGATTCTAACATTCTTCCAATCTGTTTTTCGTTCTTTTTTTCACTTAGCCTGACTACGACGACATTGAGGACGAGAACCGCGTCAAACTACAGCGAGGAAAATCAGACAAAGGCAAAGATAATAAGAAATATGGTAAGTCGTCCCCCGATTACTCCACCCGCTTCCCTTTCACATTCCGCGCAAATGCGGTCTCGATTATTATACAAATAAAACATATTTGTATATTCAGTTTAATTATGTACGATCGGGCAGCCAGGCCAGAAGAATAAGATAGATTCCTTTGTCTACTAGTGGTGCAGCGTGGTTCCACGGTCGAACGCACGGACTCTAGCGAAGGTCATCCCACTGAGAGCGCACCTCATTGTCCGAACCTGAAAAAGGCTAGCCAATATCTCCGGCAGAAGACACTTTCCATGTTGTGGCGCAAATATTTCTCCCATTTATATTTATTTAGCTTATCGCGTTCGGATGGGAAATATTGAATTGGGGTTGAAGAATTTGTTTTCCGAAGAAACGCATAAGCGATAGGAATGTGGCGGCGGTTGCAACAGAAAACCCGAGAAGACCTCCCGTCGGTCATCGTTGGCCGATATCGGCGGCCAAGGGTTTCCATTTAATTAAATTTAGATTACACATTTTTCCGCTTACAATTGTTTCTGCTCGCTCAGTTGGTTGTCCGCCGCGACGATATCAGTGATTGTATTGTTTTGGGCTTATCTATGACTGCTGCTGAGGCTGCTGTCCATAGATGAACAAAGCCAAGAAGACCAACAATATTTCAGATAAATATTTGGTCTATTTCGAAGAGGAGGAGGGGGTGTAGTTACCAACGATTGGAGCGATTTGTGTCGACTGTTTTAAGCGGGGCATTTTTCGAAGTTATCTGGGTTCATCGTCGAGCGGGATTGTAGGCGAGTTCTGAATAGGTAGGATGGATGCAAAATTTTAGATACCGATGCATACTTGCGATAAATAATTTTCATTGTCGTGGTGGTTTGGCTCAAATCGGGTGCACCAATTACAGTCGAATTTCGCTCGTTGGGCTCTCTTTAAAAGGGTTCCGGTTTAAACGAGCTCCTGATAATTGATCTGCAGCCCATCTAAAGCGGTGCTAAATTTAATAGCTGACAGTCCATTTTTTCGTTCAAGGGGTTCTTGAATCCACAATTTGAATATAAAAAGAATACATACTAAATCTAGAGAATAACATACCATTGGTGTATCTTCAACTCATTGTTAGTTTTGAGAGTTTTGCCTAATTTAAAAAAAAGTGGTATCCCAAGCAACACACAAGTTTTATAACGGTTGAAAATACTTGTATATGACTAGATTTGGTTATATAGAAGCATACTCAACATTAAATCACGAAGATGTGTTACTCGGGATTAGTTTAATGCTAATACATATTAACATTATTGGAAAGTTTACACTTTTTGAGACATTTTTAGAGAGTTTTGGTGAATTAAAGTAACTACGAATAAATACTAAAAATCTTGTAGAGGATCAAAAGACGAGTGGTCCAACCAATATTTTAGATAAAAGAGTAAATTTTAGCATAATCAGATCACGATGATCAAAAACTTGAAGTCATGAAGTAAATTCTATAAAACTAACTTTTTGAGCAATTAACCGAACTTTCACGTTCACATTTAATGGTTAATGGCATCTAACAGCAGAAGCTTCCTATCATCTGGAAGATGAATAATTATAAAGTTCGCAAAAAGTTCGTTTGGGCCATTATAGGTAATTCTATTCATCTTAAAAAGTAACTCACATGAGCTTAACAGAACAAAAATATCTTTATTAAGAGTTTCACATTCTCTTCTAGATGTAGGAGTTACTGTGTTGTACGATGTCTATTGATTACATCTTGATCAAACCACCAGCATGAAACTCAAGTCCTCCTCTTTTAAAGTGAAAAACATCCCACGTTGATAAGTACATCTAAAACTCAATCTGAACTTGAAAGTTCACGCGGAACTTTCTGTGAACTTCTACTGTTTGGCGTGTTTTGACCATGAGCAAAATTTGTATGTTCACAAAAAGTTCTGTGCGAAACTGTTTGTAACCTTTCACTGTCAAAAAAATTCTTAACCAAGTGAAAGCCACGTTTTGCGTTGGAGCAACTCTCTACCAAATGAATAAACGACTTACTTGACCTTGAAAATGTTGAAAATAACAAGAAAATAAGAAGAAAGATTAGTAATTTCCTTTTAATTCTAACTACCTTTATTGCTTATCTTGACAGATGCCCGTAATTCGTTTACAATGTGCAAACTTCTTCAGTGCCGTGAAGTCTGCACATTGCAGACGAAATACGCGTATATGTCAAGATAAGCAATAATGGTAGTTGGAATTAAATGGAAATTACTAATCTTTCTTTTCATTTTCTAGTTACAGGTAATCGACTAAAAAGCTCACACTCTCCAGGATTCATATTGAAAATGTTTTTGTAGGAAATGGCCACTACAAAGAGTTATTATTTTTAAATTTCAACTAGGTGCTTCCCATGATGCGATCCATTTTCCCAGAAGGGAACGGCGTCTTCCAGGATGACAACGCTCCCATCCACACAGCGAAGTCCATCAAGAAGTGGTATGAGGATCACGCAAGTGATTTCGATCACCTTGAGTGGCCTGCTCAGTCACCGGACATTAATATTATTGAACCATTGTGGTTAACATTGGAAGCAAGGGTGCGAAATGTCTTTGAAGGAACTGGAGAAAACTTTGATCGACGAGTGGTATAAAATACCTGTAGACGTGATCCAAAACCTCTACAGCTCCATCTCAAGGCGGATTGAAGCCGTTCTTGATGCGGACGGAGGACCCACTCGCTACTAATAAAACCCACTCTTCCCTATACTTCATCAAATTATTTCTTGCATATCCGAACCAAAGCTAAATAAATTGATCCTTGAAGCTACCAGAAAGCTGGTTCAGGCTAGCTAGTGAATCTTATAGTTCACATTTTGGAGTAAAATCGTTATTGGCCCCTGCTACAGGTTCTCCCGAGGGCCGTTTCAGCGATCCAGGGAATGGCTAATGTAGCCAATGGCCTTCCCAAGTCCATCGAAACCATGTTTACGAAAAATCATGAAGATAGAGCTGCTGTACGGCATGCTCTGGAGTAAAATCTTAATTGGCCCCTACTACAGGTTCCCCCGGGGTCTTTCCGGTGGTCCAGGAAGTGGCCAATATTGCCAAAGATCCACTTTTCGTTTATAATAAGCTTTGTGGTAAAAAACAAGAAAAAAAGCTGTGACATAGCATGTTTTGAGTGAAATAAAGAACTGACCGCATCCAGGACCCTTCATCAGAACCTGTTTCACGGAAATGGCCATATCTCGGTCAATTTAAGGCCGATTCCTGTGATCAACCTTTCATTCGCTTGGAAAATGTTTTGTTTTTTCGTGTGTTTACTGAAAAAAAAATGTTTGACAACGTCATCTTGTACGAAAATTCATCGCAAAGTCAACATGTAAAATAGCCCCTCCGGAAACCCGGAACAACTCCGGTATCCGGTGACCATGGCCAATTTTGTTACCGAGACATAAAATTACATTGAATTCCCCGTCGAATGCTTCTTGGGCAATTGAAATCGGATAATATTTCATGAAGTTAGAGCACTGCAAAGTTGATCATAAATTTGCCTGTCCCGATCATTTTGCCTATCCCCTTTATGAGCTATGTGATCGCAAGGTGGGTTTATTCAACCTTGGACTTAACGCCACCCATCAAATCCTGTGCAACACTTGCGCCATCTTTTTTACACACTCCATCACCGGTATCGCATAATAACACGTTGCCAGATCCGGCCAAAACAGAGTGTCACCTTTGTGGGACCGGAGGAAGGGCAGCAGGCGATTCTGGAGGCATTCTTCTTTATATATTTGGCCGTTTATGGTGCCGGTCGTTATGTACGGCTTTCTGGATTTGCCGCAACCACAGATCGCCTGCCACACCAAGTACTTCTTGGCAAATTGGTCAACCTTCTTCTTCTGGAACTCCTCCGGAACATCCAGGTGGGACTTGCCGACGAAAAACTCCAATTCGGGGATCTGCTTAGCGTCCGCTTTAATGTACGTGTCGTCGTCCATTACGATACATTTTGGCTTCCTGGCCACTGTATTCTGTGTATCGGTTCGGTTAGGCGCCTTCCTTACCTTGAAAACATGAAGTCCGGGCCGCAAAATATATTTTACCTAACCTATCATGAGTCAATAACAAATATACTTAACATTTACTTCGCCTTTTCCCTATACCTAACCTAATTATTCTGTAACAGCGGGTGCTCCGCTGCGTCGGCTTTGTCGTCATTTAGGTACTAAGTTAAAAAGCCATGTGTTTCCGTTACCTTGGTCTTTGTTTAGTAGATTTGTGTTGTGTTGTTTGTTGTTTTCTAAGCTTTCTGCGACGTCTAATTTCCCGGGTGTAGAGGCAGTCCGTAAGATAGTGATGTCATTCGTGGTTATGTCGTGATTTTCCGTGAAGATGTGTTCTGCAACTGTCGGTTTGAAGTCACGTGAAATTCCTTTGTCATTCTGTTTGACGGCCTTAGTCACCTCCGCTAGATGCTCTTTGAACCTTGTTACCAAGATTCTCTTAGTTTGACCTACATATATTTTGCTGCAGTGTTTACACTTGATTTTGTATACCCCTGCTCTGCTTAATACATCTACTGAATCTTTGGTGGAGCCTAACAACGATGCCAATTGATTGTGCCTACTAGAGAAAACTAAATCCAAGCCAAATTTCCTAAGTCGTGGTTTCAGCTTTTGCGTAATGTCTTTATCGAAGGGGACGGATACACGATTCAGGGGTTAAGGTGAGTCAGAGAGGGTTGTTTGAGTTTTTTTCTTTTGGTTCCTTGATTATCGAGATGTTTAGCCCTGGGCTGGTTCATCTCCCGTCGTAGTGACTCAAATGCCTTTGCGTGAGAGATATGGTTGTTCACCTCTACGCCGGGGTCGCATCCCCCCCCCCCCCCGGCTATTTGCGATTTTTTTATGAAAATGTTTTTCCTTTTTGTTGATGATAGCTTGAATTGTCCTCTTTTCGTAACCATTGAGCCTGGCAGTTTCGAAGATATATGCTAATTTCTTGGCTTTTCCGGTTTTTTTGAGAGGAAGGGTGGATGATGTGGTGGAAAGTGGCCATTTTATGCTAAAAAGAGTGGTTTGAAGTGTTTCTGAAGATTTCAAACTCTAAAGACGATGATGACAACGGTTCTCTCACTACTAGAAGGTCGAGGAATGCAAGTTTCCCTTCCTTTTCAGTTTCATGAGTTTCAACTTAATGTCTTTGAAGAGATTGTTTGAATTAAGGGGAGATCCTCCTGTTTCACTACGGCGAAGATGTCGTTGACGTATCTCCACCAACAAGTTGAAAGTAATCCTTTCACTTTTAGGATTGTTTCTAGATTTGCCATAAATATTTCACAGAGGAATGGGGATAGAGGGTTTCCCATGGGAGCTCCTTTTAGTTGTTTATAGAATGAACCTCGTCAAGTGAAGTAGTTCTCTTCCATGCTGAGACAAGTCAGCTTAAGGTACATCCGCACCTTGTGCTTCCATGCTGTATCATCTCCTTGTTTTAAAAGCCAATCTTATAGAAGGTTAATCGCGTCCTTGATCGGTACGCTAGGGAAAAGGGGCGTGACGTCGAAACATACCATTACTTCATTATCATTTAAATTACCTGATGACTGTAGATGTTGTATAAATTCTTGAGAGTTACGAACTGAGCTTGTTGGAAATTGCTCGGAGATACCTTGAAATTCTTTTACTAGCTTATGGGCAGGAGATCCTACAGATGAAACAATCTCCCTCATTTCGTTTCCGGGTTTGTGAGCTTTTGGGAGGCCTTTAATTCTGGGAAGGATGAGGTTTGGTTCGCGAAAACGGACTGCTGCATCCCCTAGTACTGATTTTCACTCCTTTAGTGTTTTATCCACGTGTTTCACCATGTTTGGTAGGAGGTCTATTCGAAGATGCCTGCAAGGTCCATTACTGATCTTTGAAGCCATCTACCTGTCACAGTCCTCCTTATCCATGATGACGACTCTGTTGCCTTTGACTTCAGTTCCTTAACGACGCGAATTTCCAATGTCGTTGCCGTGTCTTTGCTACTGTCCGTCCTTAATAATGTTTGAAGTGATAGTCCTGGCTGTGTTTTGTAAAGATGACGGAAGTGTGTGTGTGTAGTTGCTGTCTCCCCGTCGATGATGATCTGCTCCACGTCGGGCTTGGAAGTAACCGCGTATCCTAATCCCTTGTAGAGGTGAGTCAGTTGTTCTTCCGTGAACGCGGTCGTCGATCGATTGACAACCAGTCCCTTAATGGAGTGGACCACCGGCTTTACGGTGATGGTGGGTATAAGTGTGGCCTGTTCCTTGGTGTGATGGTGTGGTCCGTGTCTGTTGGGATTCAATTATCAGGCTGGTGAGTTTCCTATCGAGGACCATTCGTTTCCTTTTCGATTCGCATTCCTCTGCTACCTTGGCTCGGGGTAAGAACTCTTCTCGGAAGTCTTTGCACTCCTACGCAAAGTAGCATCACCATCATGCGAGAGGAATATTGCGAAGAGTTCCGGGATATTTACAATTGTATCTTTGTTTATCTTTTTTTTTTTCACAAAATCAGATACATCGTTTTGAAAAAGTTGTCGAGAAATATGTAGAATTGTCAACAAACAAAGTTTTTCGATATTTTCTTAGATTTTGATGAGAACAATAATTCAAAACATTAGTGTGAAATCTAAATCAACGTTAGAACAAAACCTAATCAAATTATTTTCATGTAGTCAAAACTTCAGAAAATTACATCGAATTTTTTGACCACTTTCTTGATTTTTTCTGATTGAGATTCTGATTTATGTCAAAAGAAACCAATTTGCGTTTTGATCTCATTGGTTGTAAAGAAAAAGAAAAGCACCAATTATTTCCACCATCAAAACTCAGTAGCAAATGGATGAAAGACGTATCAAAGACTATTCTATTTCCAAAGACATAAAACCAATTCCAGGTGAAATCGGCCTGTCTACATTCACACAGCGACAAAAAGTTTACATCACTTAACAGAACTATGATCATACGTACCGTAACGAAGAGACCGTTTGGTTTTCCCACCAGACGTATCTAACGGTTTTGATGCGATTGCCATCGCACATTTGCCGCCCATTCACAAGAAACCACGGTCCCTACATGCGCTGGCCGCCTATCAAATTTCTATGAATCAGAACACGCGCATTTCGGGTGAACTCGCTGTGTTTGCATTTGAGCACACTGAGCCTAATTAGTATTCAACCGGTATCGGCAGACTGCACACAACGGTGAAGAACCATTCTTTCCCAATGTCCAACCCATGTACGTGATCGGCATGGTCAATTTTAGAAGCATGTGCGAGGGAGAGAATTCAGCAGCCAGGTCAAGTGGATTCTTGTGCTAATTGTTCTGTCTCGTTCCAGATGATCCCTACTACTGTGGACTGCGAGCCCGTGTGCCGAACTTTGTCAAATCGTCCAAATCGAAGGAGAACAACAACAACAGCAACGTAGCAAATAACAACAGTAACAGCAAGGATAACAACCCTGCTGCCGCCGTTTCGAAGCGTCTCTCGATTGCCCATTTGCAGCATCCATCGTCGCTACAATCACTGCACCAGTTGCATCAGATGCACCCCCATCACAACCTGATGGCCGCTCACCAGCATCACCAGCAGCTGATGTGGCACGCCAGAAGCTACGAAAGTGGAATCGGTAAACTGACAACACTGCGCGCTGTCACCACTTGATCAAAGTAACCTGATTTGTTTTGTTTCTCCATTGCAGATACCGACGTCGTCGAGTCACCCTATAGTCACATGTATGGCCGTGTCCCATTGCCAACGAGGGGTTACATTCCGGCACCACGTGCTATGTACATCGGCGAATGGGATTAGGTCGAACCGACTGCAACAGGCTGGCTTTCACCTATTCCAAATCTATAAAAAAAAAAACAATCAAAAACAATCAACTAACCGCGCGAGACTAAACGTAAAATAATCACACACATAAAGGCAAATATGTGCAACTATGCTGGAGCTTCCCGTTTCCCGATTCCGACAGACCGAGGAAGAAAAAAGTGCCGCCCGTTTTGGCACATCCGCTTGTTTCCCTTTTCAACAGAAATGAAAATGGAAATTCGCGTCCGGTTTTCTTTCTATCACGTTCTTCGCATCTTTTAATTTCTGTTTTCTCTACTTAGCTCGTAAGTGAATGACTAGTTTTTGTTCTTAGTGTAAATAGTTATGAGTGAGAATTTAGAAAAAGAGAAAAGAACTTAAGCTTCCGGACGGAGTCGTGAGGTCATTTTTTTCGCAAACCTAATTTTGCAAAAAAAAAAGATGTTTATGAAACAAAAATAGGAATGTTTCCCAAAACAGAAAGCCTTTCCGACTCACCGTGTAAGCTTTTGTAATACAGACTTGTACGACTTACGCAAGCAAACTTCAAACTACAAGAGAACCAACAAAACGTTGACACGATACTGCCATTCATTCAATTTTTTTTTTATTGTTGTTTATTGTTTATTGGAGGTCTTTGATTTAGTAGATTTTATTTTCGGCGTAACATTCAGGACAAAACGCACAAATACGAGAAGGAAAAAGACTAAGTGTGTGTGTAAATACAAAAAATAAACGAAGAAATTGCAAATATTTAAAAATGAAAAGACGAAATTTATGTTGAAAAAGTAATTCTTAACTCTGGTGTACATATATTAAAACTGTCAACCCTTTTTATTGATTAAGCGAGAAGACAAAAAACCACTGATGTTTATTCGTGCTTTTAGACACGGTATATTTTAGTAGCTGTCATTAATTGTCCATTTTTTTTTTGAAACAGCCGTAACCTCCGTACACTGCTGTACTGTATGTTTAAGTTTTAACTCTCGCCTGAAAGTGTTTACTCCCTTAGCGTTAATTCAGACAGAAATGATTATTATTACCTACTATTGTGTGGGCATTGACAGACAAAATCAGTGTTCCCAGGTTAAACAGTAACAGCTTCCGAAAAGCGAAAAAAAATGTATAGGAAAATTAGACTTTTGGAAGCCGGAAACCAATAACGATGACATAATACTCAGAAAACAAAACTCGTGTACACGTCTGTTTTTATCCACTTTACTCTAGGGACGATCAGCGCACATTTTGACAGTTGCACAGAGCCTCTAGGACGTCAATGACATAGAGCCGCCTCGAACCTCAAAATTTTTAAAAAACCAAATTATGCCACCCTATACTTCCTCTATCTGAACTATTGTCCAAAATTTCTCACACCTTACCACTGTGATTGTTTTGAGACTTTCCACATTTTTCTCGCAAAAACGTTAATTTGGTTAAGACATACATACACACGCACGACCAACAACAAATCAATCAATCAATGTGTAAACAGGCACCGAGTTGCAGGAGGAATGTCACACCGTGCTTTTTTCACCCCCTCACTCATCGAACACTCATCATGTTCGCTTCCTACCAACACCAACTAGGAAATTTCGATCTACGGTTACGTCATTATTCTACCACGACGACACGGGTGAGATCGGAACCTTCCCCTTCACTGCAGTTTGGTGGCAGCCGTCCCAGGACCTGAATTCCGATAGGCTTTTAAACGTACCCCCCTTTGTTCTGCACCAACAAATTTGGCTTTCCGTTAGCTAGTCCTCCTGCACAGAACTGATCATAAGCCCTTTAAAAGGTTTCGAGGTAGTTTGACAGGTCATTGACATTATTCACTGCACTGTCAAAATGAATCAACGATGGTTTTGTTAACTTTTAAACGCATAACATTAATACTAATCAAGTCTGCCAGGCATGAGATTGCAATAGCCTACTGCCGTTGTAATAACAACAATAAACCTTTTTTTTTCTAATAATAAACTAAAACAGTCACAGCAAGCTGTGCTGTTTGTGTTTGTTTCTTTTGTAAATTTAATCCTAGACACAGACGTACATGCGTTTTGCTCCCCTATCTCCTCTAATTAGAAACGGTAGATTCGTATGGAAAAAAAAATAGTTATTAGTACTATGATGAGAAAACCCACAGTTCTATTGTCTCACATAGAACCGAAAAAAATTTGGTTTTAACCAAGAAAATCTAATGAGAATATGAATTGATATTTATAGTAAGATGGCGTTTTGGACATTGGTGAAAGGGTCGAAATTTGTTTTGATTTAGAGAAAACACATACACACACACGCGCAAACAAACAGAACTCAGACAGCAAAACTGATGATGAACCACTGCCACAGCGGCGAATGTAAAAAGTAAAATACACTTTTTCATTAACTTCAAACTCTGCTCATACAGATCTAAGTATACGTAGATAAAAAAAAACTGTAACGTTGAGAAAACACACATACACACTGTATCTAATATCTTCACCTCTGTTTATATCTCTTAGTAAAAGTGTAATCGCATCAAGTAATTGTCTATATAATCAGAAATTACTAAATATTCTCACAAAACACCAACAAGAAGTAATTCGAAAAGAGTGAAACAAGATTTAAAGCAAAGCTGAAAAATAATATTGGAAAAAAAGCAAGACGAAAAGGATGCAATACACAAGCATATACAAACACATATGAAAGATACAATAATTATAATAATAGCGATTGATATTGAATGTTTATGACTCTTAGTGAAAAACGATGAAGAAAGATGATTAGATGAAGACGATGAGAACTTATCAAATGATTGAATATAATGAAAAGTATTTTAAAAATAAAGTTAAAAAAGACAACCAACCGGTGCGTATTTTTCCGAAAGAATTCCCGATATCTTGATGGCCATTTCTCATCTACACATATTTTTCTACGGTAATATGTGCATCACGCTTAACTTGAAATAACTTTGGGCACTCCTGCACAAAGAGGGGGTTTCTCGTAAGTGCACTTTATCCAACAATCAATATGAAACTAGCGATTTGAAATTGGTTCACTGTTGTAGATCCCCGAGTTTCGAAGTACTCCTTGCAGTCTGCACCTTGCTATACACTCTTGCGCTTTTCAGTAACTTTCGGTACTATTATCTTTGGCTTTGTTTTGATTCGCTATGTTTATTTTGACAGAATATTTGATAGTGTGTTGGTGTGAGTTACGTTATTAGAGACGAATCATTAAGCTTGGGACCGGTGTGCTAGTACTTCCTGAGCCAAAAAATACATTCATTTTCTTCAGGACTATCCAGCCGCTGCTTTATCTGTTTACCTTAGACCCCTGTCCCCTGGCCGGAAAACTAAATCACTGGCCAGACTGACCAGTTATAACATGGTATAAGCCTATCTTGATGAGAATTCTTTTGTTGATAATTATAATAACATGTTTTAACTCAGCAGCCTGAACAAGGCATAAGACGAAAAGCGTCCAAGTGTCATCTAGCGAGGGAGACGATAGTTGCTGGGATGAAGGTTCTCTTTTAAATACCCCCCGCATTCTTGTCGCAGCGGTCATACTATATGATAGACATTATAAAAGTATTTTGTGTCTAGCAGTCTGCAGTTCGATTCCCAGTCTGGTTTGGGAATTTTTCGTTAATAAAAATTTCTCGACTTTCTGGGTATGATCATGGACCCAAAAGGGAAGGACGTAGTTGTGGCGAAGAAACATTTGAAAAATTATGTATCACTATCGTACTAGAGAACCGCCTTCTAGTACTGGGAAAATGCCGTGTATACTAGATTTTTTTCATTGTTGCGCAGACGTGATTTAGTGTACATGGTAGTTATGTCAGCTGATATTGTTTACAAATACAACTGGATCCAAAGTCAAGGAAAATGCTGCCCAGATTCAAGCGAAAAAATTTCTGATGAAAGAGGAGCTGTGCCATAGGATAGTGCCGGCGATCCACCTATTAAATGGAAAGGTAAAACAAGATAGGGTCAGGCTAATGTTAATGCAGCAATCACGATAAGACCACCACCAAGAAGAACATGCCACTGAGCAAAGGTCGGTATCGTGTTCGAAAGAAATTTCTTTTTCTATCCCAAACCCATGCTAAATTCCGTTTACTGAAACGGAAAAGTAAAAAATCGAAAAGAAATTTCTGCAGCAGTATCCACCTGAAAAGAATGAAACATAAAATTGGAATTTGTAAGGTTTCCACGCAAACTAGTGGGAGCTGTCATTTTTACTTTCGGAAAAATATTCCGCTTGATTATTCCGTAAGTGAAGGTGACATTTCGTTCCATGCAGATCAATTGTCAAAATTCCGCTTGGTAATATTGAACAAAATTCCGTAAACTCTTTACTTTTTAAGTCGATACCGGCCTTTACCCAGTGACGGTGGCAGGATTTACTGTTTATAATCTAGAAGAAATTGTGGCTGACCAACTAAGGAACAATGCCGAGTATACGATGTATCCGGCGGTAACCCGCCCATATGGTAACCTCCATTGAGTAAAAAAAAATGCATTTACGCGTGCCGTGTCTTGCGCAATGGCAAATCTGTTTTTTAAATTATTCCAAAAAATGATATCGATCTTATAATAACGGGGAACTCAGCCGATACGTGCCACTGCAAGGCCACAGAACGATATCGGCATACCATAAAATGCCTGAGATCAAAGAGGAATTACTGGACCATTCCGATGGAAATACGTTTAGACTTTCCTAGGGATGCCATGGCGATTAGCTAACTGAAATATTCTGAGTTGAATGTATTCCCGAGCGATTGCGAGTAAATAAAGGAAAAAACTTTTATGTATGAAATCAAAAATTGGTGTGGGTCTCATTAAGAATTAGCTCTGTAGTATTCTGATAACGTTATAATGTTGATAACAAATAGTTTGATTGATTACAAAAAAAAATTAATTTCCATTTACTGATAAGGTTAAACCAAAATAATCTCAAATAAATATTCTTGTATTTCCTATTCTAGAAAGGAAACAACAGTCTGATTGTTACATTTTATTTTTTTACAAAACAAATACAATTTTTAAAAATCCCATCCTTGTCCTCCATCATCCCTGTTGGTGCTGTTGCTGGCTCATGCTCGAACCGATAGTGTCGATTCAGTCACAACGGGACCCATGGTAAACGATGGCGAACGTGATGTATGTCGCTGCTGCCGATGGCGATGATGATGTTTTTGTTGTGGTTGTCGCATTTTTTTTTTAGTACAGCTGGATGTTTAACGATGGTGTTCCACTACCGGACATACTCGATAAGCTAGGTCATTGATTTAGATCTTACTTCTGGCTTCCACCAAGTCGAAGTAGAGAAAGCAGACTTCCCAGAGCAGACAGCATTCAGTGTTGAAAACGAACATTATGAGTTTTTGCGAATGCCCTTCGGTCTTCAAAATTCACCACTCCGAGGCTTCATAGGAACTCTAGGTTACTATCGGACATTTATTCGAGAATTGTTAAGATAGCAAAACCTCTAACAAATCTAATCCAATAGACTTCGCTTCTGAATAAGTCAAAGGAAAAGTACTCTGCTATCGAAAAATAATTGTTAGCAGTCGTATGGGCTTGCAAGTATTTTTGACCTATTCTTTATGAACGAAAATCCTCAAACATCAAACAAATGGATTAAATTTAAAGAACATCAATAATAGACTAGTTCATTGGCGACTACGAGATTAAATACCGGCCCGGAAAACAAAACGCCGTTGCCGATAGTTTATCTCAAGTTCGTAATGAAATTAATATGAATGAAAGTATTTCTTCTAACGATATAAGTGCACAGTCAGTTTCTTCTAACGATATGAGTGCACATCATACTAATGATTCCGGACTCATAAAATGTACCAAATTGCCAGTAACTAAATTATTCTTAAAATTGGTCCAGATGAACCAGACCAATACGAACAAGTTGTTTCAAGAATATTAAGAAGAACAATAACAAAATTTGTGTTTGGAGCTGTGGTTATAATAATATTAAAAAAATACATGGACTTACAGCGAACAAACTGCATAATGTGCCCTGAAAATTTAATGAACAGTTACTGAAACAAAGAGGGGAAGTAAGATTCAAACATTAAATTCTTAAAACCCTTAGCACTTTCATGCAAGCTAGGCCATTAACACAAAGAATAACATTTCCCTAAAATGAAGGTTATGCTACTTTCCGTGTGGGTGCTGAGAGTTTTGAACAATTTACGTATCTAAAGAGTCTACAAAAAAATATTTTAGCAGATGTGAATCATTGAAGTTTTTATTTCACAACAACTTATGATTGATTTGAGAATTTGAGGAACCCTTCATTGAACAAACTCACGAGTCGGCGCACTGAGGAAAAATTATAAACCGGACAGAACGACACCTTACCGTCAAGGCCAAGTGTGAGTCGTCGTATTCTTCCGGACCAGTTGTAACACAGATGGCAATGCTTGTAGGTCAACATTTTAAAGTGATCGATCTTCAGACCGGACAGATGATGAAGATGATGTTGAATACGGTGGGTTAAACAGTTCCCTGACGAACCGATTACGAGACGATATAGAAATCCGTCCTAAAAGAAGGAATAACAGTTTTTTACTCAACATAATTAGTGAAGTGCCTAAATTTACCGTTCCGGGAGAACGACAACCTTGTCCACTATAGTCCCGGGCTTGGAATTCTGCCTACGATCGGAAAAGCAAGTGTTAATGCGTTTGTTGACCACGACGAAGATGAACAGAGCGTCCCGATCGGATCCAGATGATCGATACACTTCGTTCAGTTTTTCCACAACCGATTTGTTGACCCTCGCAGACGCCATCCCGGTAGAATTTTTTTCGTTTCGGCAGTTCTCTATACTCTCTACGATATTCGTTGAGCGCTTTGATAGTGTTTGCTGATTTTGCCGTGCGAATGTTGGATAACGGTGGCATACAACTTGGGTGTGCTTTTGTTGTCATGCTCCATAGTGGTAACCATTGCTCCAAACGACTTTGATTTATCTTTAGCATCGTGGCAACCATCGAAACCGATCGTCATCAGATCAGAGGGGAATATTGATCTTTCACGGAATACCATCCAGTTTGCAGTTTATCTGGATGACGACCTTGGTTGCGACGGATATGAGCGTCCGCACATTGCCACCCTTGGGTGTATTCGTCCGCCGAATCATTACCTGCGTTGGAACGGCACGATCGACGCAACACTTCTTCTTTATGGCAGTGTACCGATCTGCGTTGTTGTTGGAGGCAACGTACATTATCAACTGGGAATCTCTGTTCACAATCCAACTCTCGGAAGTACGTTCCAAGGTTATCATCTGGAATAGTGGCGAATTCACATTGCCGGATCTCGAACCGCATGCCTCGAGCAGCCTGAATCATACAGCCGAGGTAGTCGTTGGCCTCGGCACAACAAGGTACATACCAGTGATCCAACGGAAACGTATCAAACAAAGGATTGTTCCGAAAATGAGATGTTGAGGATTTGAATGTCTTTTTGCTAAGCAGCAAATATTAATAAAAACGCAGAACGGTTGACTTTGTTTTGACAATCAACAGTGTTGCCGAAGTTGAAAAAAAAACTTGAAAGAAGTGTTGCTGTCTTTTTCTAGTACTGCTTAGTTACAGATAATGTTTTTGGTTTGTGTTGTTGCTTTTGGCTACTGATACTCATCAACGGTTGACTTGTTTTGACAAGAAAACAGTGTTTCCGAAGTTGGAAAAAACAATACTTGATTGCAGCATAGACTAACTCTAAGACCAGTAGGTCCCGAACAAATACGATTTTTTTCTTGGCTCATTCAGTACTAGCACATCGGTCCCAAGCTCGGTCCCAAGCTTAATAATACGCCCCTCATAATGAACTCACACGAACACACTCTCAAATATTCTGTCAAAATAACACAGCAAATCAAAACAATGGCGCAAATATGTATAGTTAGGTGCTGGCTTCAAGGTGTACTTCGGACCAAGGGGTTCTACAACAGTGAACCAATTTCAAATCGCTAGTTGCATATTGATTGTTGATTGCAGTGTTGCCGTTTTTCTAGTACTTCTCTGATAATGATATTCTAGTATATATGGAACTTGATACACTGAAAATTGTTACCAGGTGCGTCATGCATAAATCGTCCGTCCGATGTCCGTTATTAGTCCGTGTTACCAGTTGGACCCCGCAAAGAACAATTGAGAGGTGGTAAGTGCTCCAAAACGAGGAGCGAAACATGTAATTGTTAGCCATTTTGTCCCTGTATAACTTTATTTTTAACCTACATAAAATATAATCTCATCTTATTATGGATAATATATACATGATCCACTTATCAAGGTGAATCCTGATCCATCGTGCCCTACTCTACTAACATAGAAAAACCTCCTCCCTGTGGCTGTGGCCTTTGTGGGGATGCAGAGGTAAACACGGTCCATAAACAGCAAAGGTTGATTGTTAAAGAAATTGAGTCACTGAAACGTGTACAGTAAGAATGGTCGGTACTCCCAGCCCCCATTCAGTTGATTCATTGTGCAATTTCACTGATTCTAATCATTCACGGAGTAGCAACCTTTGATACGTGCAGTCAGTCAAGCTAAGCTATACAAAGTTTAGTGAGTTTGGTTGGTATAGAATATCCGCAGATTATCTCATTATGTCAGTTAGTCTTCCAGGACATTCATTGAATATGTTTGAACGCATATCAGAACATTGTATAGCGGATATAGCTACTGTTACAACTGTAGATCTTAAGTTCTGAACTACTGAACATCTAAAAAAAAATTCCTACTTTTTTCTATCATTGCAATGTTATTGAGCACCAAATCAATCAGAATTCACCAAATTGCTTGTATAAATTAGGCCTGAAAGGGTTAATTCAAAGAACATTGTACTATCTAAATGGCTTACATTTAGTATCGTAGTCCTACGTCATCATTTTTTCGAACAACCCAATGTGGCTGAACCTTGTAGTTATTGATTACTTGCTTACCAGCAGTTACGTAATGCTCATTTGCATTGTTGAAAAAGTGGAGTGTGTTGTAATTGTAATTGTAATTGTAATTGTAATTTCTCAGTCCCCGCTCTGCCAGACGCTCTGTCCGCTAATCTGCGTTTGGGCTAGGCGAGAACGTACCAAGCCTTCCTGTTGATATGCCCTAGACCATATAGCACACCGGGATCTTCCACAAGCAGGCGCCGGTTATTAACTAACCAGTCCCAACAAGTGATAGATTCATTACATAGAGGATAGTAGGAGGCAGAAAGTGAAGAAAGAGAGATAGAGGCGTTTGATTGCTGAAAACGGAATAATGATTTAGTGAGCAGTACATTATTGTAATTGATAAGTTCAAGTATGAATAGTTATCATCTATTTCTTCTCCTATTGGTTGTTATTGCACTGTTACTGCAAGTTTTTGTCATCCAACTTGCTCTTTGATTTCATCCACTACCGCTCTGTTATTGTGCGGGACGCATTTAAATACATGTAAAGATAGCAAAAATAACAGAGATATTCATTAGTGGTAACATATATAATACACTTTCTTATCATGTGAAGCTTAAAAGTGGATTACACGATAAGCTGTCTAGTGAAATATTTTAATATTAGTACCGATTTCCGATTTGAACCGATTTATACCAATAGTAAAGATGCTATTGGGGCCACTCACAAAGTGTGATGGTGGTTTATCATTAGGAAAACAAAGCAATCTATATTAAAGCATGAGAACCATCTTATATCGGTTTACACCAACAGTACGAACGCTGTTGGAGCCACTCACGAACGTCTTAAAGAGCAATCTACACTTTGAATTACGATTGAAGGATTTTGCGAAATAAGCGTCCCTAGAAGCATTTTGTACCTCCTGCAACTTTATGCTTCTATTGATTTTCAAGCTCATCTGTTTAGTACCAACCGGGGGAGACTTGGTCCTATACCCAATGATTTCATTATCTCCAATCCGCTCAACAAATCGCAATGTTTTGTGTTATAGTGGACGGAATATTATAATTTGAGATAATTCAATACAGACGTCTTCCAAACTTGGAAGACCGACAGGTAATCGGTGTGTAACCACCTGGTACCTCATAGCAAGAGGTAGATGTGCTACCTCCCCCAGAACATAATATGCGTATGTACAAAACATATCTGACATCCACTGGATTGTTACTGAAAAAATATAATTAGATATGTATTAATATCCTAAAGGGTGATACGGTCAAAATTTGGTCAAGGGAAAACGCGTATAAATCGGTGAAATCGTTTATTTAAAAAATCAAATTAAATTTCTTTTTCAAGTTCAATTAGTATAAAATTCAGGAAAAATATTCAGTTAGGCTTCCGCTTTTCCAAATCCGAATTGCCGGGCCTTACGCTTGACCCCTGCCATCAGATTTTGTACAGCCACCTTGTCCACCTTCTTCGCCGCAGAAAGCCAGTTTGCCTTGAACTGCTGCTCGTCCTTAGCAGTTTTTTTGGTCTTCTTTAGGTTCCGCTTGACAATAGCCCAGTATTTCTCAATTGGGCGGAGCTCTGGCGTGTTGGGAGGGTTCTTGTCCTTGGGAACCACCTGCACGTTGTTGGCGGCGTACCACTCCATGGCCTTTTTACCGTAATGGCAAGATGCCAAATCCGGCCAAAACAGTACGGAACAACCGTGTTTCTTCAGGAAAGGCAGCAGACGTTTATTCAAACACTCTTTCACGTAAATTTCTTGGTTGACAGTCCCGGAAGCTATGAAAATGCTGCTTTTCAAGCCACAGGTACAGATGGCTTGCCAAACCATATATTTCTTTGCGAACTTTGACAGTTTCGTGTGCTTGAAAATATCTGCTACCTTTTCCCCTTCCTTTTGCCGTATAAAACTCCTGTCCCGGAAGCTGCTTGTAGTCGGCTTTGACGTAGGTTTCGTCGTCCATTACCACGCAGTCAAACTTCGTCAGCATCGTCGTGTACAGCCTCCGGGATCGCGCTTTGGCCGTCGTATTTTGTTTATCATCGCGATTTGGAGTCACTACCTTCTTGTAAGTCGATAGTCCGGCTCGTTTTTTGGCTCGATGCACGGTTGTAGACGATACACCCAGCTTATTTGCGGCATCTCGGAGAGATAGGTTAGGGTTTCGCTTGAAACTACCGGCAACTCTCTTTGTCGTCTCAGCGGCTTCCGGTTTTCGATTTCCCCCCGATCCAGACTTCCTGGCTGTCGACTAACGTTCCCCAAACACTTTAATTACATTTGTAACGGTTGATTTGGCAACTTTTAGGGGTTTTGCCCACTTTGGGGGGGGGGTAGGTGGGGTTTTTGGGGATGCGCGAGCAAAATTTTGTGCTGCTCTTCTTTTGGCTGGGGGGTTTTGAGACCGGAGGAGGGGAATCCCAAAACAAAATAGGAGGTACATTCTACACACCCTCAACTTTAAAATGGGGGGGTTTTGTTTTTTTTAAATTTAAAATAAAAAAATAAGGCGATTTTTTAATACATTTGGCCCTAGCCCTGGAAAAGCTGAAAACAGAAAATATCATTCCAAATGTCAAAACTATAATTTCAATGAGAGATATTATTTTATAAGACATGTTGTTAAAACATGTCTTTATATTGTTCTAGTTACATTTCTATGACAGCAATTGGATCGATCGCAGTGATGGTTTCTGAAATAAATGGCTTATCTAATCCTAATACCACTAAACACAATATTAAAATATAATCCTATACTGCCCATAAGCGCATGCCAGTCTTTTAAGAATATAGTAGTTAATGTTCAGAAGTGCAAATTCAAAGTAAATGTTATGCTGAAAAACAAATTCAGCCTTTTATCCATGTCATGTTGCTCCAGGCTCCTGGGATAAATGCAAAGATGATTTCAAAGCCTGCTGAAATCATTAATTGATATGAGAATGGAAAATTATATGATATGATTTACAGGTCGCACCCCCTCACTTCGCTATTGTCAAAATGACAACATTGCCCAGGCTAAGCCAACCAGCGTCTCCGTGTTTCAGCTGGCAGTCTTTTGTGATCATATGACTCGTGGAGGCGTGAGGTAGGAACTTGTGAGGACCAGAGGTCGGTTGCACCCTCCTTCGAAGTTATCAACTCACCATTTGAAGCCCATTGAAAAAGTGGAGTTTGTTGATCTCCTTTATTTTGCCCAGCTCTGACTTTGTTTCATCCCCAACATAAACTTTTCCCGCAGATACCAATTCCCAAATATTGTCCAAAGTTCCCTCTGGGAGTTAGGTTTTCGGGTTTCACACTGTGGGCTCACAATCTTTATCAAAATTATTTAGATCAAATTTTACTTAACAAGTTTTGCAACTTTGCAAAAAAAAATATTCGGTTTAACATCAACATAATTGATGAATTATGATTTTTTTAAATCTACTGTATCATAAACTAAGAATATTTGTCTCAGAAATTTCCTAGAAAAAAAAAATTACAATGTACGAGTTTTAATGCACAGTATCCTGATTTCACCTATGATCGAATTCACTTGACTGTCGGGATACGAACAATCAAATCTAGATTCAGAATTAAGCGAGTAACCGAAAATGAGTCCTGTATCTGATTTACAATTCGTTCCCCCTTTTTTCGACTATTTGGATACGAAAAGAGTAGTCCGCTTTTGAAAAAACTGAAAATATTTTTGAAAAAAAGTGAAAGTAAATCAAAAATGACTTGATTCTTTAAGTAGTTTCTGCTATGGACATTTTATTTGCATATTGGATAAACGTTTTAAGTGTTTTACTCCTATCCCGTTCGATTCGTCATGGGGTTCACTGGGTTTATATTTATAGAAATATGAAAAATTATTATGAAATAGCTGGAAAATTGTAAAAATAATGAAAGATGATGTAATATGGGACCACGTGCGTCGCATTCAAGTTAATTTATAGTACTGTGACCGATCAGCGCTAGATACAAGTACAAGTAATTTTTTTCAAACGAAAATAGTTACTTTAGTGACCATTTTCCGAAAAATAGTGACTTCAGTGACTTTTGGATGCAAATAGTGACTTTTTAGTGACTAGACTCAAATTAGTGACCAAGTCACTAAAAAGTGACCTGCTACCAGCCCTGCTATAAGCACTCTGACTTTATGGTGCGCTTTCTTCTCTTATCGCGTATGACACAGCGTTTAAATAACCGAAAAAAACCCACACGTGGAAAAAAAAATCACTTGTAAACGGGTGTCGTGATGAAGCACGGCACGTCTTGACCGGCTCAGTGCTCGATTCGGAATGACCTCTTTCAAATTTTGAAAGTAAAACAAAGAGATAAATCTTATTCCTAATTCAATAAACATAGAACTTTCGGATCCATTTCAAGCGCCAAAACATAGACAATCTTTCCGTCCATTACATTTTGTAAATAATACAGATTAAAACTTTACTACACAATATTTACCTTAACCGTTTAAACACCAAACACATTAACCCTCACGCATCCCGATCGGCCACCCCACCAAACAGCGCATTACACACATGATTTATTTTCTGCAGAAACATCTGCTTCACATAGTGTGCATTCGGATTGTTCATCAGCCCGATGGCAAACAGCATTAGGAAGTACCCTCCCGCCATAAGCCAACTTTTATTGGCCGCCAACCACTGCATACAACGACTGGGTCTCTCCCTCACTTCTACCCTTGGCTGACCCAATCGCTGGCGTTGCTCGAATTGACCGCTTACCGGTGCGAGGTCCACATTACGCTTACTTCCGTACACCAACAGATATCTTACCTGCACCAGATCGTTATTCTTAACGAGAATATACTTTTCTGGAATATCGGAGCTGGAATTCTCCTCCTGACACTTGACGTATGACGGAATATCTATGTATTCACACAGCGCCGTACAAGCCAAATGACTTCCAAGTGCCGACCTGGCCCAACCAGATCCAGTCGGGGCAAACATTTGACTCACGTGCAGCTCTGCCGACAGATAGATTCCTTCTCCAAAGAGAGCAGTCTTGTTCAGATGCTGTTGCAAGCCATAGTTCAGAATCGAATAAAAATTAAACAATTTGCTACCGTGATAAGCGTAGTGTGATCGAAACTGGTCCAAATTATCCCGAAATCGTCGCTCCGAGTGAGCATCATCCCTATACACAACTTCAAAAATGTGTTGCGGCCGTTGGAACGTAGGCAAACAGGAGGGCGCTTTTGCTAATACAGCATCAAACTCCGCCTTTGGAACAGTGCGGAGACCAGGATTGGATTGCTTGTAGACAATCCAGTGCAGTAGGTGCAGCTGTTGATCCGGTAAAGTCGCAACTTTTATGTCCTTCAAAGATTGCAGGCCGTCCAATACCCGATTCTGCAGAAAACATTTTTATCAGTAACGATTACGTGTACCTTTATTGCAAATGACAACACGCTCTTACCAACTCGTCGATGTTCTTTTCTTTGTTTGAGAAATAATCCGGTGGGAATGGTTGAAGGCAGGTGTCGTACTTGAAAGACCGGGCAGCGGACACAAATAGTGAAATTCGAAGATCCGCCGCCAATGGGTCTCGATCGATAAATTGTTGCAGTGTGGAACGCTTGCTGTCCACGGAACCTGATTGCTGGAGATCCATATTTTTTATTTTAAATCGAACACCAAAACACAGCTTATCACTTCTCAAACGATCGATGCATAGACAGGAAACTCCTTAACTAGCAATGCAAAAATTAAATACAGCACTTTCTAGAACGCACAGCTGATAAGCAATGATAAAGTTTACTGTTTTTTTGGGGGGGGGGAAATTTGTGGGTTTTGGGGGGGAAAAAAAAGGGGGACACTGCAAATAAATCAATAATTTTTATTATTAAAATTGGCACTTAAATCGGTCAATTTTTGCTTCGAATTGAAATCATGTGAGCCAGTATGATTTTCATTTGCCGCACATAATTTTTAACACCCGTCACTTAATACACAGGTTCGTTTCCAATGAGACTGATATGGTCCGCACATAATTTTCAATGGAGCGAGAAATGTCATTCAAGTGTGTTTTCACTTTGCCCTATTCTATCCATCTTCGCACTTAAAACGAAATAAAAAACCGTGCGCGAAAAACAATCAGCTGCTTTATCGTTCTAGAAGAAAAAAAAACTGCAAAATGGAGAAGCAAAGTGAAGTTTACCGTGTGGTGGTTTAGGTACTTGGTTTGCCAGCGGAAGTCACTGAATTTTTTGAAGGTAATAAATTACTATAGATGTTCTTCTTTGCCATGTTAACGGTGTTTATTGTGAATATTTCAGATCTGCCGAGCATTTTTGCCATTCCCGCAGAAGAGCTGCTGAACGCGATAGCTTCAAAAAGTGATGAAGTTTTTATGATGGTACAAATAAAACCTCTTTTATTCACACATTTCGTTTTATTACATGAAAAGTACAAAAAATCCAATACTAAACTTTTTATGAAAAAATAAAATCCATGCACCTTTTCACATAAAACGTATTAAAATACTCATTTGATTTTTGCTAGGACAAGTTAATGCAATCCATGTACACTATAATTAATATCTATTCAGCTCTTGCACTTAAAGACTATACATTTATTGCACATATGGTTAATTGACCACATTTAATAAAAAATAAGTGCCGCACCAATACAGAGCAATAACTTTGCACTTTGCCCAAATCTATAGGTGCTGGCACTTAAATATAAGGTGCATTGTTTTTTTTTTATTGTTGTTATGAATTTGGATTATATCGTGACTAAATGGTGAAGAAATTTGTAGCCACATTACTTTAATTCTGTTTTTACAGCTTTCTTTTTTCGATTTTATCAGAACCAGCAAGTATCTTATGTTTGATTCAACAGTCCATCAGGTCCATCACGGAAGTTGCGGAGTAGAAGATGGAAGAACTGAGAAAACATTCGGATCCGGATTTGTTCCGAAAATTGAACGGTGAGTAGGTTGTGAAAGAGTTGTGAGATTGAAATTGTATTAGAGAATACACTACGATGACGGGTTCAACCTGACGGAACTTGACTTAAATGACAAAGTTAAATAACAGTTCAAATTTAATCTCAGTGTTTGAGCGTTTGCATCAAAAGTTTGTTTTGAAGTAGATTAATTAACTTTTTAGCACCATTCCAACCCAAATAAAAAAACCGAACCATTTTAATATTGTATCTTGTAGGAATTCTTTGTAAAATGCTGCAATTGAGAAATTATCGAACTGTTATAAATAATAAATAATGTAATAAATTTTAAAATTCACCATCATCCTGCAGAAGATTGATAGGGAAGACTTATTTGACATGTTATTTAATCAAATTTAATAAAAGATTAAACGATTTCTTTATTTGTTATCAATAAACAAGAGAAATTTACCCAAATTTGCGCCTTATGAAAAAAATTATGTATATAATTTACCTCAATATGCGTCAAATTTACTTTAAATTAGATACCCATAAGTGGGTAAACATTACCTATATTGTTAATTAACCATGTGTACTCAAATATGGGTAAAGCGACTTTAACCATAAAATGAGTATGTGCACTTTTCCGTAATTATGGGTAAAGTTCACTCATATTTAGGTAAACTGATCTTAGCGTGTACACGGTAATCTCAATTTACGCTATTTGACTATACTCTGAAAAAAATTCTATCGTTATACCGACAATTAAATCATGGTCAAGATGACTATTGCATATAATGGTTACAATAACCATGAAAATGGACGAATTTACCACGGTCATGGCATTCTTGACTATGATCATGGTAACAAGGACTATTCCGACATTATGGTAAATGTTGAATCAACTATTTTTAATGGTCGTTTTGACCATGATCATAGTCGGTTCAAAATCACTATACTGCAATAGTCATCCTAACCCCCAATAATGGTAAAATTGACTATCAAATTTGTCTCTGTGTACTCCCGCTTTTTTTTTTTCTCTTTTTGTGAGTACTATTGTTATATACTGTCGCTTTCTCTCTCACAATTTTGTCACAATTTGCAAAAGTGAATCATTTGAGTTTATGCAGTTTCTCTTTTTATTAAACATATCTAACAACAGCTAAAAGGAAAATATAGCCATAATACAATATTATTCACTAAATCTGAAATAATGTGAAGAGGCACTGTGAAATAATGAGTACCAAAAGACTTAAAAAAGGTGGAACTAAGGGCAAAATAAAAATAAGTAAGATCAATTTAACCTAAATATGAGTGAACGTTACCCACACTGAACCCAAACATCCTCCTTTTATCGGATGAATCCTCCGTCGTTTGATATCGAAACATTGAAAACACATTTTCGAATGAAGTGCAGGGGAGGACGATTTTCTAGAAACCAGATAATTATCCTTCTAATGTTGAACAACTAATAATACGCGAAGTGAATTGACCTCCCGTTCAAATTTGGATGAACGCTGTATGAAAAATCGTCATCCCAAAGTTGAATGCGTATTGCATTGGAAAAGCCCTATGACGCAAATCATTTGAAATGAGGATGACAAACATTCCATTTTACATCATTCGGTAAAAACCTATCAATCGCTATTAGAACTGGTACCGTCACGAATAAAGGATCGAAACCCGACCGCTTCCTACGGAGTCGCGGAAAAATATTTCCTGACTCCTTTTTGTTTTGTCCCTGGTTGTGGTTTTGTCAGGGGGGGGGGAGGGGAAAAAGGAAAAAAAGTGTGGTGTGAATTGTATATATATTGTGGTGTAAACACTTTGGAAAAAACATATAATGTGGGTGGGTGTGGGAGAGGTGTGGTAATAAATTCGTTCTTGGTTTTGGTGAGGGGATGTTTTGGTTGGGGTCATAATCGCGGAAAAGTGCACATACTCATTTTATGGGTAAAGTCACTTTACCCATATTTGAGTACACATGGTTAACTAACAATATAAGTAATGTTTACTTATATATGTGTTACAAATTTAAAGTAAATTTCACGCAAATTTAGGTAAATCTAAAACATTATATTAAAATTAGACGCAAATATGGATATATTTCATTTCTTGATCACAAATAAAATAATCGTTAATCTTTCATTGACTTACATTGAAGAAATGACTAACAGTTGATTAAAACAATTATTGATCGAATGGTCAGGTCGAACCCATCAGGTTAAAAAACAAGAACGGCATTACTTTTTCAGATTTTGTGATTCCTCCCACTCCTTCTCATCGTAGTGTACACTCTGTACAATTCCAAGGTCTCAACTCTGCCACAACCTTCTCACCGTTCAATTTTCGGAACGAATCCGGATCCGCAGTTCCAACTTTCGTGATGGACCTCAAACGGTTGAATCGCACTTTTGTGATGGATCTCAATCGGTTGAATCGCAAGATGGAATGATAACTAACCTACTCGATCCAATGAAGTTTACGAACTGCCAATGTTTATTTTTTCATCCAAATATGGGTAATATGCATTTACTCATATTTAGGTAATGATGATGATGATGTAATACTACCATCTATTGAAGCAAGGTAACTTTCCATAGCAGTGGAATAATCTGAAAAACTATTTGATCAGGATTCTATAGTTGTCTGTGATCATCAAGCTCCTGTATGAAAGGCCAAAAACGTTTGTGCTTTTCATACCGTAAGCAGAGACACTTACGCGAAACTTGCGAATATAGGGAAGAGAATCTCCTTCCAAAAGCAATTTCACACAGACAGCACTAGAATCGAGCCCTCGAATGACAGAATAAACCCAATAGATGGGGTCGAAGAGCCCGCCCTCGTTCCGCGAAATGTTAACAATAGGGAGGAGGCAGTCCGATGCTCCCTATCCAAATCGTTTTACTTGGGTGCCCTGATAGATCCTCCCTTTCCCCGTTATATGTTATTTAATATTTAGTGTATTTTGTACACAATATATTAGGATATCATTATTGACAAACATGCCAATTTTTTCAAATTTCAAACTTGAATGATACTACCTCTAGGGTTTTTTTTTTTTTTTTTTTTTTTTTTTGTTATTTAAGTGATTGTTACTGAAAAATAAATAAAAATAAGATATGTATTAATATCCTTTTTGTCCTGGAAAAGCTGAAAACAAAATAGATCATTCCAAATATCAATGATAAAATTTCAATAAAAGATATTGTTTTATAAGACATGTTGTAATATTTTTTCTTTATACTGTTCTAGTAACATTTCAAATATAGCAATTGGAGTGAACGAAGAGTCCGGTTTGATGATTCCTGAAATAAATGGCTTATCTTATCCACACAATATTAAAATATAATCTTACATTGCTTAGGGCACCTCCAATCCTGATGGGAAACTGGTATAGATCTAAAAATTTAGATCTGAAGGGATCTAAATTCTTGCACCGCGGAGTTCTATATTGCGTTTTATACCACAATCTGATTTAAATTTTTGCATCTTCCAAGAAAACTGATCCAAATTATGCATGTTTTGGATCACTTTTTTTGGCTTGATCTATTTTCTGTATAAGTGCTGGCAACATTATTATAGAAAAAAAAAAAGAATCGGGCTGTCAAGTCAAGGATCGGTCTGTCAAGTTGTCTGTTCGGAAAAACATTAAAGCTCGGATATTTTTCTGTTTTACTGAGAATAAGTTTATTTTCTCAATAATTTATTGTAGGTTCATTAAAAATTAATTGGAGGTCAAATAATTTGGAGCAGAGTTTTATTAAGTGAGGGGAGAAAATTGATTAAACAATTATCTCTTGATTGCTATCTTCTCCCCCACAGTACATAGTTCCAACTGCCACCAAGAAGGACGTCGTTGATTGCCTGAAACAATACGAAGCACTGGCCTGTCGGTACGAGGAATATGGTGAGTCAGATTTATTTATTGCTTTAAGTTTCTTATCATTAATGCCAGCGTTGTAGTTTTCAATGACGGAACTGTGAAGCAGTTGCTGAATCTGCAGGGAACGATCCCGGTGTGATACAAGGGCCCATCACATTCCCATATGCATCTGGCTGTTGGATACCCATCCACGGTATGCTCCAATTATCCGATATGCACATCAAAGTGTCGATGTACGTGGACCATAATGGCAAAATATATTTACCCTACCTGCACGACTGGGCACCAATGCAATCGGATTTGCTTGGATTGATTCAGGTCATTACGTTTGGAGAATTTCCTCCGGTGTATTCGAAACCGAAACAAGCGAAGGAGCAAACAACACCCTATCCGACACGTAAGATCTAGTTGCGAAGCATTTGAACGAAGAAGGTAATTTCTGATCTTTTGATTGTAGAATCATTTATGCCGCAGCCACCGACAACAAGCACACAGAGTCCTTTTTGTCCATACCCGGGGCAGCAATTTCCACCATATCCACCGGCAGCTGGAGGCTATGGTGGTTACGGTCAGCCGGGTGCCGGTAGCAGTTAGCCCCCGTACATGCCGCCGAGCATGCCCACGCCTACAGGGTACAATGCAGGCTATGTAAGATCTCTTTTTTTTTTCTTGATTTATTAACAGCTGCTAACATATAACATTGCAGAATCCTTCGGCTCAGGGCACGGGAACCATCACCGAGGAACACATCAAAGCTTCTCTGGTCAGTGCAGTGGAAGATAAGCTAAAGCGGCGTATTCAGGAGAAGCTGAATCAATGCCAGGCGGAGATTCAAACGCTCAAGCGCACCCAACAGGAACTAAACGAAGGCCAATCGAAGATCAACGACATTATCGGTCGATTGGAGAGAGACGAACAGGAACTTACGAAGAGCATCGCCGTGCTCAAGGATAAGGATCAGGAACTGGAACGGGCCCTCGAGAGCCTTGAGAAGGTCGACGGTATCGATGTGGATGAAGCTGTGACAACAACTGCACCGCTGTACAAGCTGTAAGTTTAATACCATTGAAGGTTGGAATGGTACGGGTCGTGTGGTAAAGTATGGTCTCATTTATTTCAGGCTACTGAATGCCTATGCCGAAGAAGCGACCATCGAGGATGCGGTCTACTTTATGGGTGAAGCACTCCGCAGCGGAGTGATCGATCTGGAAGTGTTCCTCAAAAACGTCCGACAGCTGTCACGGAAGCAGTTTATGCTCCGAGCACTGATGCAAAAGTGCCGACAGAAGGCGGGTTTCAGTGCCTAATGGGCTAATGGGATGGATTAGGTTGTAAATATGCTTTTATTTTGCTGGCAGTGTCTTTCGATAGTGAAAGGCAGGTAGGAGGAACAATTATTTAGAAATATTTCATATTCGGCATCAAATGGCAATAAAACCCTTAGAGCCAACTCATCTGATGTGTGTCATTGCATTACTGCATAAGAGAATTATTACTATTATTATTATTATTTTCATTGCTAAATTTTATGTTTAATCAACGCAAATGTAATGTGCTTTAAAGTCTTGTTGTAGGATCGACATAATGCAACATAATAAACTGTTCAATAATATATGATTCGTTCTATCAAGAACAACGAGAAAAAATTACTTGTTTTTGTTGACCCTTTGTAGATGTGGTTAACTTTCTCTCAATGGTGTTGTTTATTTTCGGCAGGCTAAAGTAAATGAGTAAATCTAATTATTTTCCTTCCTTTCTTAGCGTTTTCAAGCTTATTGCTTTCGCAATTAGCTTAGCGCTTGCTCTCAACTTGGTGTTCTAAATGCACCAGTTATTAATTGAGAGTTTTCGATGCTAGGTGCCATTTTTGCATACGTATGATTGTGTGGCAAGTACAATCATACCCTATGCCCAGGGAGTCGAGAAATTATCTTTAACGAAGAAATCCTAGACCAAACCGGGAATCGAACCCAGCCACCTCTAGCATGGTATTGGTTTGTAGCTGCGCCTTTACCGACCGAGTCAAGAGGACCGTTTATTTTCCGTCAGCCTATTTCCTAACAACCACCGACGCCGAGAAGACGACTCCACCACCTGGACCTTGCATATCTCACTCATCAACAAATGAGCAAAGACATGACCAGAGGTTTTTTCGCCTTAGAAAAATCCCACCGACCTCGACATCTCGGCTAAATAAAAGATGTTCTAGTATTATTCATCCAGAACGGTCAACAAATTGGACAAGATTTTCTAGCTGATTTGTCAACAATCAGATTAATACAATAAATACAGGATTAATCTTCCAACTTTGATTAATATGGAATATTTTGCAACATTTTATACAAAACAACTTCTGATGTCCAGGGTTTTGGTTACATTTGAGCTAACTTGCCAACAATTGTTCCTATATGCGGATGTCTAGTTTGAACTAACGTGAAATGCTGGTGACTGGCACTTCCTGATTGCTTTCTGGTTGCTTCATTTTTTTTTTCTCTCTGCAGGTCCTCCTAGGTGTCCGAGGGCCCTCCAGTTACACTGCCCGGCGAACTCGATCCGGATTGTCATGCTGCCGTTTGAAACTCTCTGCAGTGGGGACAAAAAATGATGAAAAACTTGAGTTAGACATATTTTTATAAATACTCACTGTTAGCATCGGCCATCTCTTTGGCCTGATCTCGAACATACTGTTACCTCCGCTCGATGAACATACTGGCCATGGTTCCGATGGTTCGCCAGTGCTACAATCTGGGGCAACTCCTCGATTTGGAATGCATTATGGTGCATTATTGAATAGCTCAACTATTTCTCCGGCAAAGATGATCGTTTTTTCCAGCTCAGTTGAGCAGTTCGGCAGGGGTTCGATCTAGTGTTCTGCCCATCCGAATAGAAAAGTATAATAGATAAACAATAAAATGTATTGTAACCATACAATAGAATCAATAGTATGTACAAATGATCGAATTTTTCGCGGCAATAAGATAAAATTAGGACTCACTGTTTCTACACTAGAATCTATTGTAAATTGAGACATCAACAATAGAATAAGGAGGTTGTTTTGTATCTTAACAATAAAAAATATCCCTTTTTTCTGAACAAATTTGAGTCCTTAACTATTAATTGTATTGTTTCACTATTGTTGAAAATTCTAGCATATGGGGTGTATAGTGGATCTATTGTAATTACAATGTGCTTTTTTGATTTGTCTGATACATGAACAGTAAGATTCATGGTCGGCAATACATTCTGTTGTTATTTTATATGATTAAATTGTAATTGTATCGTTTTTTTTATCCGGGCATTCTTTCTTCTTCTCCTGCGTGGTGATATATGTGGTGTAGTGGACTATGTTGTGGTGATTCTATCATCTGGTTGCTCTGCAATGAATAAATATTATTAATCATGATAATAATAATAATAATAATTATTTTTATTGATCATGTACGGCGGCAGGTTGATGTGCTTCATTTTTTTTTTGTTGAGATGATAGGTTGTGTTTGTTTTTTTGTACGATAATCCTGTTAGTTTAACACTTGCCTTCAGGGCAAGGATCATACATCTGGCATGCGATACAAGTCCAGAACGCTGATTGAAACTTTGAAACGGGAATGGAATAATTAACGGAATTAATTTATCGGCAGACAGTAGTGCGATGAGTCAGCTGATGATGGATCTTTTATTTATGAAACGACCATTCGTTTGTGCCAAATTTACTTACGATGCAAACTGGAGACTAGAAGCTTTGCGAAGTGAATAGATGAAACCTTGGCTCTCATGGTCATCGACAAAACCGTCGTGATTGTTTTGGGTTGACACAGCAGCTACTGGTACAACTAGTGTTCATCAATATTCGGATCTAGATTGCTGAGCTGAAATACGACCATTTCCTTCTGATCTACGGTCGCTGATTGCATCAGGTACCGATGTTGGTGTTACTGCTGCTGTTATATCATATATATATTGCTTGAGCCTCCGGTGTTTTTAGAGACGTAAAACGTCGTGTCCTTGCAAAAATCAGATCCACTGCTATTCATAGATGAGTTAAGAAACCTGTTGGCTGCACTATAATTGCTCCCGTAGTTGACATAAGTGGGCTGCTGAAAGAAAAGTTTGCTCTGATTAGTTTGATTTTGATGCAGGTTTAGGCATGACATGAAACGTTGCCTCTAATAGAAATTTCCGTATATCTGGAGAACGTACGACGTCTGGTAGTTTTTGAAAAACTTGCGGTTACCATCACCGTAGACGTTGCACCGAGCATAGTGCAGCTTAGCATTCTCCGCGGCCAGATCACTAACCAATTCTGGAACCGCTTTCGAAGATTGATTGAAGCCATAGTTTCTGTTCTGTGTATGGTCAAATCTTTTGTACGTTAGAAGGCTTGTAACGATGTACAACTCAATTTATTAAAATTTCAAAGATGATTCAAATAAATCTAATTAAAAACTCACTTTATTTAGTTATACAACAGAATTATTTTTTTGTTCAGGCTAAAACAAAAATCTCAAACTAAAAATTTAGATAACGTTTCGTTTGACCGGGTTGCCATTTACTTTTTTGCATATAGATCAAAGTAAATAGATCAGCGGTGCAATATTCCTTATTTTGATCTAAAATAAGAAGATCTAAATTTTTGAAACGGATCAATTTTATATCAAAATATCCATCAGGATTGGAGGTGCCCTAAGGCTGTGTACCAATTCGCGAATTAATTTTAATTTTACTTAGCTTGCCAGAAGGAAAAAGGCGGATAATTCGTTAAAAACCCCTATTATATGATCAAAAAACATTCGATAAGATCAAAATTGGGTTTTTGTGTTTGGAAAAAAGTCGGCCGGGGGGGGGAACTTGGGCGTGTTTCAATTTCCAAATTAATTTTAATTTTTTTTAAAATTTCGGAACGAAAAAAAACGATTAATCGATTTAAAATCCCTTTGTTATTGATCAACAAACTGTCGATAAGGTGTCTGTCAAAATTGAGTTGCCGTTTGTCAGAAATAAGTCAGCTCGAGTAGCAGACTTAATCGATTATTTCCCATCTGTCAAGTTTAAGTGAAAATTAAAATTTATTCACGAATTCTCGGGTACTTTTTCAAACAGACGTATGTCATTTTGTAAACAAAGAGGGGAAGTAAGATTCAAACGTAAATTTCTCGAAACCCTTAGCACTTTCATGCAAACTTGGGCCACCAACACAAGGAATAACATTGCTTTACATGATTGTGATGCTACTTTATGTGAGGGTACTGAGAATTTCGAGAAATTTACTTTTGAATCTTACTTCCCCTCTTCTTTTTTTTAACTTAGTTGTTTATTTATAAGGCTCAAGTGCCATAGGCATAACGGAGCCGAGTTCTTTTTCATTTTTACAACGATAATAACTTATTAACTAGGTTAGTTTTGGAAAGCCGAAAAACTCGCGGCTTGGTCGAGGTTAGGGATTACAATGATTCGGGTAGGAATGGGGAAGTAGGAATCTTAACGTTGGCTTTCAACAGCAGATGGCGATGCGATATTGTTGCTGTTGGTCTGGCGTAGATGTTGCATTGCGTTAAGCTGTAACGATACAATAGAAGGGGTATTACGGGGGAGGGGACGAGGTGGACATGTTAGCGACAGCTAAGAGAGGATCAAACGAATACATCTATTTGTTTCAAGAACTTGTAAATTAGCCCCATATAGTCCAAGTCCAGCTTACCCAGCACGTCTCTGATATCTTCCTTCTCTGGTTTCCCTCGGGCCCGTAGGGATGCGCAAAGATCAGATCTGGCAATTTCGTAATCGAGGCAATGCCAGAACTTCCCCTCTTTGTTTACAAAATGACATACGTCTGTTTGAAAAAGTTTTCGAGAATTGGAACACAGCCTTAATCGATTATTTTTCATCTGGCAAGTTTAAGTGAAAATTAAAATTTATTCGCGAAAACACTGCCACTGTCACAAATTCTTTTGTTTAGCCGTGACAAACCAACAAGAAAGTCGATGAGGAGAATCGATCAACGAAAATAGAACTTTTTCAAATCTTACGCGATATATTTATGAGCCATTCTCTAAAGCAAGTCCAGAAATGACATGACACTTTTTTTGTTTTGCTGTGCTTTGTTTACATCAAATTCTTCTCAGATCAAAATTACTGCGACACTCAAAAATTGTTATCTGTATCGAAGTCAAATTTCTACTTTCAAGTTGTAGCTAAATATGTCGGAATCGGATTATTTTGGATTTGAGTTGGTGTACAAAACGGTGGAGGGATCGATTCAGGCCAAATCCGACGTTCTAATCGCAGTGATCCATTGGTATCTGATCAAAAATTCGTTCCGGAATGTCGGCCTTGGCGACGATGTAAGCGGCTTCCTAATCTTTTTCTACTCTTCATACCGATTTATGCTTATTGATTTGCTTTCAGAAAACGCTATCAGACGCAGATGAGAAGAGCGAACTGTTGCCAGATGGTTGGAATAACAACCCACACTCGTATGCCCTGCGGTATGTGAACAACGGCCAGCTGTACATCCTACACGGAATCGACAGCGAGGGAACGATGATTGTGAATCTTCTGCAGGTCAAAACACTGAACGTATCGAATACGACGTTCCAAATCGAAGATACGGTTAAAGCTTTGAAGGGATCGATGACAACTCTAGTGCCGGGAGCCGCTATTGTGTTGGATCGAGTACGAAAGGAGCTGCTGGTGCCAGTATTCGAGAGTAACAAAAAGGATGGAGAGACTCAGACTAAGGCCAACCCTGAAAAGGCTGAACGGGTTGATGTAAGGCCATCAAATCCACTGCTGGTAGGACCTCGCTTCGGACCGGTGGCAATGGGCTCGGATCCACTTGGCGTAGGCAATGTCGGCCGAGGTGATCTGGACCCTTTTGGCCGTGGTGGGGGTATGATCTTCGAGCCACCTGGTGGCTTCAATCCGCTGGCAAACCTCAGGCGACCCGGGTGAGTGTTTTTTTTTTGCAAATTCGTGCCCCAATCGAGTGGATCGGTAATTAAGACTCTGTTGTTTCAGTCCCAGTGGAATCGTTCCCGGAGCACGCTTCGATCCGTTTGGACCTACGGTCGGCACCAATCCAAGGGCGTTTCGAAACCCGGATCCCGATCCAGATCACATGCCGCCACCCGGATACGATGACATGTTTATGTAATGGAAACTCACATGCATTTTTGAGACAGACATCAGCTAAGATGATCAAATTTAAATTACCTAATTTTGCTGGTTTTAATAAAAATTAAATGTATGGCTACGTATGCCATGAAAACTGAGAATCACGGTTTTGTGGCAGGAAGAACTAAGATTGAAATAAACGCGGCGCTTGGTTTATAAATATTGGTTTTTATTCTCTCTGAATTATACGTGCTACACTGTAGCATCTTCACTAGACAAGTTTCTGATATCTCGCGTTACGCCAAAAACCGGACCCTGCGACCTTATGGCGTGACGTTGATTTTGCTTGAGTCTTCGTTTTGAGTTTCCAAATCCGAATTGTAGCTATACGCAGGCTTGATACGGTCCAACGAAATTCGTTGCTTCCTTCCTCTTATGAAGAGCACAACAGATTTATCGCATCGGTCCATGACTTCAAATGGCCCATCATTAGAGGTACAGCAGTGGGCGCCAGGTTTTCAAATAGTCGGGATTGCTAACGTGACGGTGAGTATGGTTGCTGTCACTGATGGGTCCAACTTGCTGGATCATATTTTGCAACGATTTCACAAACTCGATACCGTCGAGATCCTTAGAAGAGCGGTCGTAAAATTTACACGGTATTCGAAACTGTTGTCCGTAAACCATCTCGGCAACTGAACAGTTTATATTCTATAGAACAGCTGAGCGCAAACCTAGTAGGATAGGGACCCGTTAGCTTTGGGGGTGAAAAAATCGTACGTGATGACTCCCGAAATGACAATTAATTTCCATAAACAATTCCGAATCGAACTGCCGGCCTTGGTCGGTTCTAATGATTTCCGGTACTCCAAATTATAGAATGCCTTCACAACAGTTTCGGCTAGCATATCTGGCAACTGATTCTGGCCAGCGACTGTATCTATCCACCATCGTCAACAGGTACCTGTTACCGTCAGAAGGTGACAACGGCCCAACTTGGTCAATAAATGCGTGGTTGAAGCGACTGTTGGGAAGATTGAAGTCCTTCGGTTGCCCTTGGGATCTTCGAGCTTTGATAATGAGTGACCTGATGAACTGGCCTACGCCTAGCTTTATAGATGACCAAACGCATCTTTCCGCTACGATCTTCCTAGTAGGATGAACTCCCGGGTGCGAAAGAGCGTGATTTACTTTCATAACATTCTCTCTGTGCAGCTTGGGTACGAACCAATGAGGTCTATATACCTATATATATATATATAGGACAGATGGTTTGACTTGGAGTTCAGGCGTACGTCAGGATCGGTGATCCGTGAAGGCTACGAAGTTCCCATCCTCCACAAGATACCGGAAATATTTTACGGCAAGCTTCATCGTAGTCAGCTTACGACCGAATACCGAATATTTCTAGGATTGCTGGCTAGCATACTCTACAAATAGTAGAATGAAAAACGTAAAGGTGATTGGTTTATGAATTAAAGAGAGCGGAGAGAATCTCTCAATTGTAGATTCGCCCTAATGAAAAAAAAACCCTAGATTTCTTTTGTGAAGAGGAAAATGTCTGCGAAAAAAACAGGTCAGCATTTCAGAAGCTTCCAGATACTGTAATAAAGCTGCATTTGCTAAGCTGTTTTTACACTCAGTACAAGCTAGTTCGACCGAAGGTGTCAAACTCAGTTTTCGCGTGTCGTTCTTTCTTTTTCCAGGTATCAATTCCTGCAGGTGTTTCTGCATTTCCACCGCCCGGGGTATGAGACGATTATAGGCTTTCACCAAAGCCAAAACGCGGCGTAGTTCCTTAACGGTAACAGGCAAATTGTAGTTTAAAGCTTGCTTCAGATAGAATTGGAACAAAAACAATTGCCTGTATTTCAGTTATTTATTATTGAATTCAAGATCTTTTTTATACAAATGTAGCGTTTTCTTCATACTTTTAAGAAAAAATACGGATAAACTTATTCCACGGAGAAAAAACAGTCCCGTTTGAAACAACAAACTCGTTTGTTAAAATCTAAACTAAAAACAATGTTGTTTTAAAAATCCTTTTTGTTGTTTTAAACCAACGATTCTGTTTTGAAACAAACAGGCAGGATGGTTGTTTCTATCTAAAGATATTCCCACAAAACAACACAAATTATTGTTGTTCTAAACTAACATATTTGTTGCTTCCACTTTGCAAGAGGTTTATTATTACCAAAACACAGGTTGCGTTGATTCAGCGAAACAATTTAAAATTTTAGATTGATTCAACCAAAGCGGCGGTTAAATCAAACTGATATATTATTTGGAGAAAAAACAACTAAAAATTTAGTTTGAAACAATCTATTTTTTGGGTGATTCCATTTTCCGTCCGATCCCGCTGCATGCTCTATTCGCGTATGTTTTCAACGCAGGTGAAAATTTAATTTAATGAAAACCTGAAAATAGTATAAATGCTCGCATTAACATTTGTTGATTTCTTTCAGACTGAGAGAGGTCTATAAATGTAAATGAGCACTTTTCTAATGTTTGTTAGCCTTTTATTCTAATAAATATTATTGAAACTATTACAAAAGAAATGTATGTGAACGGAAATGTTTGTTGTTTCAACCGTTATCGTTCGATTGTTTCAAACAGCAATTTAGTTTAAATCATACTCAAATTTGTTTGAAACAAACCATAAGCGTTGGTAGAACCAACTAAGAAAGCTGTTTGTTTTCGAAGCTGTCATAATGAAACAACCAACATAATAGTAAATTCAAACGGTTGTCAGTTGAACTTAACTGCTTAATTCCCGAAACAATTACTCAAAATTTTAGTTGTTTTTTAACCACCGTAGGTAGTTAAATCAAACTTATATAATGTTTGTACCCAATTCAACGTGAAATTCCGGTTAAATGAAACTAGAATATGTTTGCGTTTACCAATATTTTTTCTCAGTGTCGTCACGGTTTCGAAGGAATTCTCGATTTTTTCCTGTAACACGGCTCACCCTGGAGGGGTCCATCTCTCTGCATACCATTCTTGAACGACTTTGCTGTAATGACAGCTTGCCAAATCTGGCCAAAACATTACGGGATGGTCGTGGGATCGAATGAACAGCAAAATTCGTTTTTGGAGACGCTCTTTTTGGTATAGTTCCGACGTCATTGTCTTATTTGTAACGAAAACTTTCGTTTTTTTGCCACAGCTGCAAATGCCCTGCCAAATCATGAATTTTCGTGCAAATTTGTCTGCAAAAACAAATTTAAATTTGGCTGGAACATCTCCCCGAGCCGTTGCCAAGTAAAATTTTTGACCTGGGATTTGCCCGAAGTCAGCCTTGACATAGGTTTCATCGTCCATCAGAAGACACCCGTCGAACTTGATCAGCACCTGGTCGTATAGCTTCCGAGCACGGACTTTGGCCACACTATTCTGTTTTATGGTCCGATTTGGCTGTTTGCTAGCTCGATACGACTTGATTCCTTCCCGGAGTCGAGTTCTCCTCACGCTACTATGGGCAGCACCGAATTTTCTGGCCAAATCACGGTCCGACAGATTGGGATTCCTCTTAATCGTTTTCAAAATCTTACCACGCAGTTTCCGGTCGACAGTTCCACTCCGACGATTGGCTTGAGGCTTCCGAATCGTCGTCAATGTTTCCTTATAGTACGTGTGGCCAAACATAGTGGTTATTTGTACACAAAGGAAGTATGTGTGGTTACAAATAGAAATCATTTGTTTATCAAATTGAATTGCAAAATTCATGTGTGGGACACATAGATATTATCATTGCTTATTTCAATGCTGGGATGCTTTGAAGTAATTGATCAGGTACAAACATACATCGTTAAATTAAACTTAAATAAAGTTATTCGTAAATTTCTAGAATTTATTTTGATAAAGTAAAACTCCAAAAAATTTATGATAAATCCAGTGCGGTCTTCAAAACTGTCCATTTTTTCAATGCTTCCTGCAAGAAAAAACTTACACAAATGTAAACAATACGCAAAACCTGAGACGCAAAACATACTTGTCACTGAGTGTGGAGAAATGTGGAGAAACGTCATCTGGAAAATTTCCCGAGCCAAATCCCGAGCGAAATCCCGTTTTTAAATCCCGTGATACTTTTCCCGAACTGTAAACCAGCCTTTAGAACCTGTTAAAACGGTTTTCAAATAATTTCAACAAGAAATTCGTCATCCTGCATACTAGCCTTTACTGTAAAAGGCGCACGTTCACCTAACTTTGCAATAGAATACAAGGTACATACTAGCGAACCTGGTGGTGACTGGCGGAGAATAGGAACAAAAATCACAATGTACCACTATAGGCTACATTTAGGCGAGTTAAGAAATCAGCAAAGTTGCGCTTAGTGTCGTTGCTTGAAGCAACTTGCTTCATTCGTTTATAACTGTTAAAGTGATCTCGCGCTAAGTACCACAAGGACGCACTGCAATGATCAATTTTCTTTTACAGTAATATCTAGATCGGATATTGTATCATTTTAAACGATCCGATAACAATAGCAATTTGCCATGAGAATGCGGAGAGAAAATCGACGAAGAGAAATCGATCATTGCAATTACGTCCTTATGAGCGCGAGATATGATTTCTTTTACTTTGTACAATGCAACAGTTTAGTGAATCGTTGATGGTCTCATATACAAGTAGAACATGCGGCTGTAATTGCATGTTAATTTTTCAGTAGATAATAGAAAAGAATATTTAATTTATAGTGTTTATTTGAAGTTTTCCACCCAGGGATGTAGTCGAAAACGTCCAACTATTTTCAGTAACAGATGGTGAACAAAGTAAGCTTATTAGAGAATTACTGGTTCTGAAGACAGTTCAAATAGTTGCTCCAAATCCCCAACGGTGACCTGTTTCGAGCTCCACAAACCGCGCTGATCGTTTTGGATGGTCTGATGGATCGTCTCTTCAATCGTGTTCTGCACGATGAAACGATGGACGAATGTGGGCTTGGTTTGTCCAATTCGATGTACGCGGCCAATGGCTTGTAGTTCTTCGCCCGGGTTAAGAATTGGCTCCACAAGAAAGACGTGTGTCGCTTCGACCAGGTTCAGTCCCTTGGAGCCATATTTGAGCGGAAGCAACATGCAGGTAATGTCATTCCCGTAGTCTTTGAATTCTTCGATGGCTTTGTAGAACCTGCTGCCCTTCACGCGATAAGTGATGGAATTTTCTTTCAGTGCTAGGGCCAGCATCATCAGGATCGCATCCCAATGGGAGAATATGATGATTTTGACCTCTGGTTCCCTTTGTTTGAGCTGTAGAATGGTTTCCACAATTTTTATGATTTTGCTAGAGTACTTTCCCCGCACGGTGACCTCTTTGTAGGCCTCCAACTGGTTACGGGTTACGTAAAAGATACTGAAATTGGAAAGCAAATTTAATAAAATAAACAAGACAAAAACAGTTACTTCAACGTACTCGGCCACCCGCTGCCGATTACGGCAAACAACACAGTCAATGTTTCCATCGCGATTCATTCTTAAGATTTGCGAAGCACAGATCATACAGAAATGATGTCCGCATTGCAGTACGGCGTACTTTTCCTTCGGTGGATACTGGCAAACTGGGCAAACGTCAATCTCCTTAACGCTGCCTAAATGATGCAGATATTTAAGGGTGCCTTGAAGACGCACAAATTCTTTCTCGGAACCTGCCTTCTGCAATTGCATATGCTGCAAGGTTTCTTCCACCTCGAAATCCAATATCTGCTCAATAGTTTTCTTGGTGATGTTGTAATCCAGTTCTTCCAATGTGACGACTTGAAGCCGGGAACAACACATGTTAAGCTCGTCGTACGCAGCAGCCGTATAGTTGATTTCAACCCAATACTTTGAGTACTGCTTGAATTCGGCTTTCAGGCTTTCCAGATAGGAAATGTAGAGATCACCTTCTGCAACGATATCCGGCTCTAGATTGTCCCTTTTGGAGAAGGCGTTAATCTGTCGGAGCATCAGTTCCTGTGTGGTCATTTGCCAGGATCCTTTCGTTGTTGTGCTACTGGGATTACCAGATTCGACCACTTCCATATCAAAGATCACACACTCGTACTGAGTCAAAACTGATTTAACTTCGCACAGGACACAATTCGGACGCATCAATCGTTCTCTGTCTGGCAGATCATTCAACTTTTTGTCCAAATGGCACAGAAAAGCCTCTTGAACCAACTTTTCAATGCGATATTTTTCGTCGGCTGACCACAAGTGTTTCGGTCGGAGATTCGTGGCGAAATAGTCAATTGATTTGAAAGCTTTCTGCAGCTGGTCACGATGCCGCTTGATTTTGTCGAACCAAACAGTCAGCGAGTAGTCCAATCCCCGTACAGATTCCATTTGCCGTGCCATAGGATCGTGATTGCGAATCTCAACGTTCAGTCTTAGCATGAAGTTGGTGATTTTGACGGGATTCCTGCCTATCTCGTAGATGATGGTTCGCCACCAACTGCCATCGACTTTCCGGTTTAGCTTAGCGAATATGTCCTTAATCTTATCCGAAGCACGGTGCAATTCCTGTTCAACGGCTTTAACTAGATTCGAATAAGTCTCGATGTACTTCCACTCCAGTTCGGCACACCGTTTCTCATAGGCCTCTTCTTGCGGGGTAGTTTCTTTAGCTTCTTCCTCCTCGTCCTCCTCCTCCTCCTCCTTCATCTGGAGCACCATCCGAAGATTGTGCAGAGCGTGGATCTGCAACAGAGAATCGACGCAGATCGCCCCCTTATAATCGTCAGCCCAGCGGAGCACGGATTTATACATATTGATCGCCTGGTTGTACTCCTTTTTTATCACATGAATTGCAGCCATTCCGTTGAGGTTGGAAACGATTGAACGGATCTGCGATTTGCAGTCTGTTTCGTTTTTCGCAATAAGATGATCGTGTAACTCGGTCGGAGTAAGCATCTTCGTCGTGGTTGTTTGATCTAAGCGATGCATAATAGATGGGATGGTACAGTCCTGGCGGAGCTTACGCACTGGTTCCATTAGCTGAAATGAAATTTTCGAGAGATTTTGAATTTCAAATAGATTTATTCGCAACCTACCGCATTCAACGTTTGAATGTTCATGCGAGCCATACTGGTGTCTCTGTCGGTGAGTTTTGCGGCCTTCTCACGAAAAGCCGTAGCACATTTGGCATGCTCCATCCGGTAGAAAAAGTTCTGTAAATCTGACATCGTTATGCAGTGAGTCGTTTCCGACTGTGGCGGAATTCCGAGTTGGTCAAGAACGGCCGCTTTGCATGTTCGCCACATGATTCGAGATATTATGTGAAGTAGAGGTCGTGGATTGCCCTGCTGAAACAGCTGGATTAACTGGCACCACACCCGATAGTCATTGTAGGGAACATAATCCAGGAAGTGCACCAGACCATACAAGTTGTCCATGCACTTTTCGATGGGCGTGCCGGTAACTGTCCAGCGGTGCACTGCCGGTAATGTTTTCACCATCTTCGTTGTCTGATTGTGGACTCCTTCTACCATTTGAGCTTCGTCCAGACATACTCGCCACCACTGAACCAACGGCAGGGGCGATACACGCCTTAGAAACCGTTTCTCGTGTCGCGATGTGCGCAAATTTTCAGCCGTAAAATATATCTCCGTTTTCAACACGTTATAATCCGTCAGAACTACATCGTACTGGGCTAGGTCCGCCGGACTGATCCAGCCACTCACGGAAACCCCTTCATAGATGAAGATTTTGAAGGATCGGTCATCAACGTGTTTGGCAATTTCTGACGCCCACTGCATTTTGATTGAAACCGGTGAAACTATTATGGTCGTTCCGGATTCCACCAACGGCTCAGACCGCCAACATTCAGGGCAGATATAACGTTTCGTCTCTTGCACACAATTTTTCAAAACACACTTTCTATGCTGTCTGAGACCGCATTTCTGGCAAGCTATCACCTTTTTATTGGAGTTCCTGGAACAAATGCATCGAACCTCCTTCTCTTCATCAAAATTAATCTCATCATTTTCTTTTTCTAGCTCCTGCCTTTTCCGCTTCTTGCTCTTGCGGTTGAACAGCAAAAGTCCCAATACTTCAACAGTCTTACCCATTCCCATTTCATCTGCCAAAATCCCACCCGGAGGAATGATGGTTTCCCGCGGCATTCTATCCGCCACCTCGAAGGTGTCCAAGTACATGTAAAAATCAACACCCGGAATGTTACAGTTTCGCAACTTTAAATACTGTGCCGGTAAAACCTGTTGTATCGTTTCGCGATCCAACATCCAACGGATAGCCTGAATTTGATATGGCCTCAACGTCGGTCTTAAGCATTTGTGACTTACATCCTCCGGTATGGACTCGTCCAGAACATCTTTCAGATGCATCTCCCTCAATCGTTCATAGAACTGCTCTACGCTTAGAGGATTATCTGTTCTGTTTTCCTCCTGAAGTTGTAACTCTTCTAATCGCACGAAGTCTTGCCTTTCAACTTCCTCAAAGAATGTCTCAACCATCCTCATCCTTTGCCGGACGCATGAGAAATCTCCAATCTCGGTCGTTTGCAGCCGGCGCAGAAATAGACCCAGATAAATCGTTTCACTATCCGATGCATCCGTCCGCTGCAGCAGATCATACTCCGGGAGACTTTTGATGTCTGTTCGAATAAATGAAAACCATGAGATAGCCACTCCACGAACTGCAATATTGAATATTAAATTTTGTTATACCCCTGAGCAGGATCTTAACGTTCAGGGATTCGTCGAGCTGGGTGTAGCTGAGACCTTCATATTTGAATACGGTTCCTTCGATGGTTGGTGATTTACCATGGTCGCTTTGAAGGATCCCAACATCCGCCAAACAGTAAAACATGATGGTATAACAGTTTACAATACAAATAAGTGTTTGTATTCGCTAACAAGTTACTAGTAACAATGGAATGGGCAAAATTAAACAGCGAACAATTTTGTTGGTACAAACTTGGGACAGGTCGTGTGGTTTTTGTTGACGGATGGTCGTTCAAAGAAACTGCAAAACCGAAACCACAGAACAGCGTCTGTCAACAAACAGGCGATCAAAACAATTTTCGACTAATGAGGCTGAACTCCATGTCGCTGTATTGAGGATGACACTAACACTCAAGAACGATGTATAATTATGTGAAAATGTTTACAAACAATCCCGGCTTTTTTCTGATCGCGCATGATTATGAAGTCCGGAGTAAACCGTGTTCAGGGCGAAACCAACAAGATGTTAACACATAAAGTTAAATGTATATTCATTAAATTGTAACACCCCGTAATGTACACAGAGATGAATTTGATAGTCAATTTTACCATTATTGGGGGTAGAAAGTGATTTTGAACCGACTATGATCATGGTCAAAACTACCATTAAAAATAGTTGATGTAACATTTTCCATAATGACGGAATAGTCCTTGTTACCATGATCATAGTGAAAAATGCCATGAACGTGGTAAATTCCACCATTTTCATGGTTATTGGAACCATTATATGCAATAGTCATCCTGACCATGATTTAATTGTCGGTACAACGATGAAATTTTTCTCAGAGTACTTGAAAAATATTATTGCAGATGTTTAACTATCTTTTTCTTCTATCGGTAAGAACTAATCTTGCACAGGGCGAAACAAACTACAGCTTAAGTGTCACTCCACAATGGGGACCACACGCCCCATATTCTTTTTTTCGTGTGAGACTCTCCATAGACACACCGGAAGAAGTCTTCGTGTTATTTCCAGTCGACTGCAAAAATAAAAGTTTACATATTATCTCTTCAGATTTACAACTACGGAGGATTTCTCCCAACGCTTCTCAAACTCAATTTATAATATTTCCATTTCTAGCTTATTTCTTGAAAACTTGTAGTAGTCACATACTTCCTATGAACGGAGTTCCAAGTTCATGGTCAAATCCAGGGCTAGCAAATGTCATAATCAATGAAAAATCAGTTTGTTCTGGATCTGAATGTTTAATGAAATACACCTGATAATCTCATAGGAGAAGGAAACGATTATTGAGATTTCTTCAAAATGTCATCGATTTTTTATCACGATAGAACGCGACTGTGTTTTGGTCATCACAATTACAAATCCCATGAGAAAAAATCTCATGACTGCGTGATGGTTGAAGAATGATAAGATACCTCATGATACATCGTTTCTTCTCGTGATAGTGAGATGGCGAGTTTTTTCATTGTCGCTTGGCAGCCGTGAGATTTACCAGTGCTGGTCAAGTCTATTGAAATATCGTGGACTGATAGTTCATCAAAAATTAACTGATAAAGTCACATATAATGTATTCAAACCATGTGTAATAATTATATAGAATATTAATACTTTCTTATAAAAAGCAAATCCAAACTTAGAATGAGAGTAAACTTCTAATGTTCAAACAAATTTTTGGATCGGCCTTGCTTTATGCTGTGTCAATATGCTCAAGTTGTTGCCTAGTAGAAAAAAAAACGCTTCGAAGGATTCAGATCAAAATTCTGAAAATTATCTTGAAGCTACCTTCCAGGTACAGTACTGTTGAGGTACCACGAATTACGAATGTTGAGACTTTAAAACAAATTTCCAAAAAATTGTTAATAATTTCAGACAAAAAATCATGGTAAGATATGATTTAGTTCTAGTTTTTAGTTTCTTTTAGTTTTAGTTACTATTGGGTCATTTGTCCCAAATAAAGTTTTAATACAAAAGAATAAGTCCTAGTTTTTCATGAAGGCAGCCTTCATCAAGTCTTTTAGAACATTAGTGAAATTAGTAATGGTTGGTCGAATCTATAAAGCATGTTCCTTAAAAATTATGTTCCCGACAATGACAATTTGCGCTAACCCAACTGATCATTTTAGATACGACAAATTTGAAACACCAATCAAATTAGCTCGAAAAACTCCGGATAAAAATAACGATACAAATACAATTCAATAATATACAATAACAACAAAATGTATTGCCGACCATGAATCTTACTTTTCATGTATCAGACAAATCTAAAATGCACATTGTAATTACAATAGATCTACTATAAACCCCATATGCAAGAGTTTTCAACAATAGTGAAACAATACAATTAATAGTTACCAACTCAGATTTTTTCAGAATAAAGTGATATTTTTCATTGTTAAGATACATAACAACCCCCTTATTCTATTGTTGATATCTCAATTAAAGGCCAGTATCGACTTAAAAAGTATAAAGGTTACGGAATTTTGTTCAATATTACCAAGCGGAATTTTGACAATTGATCTGCATGGAACGAAATGTCACCTTCACTTACGGAATAATTGAGCGGGATATTTTTCCGAAAGTAAAAGTGACAGCTCCCATTAGTTTGCATGGAAACCTTACAAGTTCCATATTTATTTTTCGTTCTCTTCAGGTGGATACTGCTGCAGAAATTTCTTTTCGATTCTTTACTTTTCCGTTTCAGTAAACGGAATATAACATGGGTTTGGGATAGAAAAAGAAATTTCTTTCGAACTCGATACCGACCTTAACAATATATTCTATTGTAGAATCAGTAAGTCCTAATGTTATCTGATCGTCGCGGACAATATGATGAATTGAACATACTATTGATTCTATTGTATGGTTACAATTCATTTGATTGTTAATCTATTATACTTTTTTATTCGGATAGTTTTCTACTTTCGATCAATACGCATTGCACTTGTTGTGCGATGCGCTTATAACTGCATATACTTCAAAGCACATTAGCCTGTGCACGCTGCTATAATTGTTTTTTGACTTTTACTGTGAGCCGTGTTTTGGTGTTGTCTCACTCACTCTCACAGGATGCTTGAAAACATGGCTCACAGTAAAAGCCATTTTTTTCTAGCGTGCACAAGCTCATGCTGCTAGCCGCGCAGAGACCGAGCCGTCAAAAATATCGTTGCCAAGAAATATTTTTTAACCAGCCCGGTCAAACACCGATGAGACCACAAACACGGCCCGGTAGAGTAATGTGAACGGTCGCATACATCACTCAAACAATCAATTCGTAGCATAACTCGGCCGTCATCCGACCGGGCTTCGGCCCGGCCTAATGGGATTAGCCCTTAAGGAAAGCAAACCGGACAAACCAAAAGTTTGCTATTTTCTGGGACCCTTCGCGTTCTATCCTGAAACTGAACACACAAAAGATAACTAGGCTCGTTTAATTGTACAGCTGTCCCTAGGGGGGAGACATCTTTAATTTTCGCATTAAATCGTATTATAATACCACTAATTGAAGATTAAAATATTAATCTTGACAATAATGTGATTTAGAGTAAATTCTCCAGTGAGATGACACTTGCCACCAATGTCGTTTATACCCAGGTCCAGGTCATCTGGCTTATGGGTATTCGTGAGATGTGGAAATGTATAGTGGTGTTTGTGTTTCGTCTCAATTTTCACCTTTTTACACGGAACAGCTGATTAACAAATTAAAAAAAAAGCAAACCATGCGCGATAACTATACACTGTCAATAAAATTATAGCATTGTATTGACAGTTTATGATATCATAATACCGTATAATGATATTATAATTTTATTATTTTCACTAATACTCATAGTATTGGCATTAAAATTAATTCAAGATTAAGTTGTCTCCCCCCTAGAGCTGTCTCTTTCTTCTCTCACCATAATTCAAATGGTTTGGTAAAATTTGCCTCAGGTATAATACATGACAAACACATTTAAACGAATTTCCTCATCGTTACAACTTTTGTATTTAAACTTTATTTGGGACAAATGACCCAATAGTGTAGGAGCTAACTTATTTTATTTATATTAAACTTTACTCCCAGAATATCAACAATCACACTATTTGCATTTGTCCTTTAACAAGCTTTCTATAGCTGGGTGTAATTTATAATGTAGAAACTAAAAACTAGAACTAAATCATATCTTATCATGATTTTTTGTCTGAAATTATTAACAATTTTTTGGAAATTTGTTTTAAAGTCTCAACATTCGTAATTCGTGGTACCTCAACAGTACTGTACCTGGAAGGTAGCTTCAAGATAATTTTCAGAATTTTGATCTGAATCCTTCGAAGCGTTTTTTTTTCTACTTGGCAACAACTTGAGCATATTGACACAGCATAAAGCAAGGCCGATCAAAAAATTTGTTTGAACATTAGAAGTTTACTCTCATACTAAGTTTGGATTTGCTTTTTATAAGAAAGTATTAATATTCTATATAATTATTACACATGGCTTGAATACATTATATGTGAACTTTATGAGTTAATTTTTGATGAACTATCAGTCCACGATATTTCAATAGACTTGACCAGCATTGGTAAATCTCACGGCTGCCAAGCGACAATGAAAAAACTTGCCATCTCACTATCACGAGAAGAAACGATGTATCATGAGGTATCTTATCATTCTTCAACCATCACGCAGTCATGAGATTTTTTCTCATGGGATTTGTAATTGTGATGACCAAAACACAGTCGCGTTCTATCGTGATAAAAAATCGATGACATTTTGAAGAAATATCAATAATCGTTTCCTTACCCTATGAGATTATCAGGTGTATTTAAATAAACATTCAGATCCAGAACAAACTGATTTTTTATTGATTATGACATTTGCTAGCCCTGGATTTGACCATGAACTTGGAACTCCGTTCATAGGAAGTATGTGACTACTACAAGTTTTCAAGAAATAAGCTAGAAATGGAAATATTATAAATTGAGTATGAGAAGCGTTGGGAGAAATCCTCCGTAGTTGTAAATCTGAAGAGATAATATGTAAACTTTTATTTTTGCAGTCGACTGGAAATAACACGAAGACTTCTTCCGGTGTGTCTATGGAGAGTCTCACACGAAAAAAAGAATATGGGGCGTGTGGTCCCCATTGTGGAGTGACACTTAAGCTGTAGTTTGTTTCGCCCTGTGCAAGATTAGTTCTTACCGATAGAAGAAAAAGATAGTTAAACATCTGCAATAATATTTTTCAAGTACATTACGGGGTGTTACAATTTAATGAATATACATTTAACTTTATGTGGTAACATCTTGTTGGTTTCGCCCTGAACACGGTTTACTCCGGACTTCATAATCATGCGCGATCAGAAAAAAGCCGGGATTGTTTGTAAACATTTTCACATAATTATACATCGTTCTTGAGTGTTAGTGTCATCCTCAATACAGCGACATGGAGTTCAGCCTCATTAGTCGAAAATTGTTTTGATCGCCTGTTTGTTGACAGACGCTGTTCTGTGGTTTCGGTTTTGCAGTTTCTTTGAACGACCATCCGTCAACAAAAACCACACGACCTGTCCCAAGTTTGTACCAACAAAATTGTTCGCTGTTTAATTTTGCCCATTCCATTGTTACTAGTAACTTGTTAGCGAATACAAACACTTATTTGTATTGTAAACTGTTATACCATCATGTTTTACTGTTTGGCGGATGTTGGGATCCTTCAAAGCGACCATGGTAAATCACCAACCATCGAAGGAACCGTATTCAAATATGAAGGTCTCAGCTACACCCAGCTCGACGAATCCCTGAACGTTAAGATCCTGCTCAGGGGTATAACAAAATTTAATATTCAATATTGCAGTTCGTGGAGTGGCTATCTCATGGTTTTCATTTATTCGAACAGACATCAAAAGTCTCCCGGAGTATGATCTGCTGCAGCGGACGGATGCATCGGATAGTGAAACGATTTATCTGGGTCTATTTCTGCGCCGGCTGCAAACGACCGAGATTGGAGATTTCTCATGCGTCCGGCAGTAGTATTAGCAAGTATTAGTCTAGAAGAAAGCTTATAAAAGGGCTACTTATTGAATAAAAGAATTAATTAGTGTCGAACCACAGTAGCGTCGCGTTCATTTTAGTTTATTTTTTAAAAATCCGAATTACACCCTTCATGTTTTAACTTATATATATATATATATATATATATATATATATATATATATATATATATATATATATATATATATATATATATATATATATATATATATATATATATATATATATATATATATATATATATATATATATATATATATATATATATATATATATATATATATATATATATATATATATATATATATATATATATATATATATATATATATATATATATATATATATATATATATATATATATATATATATATATATATATATATATATATATATATATATATATATATATATATATATATATATATATATATATATATATATATATATATATATATATATATATATATATATATATATATATATCTTTTACCAAGGGAACAAGGATAAATACTTCATCTGCAAGAAAGAGGGACACCTGACCTTCCCAAGCGGAATGCTCGGAGTCAGCGAAGTGCGTCGACAAGAAAGGGAACAGTCTGGTAGACTGAAGGCAACGTATGGTTCTGCAGTAACCGGAGGTAGATCCACCGTAGGATCAGATGTTGAAGGTGAGAAGGAATCAGAAACGCTAGAGGTGCTGGAAGAAGAAATTGAGGAAGCTGCTATGATGCCAGTGGATAACGAAATTCGTAACGATGAACCGAAGGAGATGAATACTCGTGATCGAGCGTTGATACAGTTCGCCGCATTTATGTCAACGGGGATCAGCAAACATAAGGGAATGTTCATAAACCACGTAGACTAATTTTTGAAAATCTCAGACTCCCCCTCCCCCTCCTCGTAGACTTTTCTCCATACATTTTTTGAAATTTGGTATGGAGCGTAGACTTTGGTCATCTTTCTCCATGTTTTCGTCATTGCTAGTTTCGCTCTAATCTTAATTTACTCCGGAAGTTCAAGGAAGATGGAAATCGATCAATGAATCATTATCAGAATGTGCAAAACAGAGAAAGTCAGTAAACGTCAAGAATATTTTGCTCTCTAATGAAAACAATAAACCGTTTCCCACTTTCCGTCAGTGAAAACTAGATCATTGCATGATGGCGTTATAAATGCAGTTTTGACAGTTTAGGGAACTTGTTTAAGTAGACTTAAGCTTGTATTACACTGTTTGTCCAATAGCCAAATATTTGTCATAGGCAGATAGGCATCTGACAAACATCTATGATATCTGTCAGCTGTCTAGCTACCTATGCCAAATATTTGGCTATTGGACAAACAGTGTAATACAAGCTTTAGAATATTTTCGGTAAGATCGGTTTGAGATTTTGTGCTCTAAATGTATTGATATTGTATTGACGATTGATGTACAATTGCCGGAGCACTGAGCTCAGTGGTTATGTTTACAAAATTTCCTGAATCAAATCGTGCAGAATCCTCAAAAAGCCAATGAAAAATTTGGTTTGGGGGGTTCAAATTTTATTATTTTGTAAAAAAATCCCCTGAACTGTAAAAAAAAGAATTCTAGACAAAATAGTCAAAAGGTCGAAAGTAACATTTGTAAACAATGACTTCTAGCGTATTTTTCTGGGATCTGCTTGCTCCCACAAACAAAATAGCACCAGAAACAGATACAAGGAGTTATTACCTTCTCGTTGGTAGTGGATATAGATGTTAACTACCTGGCATTTCCAGGAAATTTACGTTTTAAGTCATTGTTTACAATTGTTACTTTCGACCTTTTGACGATTTTGTCTAGGATTAATACATTCCGTGCAATGATTTGTGTGGAGGAAAGCTGCGGTTGGTGGGGGTCAAAGAGGAAGGGTGAGGGAGAAAAAAAAAAAGATGATAATAATAAAACAAAATAAAACAAAATAAAAAACGTAAAAAAAAAAAAAGCAAAAGGGGGAAAGGGAAAATACATTATATTTAATAAAAATAATAATATTTTTTTTTTTGTTTTGGTTGTTTTGGGGGGGGTTTTTTTTAAAATAAGGGGGGGGGGGGTGGGGGGGGAGGAGGGGGAGGGGGGGGGATAGAGGGATTTGATCGGTGCTGGAATAGATTGTAGTCTACGGGATGAGCAAGATCAAACAGCAGCCGAATTGGCTCGACGCGCTGGGAGATGTGATCTGATGCTGTTGATGTTGGAATGTGAGTTTCGGGACGTACCGGTGCGAGATGTTTTCTATCAGCTGATTCGCAGGGAGAATTTCGAGATGGTTTGTGTGTATGTGGAACTGAAGAAACTGTCAGTCCAAGAGGCGGTACGATTCACGGAGGAAGCGTACGAAGCGCTTCGAAGAAAGGGAGTAAGATTAACAGAGCAGGTTCGGTACGAAGTGGAACAGGAATTGGTCAATTATTATAGTGGAAATTTGACGTTCTCCGCAATTAAGGTGACCGACGAGGAGCTGTTGCAATACATTGACTTTGTGCTGGCGAATTCGGATGAAGAGAATCTTAATGAGACCAGCGATGAGGTGCTGATGGCATTGCGGGAACTTGTCAAGCTAATGTACCTTGGAAAGCACCAGTATGACGAAGCGGTGATGGAAGTTCAGTACTGTTTGTGCGCATTTGTGTCCGCCTGTGATAATCTGGAAAATGCGGCGTTTCATACATTGATTTTAAACAAACAGATGGTGCTTAGATTTTTACGACTGGTTGCGAAACAACTTCGATGCAGTGGCAGAACATTATCCAGTAGAGATAGAAAAGTTCGTAAAGAATTGAAGAAAACCTTTGTCCTTTTGAAGGAGGTAAACTCGGTTAGTAAAATAGTAATTTATTTGAAGAATGCTTGTGAGATGGATTTAAAAGAGGAAAACGATAGATTCGTCAACCAACTGGCTATGGATCGTTGCATTCAAGTCGTGGGAGAAGCCATCAAGAGCACCAAACTGTCGCCAAATTTGTCTAGACGAATGCAAGCGGCGTTCGAATATATCGTATCCACTGGAACGGCTTTGAATTATCGAAGTACCCGGGAATATCACTCCCACGGTTATCCAGTAATTAAATTTTTACTCGAAAAAGAAAATGATTTCGCTTCGTACACAAAACTTCAGAGCAATTTCAAATCGATGTTGAAGTTTTTCCAGTGCATGCTTTCAACGTTGATGATCGCTATCGGTAAACGCTTTCTAGGCTCACTGTACAGAATGAAAACGATCAAACAAATGCACTCATTAGCAATGTTCGTCCATTTGGAATTTATTGAAAGTTTCCAACACCCAGCTTCATTCACGGAGATGTTCTATAGTGAAAGTTTCGTGATAAGGCTTGTTAGTGATTTGAAGATTTGGCTGAAAGATGATCAACTAAATCACCAAGAATTGATGGATTTGGAGAGGCAATTGAAGCTTTATTTTCAAAATATGGCCACGCAAGGTCACAACTATCAACTGTTGGGGCAAGGTTTTGCAACGTATGTTCGTGCGATAAGAAACAACCAAAACATTGAAAGTATAAGATCGATTCTCAAATATCCACTGTTGCAGCCATGCCAAAAGTATTCTCTAAATTTTTGTTCACAAGAGTCCCGTAACATTAAGGGAACAGTACGCAGTTTACTGGATAGTCTGCTACAGACTTATGCCAATCAGAGAGATAAACTGAAAATTATAAACGTCGCCACGGAGCTTTTCAAACAATTGACTAGTGAGTCTGCATCTGGACTGGATGTGGTTCGGCTGAAGCAAACAAATCGAGCCTCGGATCGTTATCTGAAGGATATTCTTCACGAATGTGGTGCCCACGAAGACGTATTCAAACGAATTTCTCAAAAACAGCACATCTTACTAAATCGCAATATATTTAATGTCGAAGACCGATTCAAAATCCTTGCCCTTCCAAACAGTTCCAAGCTGAGAGCCGTTCGGAAGAAGCAAGAAGATGAATTGCAAACCGCTTTTGATAAGAAAATTGCAACCTTAAAGAAGTTAGTACTGACAGGATCACAACCAACGGGCTCCGGACCCTTTAATTATAAGGTAAAGGAAAATTGGGCAGTACAGTTTGCAATTGAGCAAGTGGTTTTGGAAATTAGCGAGATTTTGCTTGGGGTAGGAATAATGAAAACAAATCTGCACCTACTAAACCATCGAGTTCCTGTGATTTGTGGGAAGAACTTTCGTGATGGATTGGCACACGATATGCTAATGTATACCGTTATTGGCGAAAGTGATCGACATCTCATTTGCAACGCTATTTACTATGCCAGTCTATCTATTAAGCTATATGAGAAAACAGAGCAGACTAAATCGGATATTTTAAGCCAGGATAAATGCGGTAATAATCTTGATAGGATCGGTTGGTTCGAAATGCAAAGAAAGTTATACGAAGAGTTAAAAGATTTGGAAACATTTGAATTCAAGCGTGTTCAAATTGACGGGCCTGATATCCTTGGATGTAGACGAGAAACAAAGCCAGATCTGACGATGCATTACAACAACGCACTCATTCAAGCAGTCAACCACAATGTACAAATTTTTGTAGAACACATCGATGGGTCTGAACCATCTCAAACAGCTCAAAGACTGATCAATGCTATCAACCATCCTCTAATCCCTCGTAAAAAGCCAAACCAATTGAGTTTTCCGGAAAAGGCGCAGATCCTGCTGAACATCACGCTAGCAGCAGGCGATTTTTCCTCGTACCGCAAAATAACTGAACAGTTTAATGCTTCGTTAACTTACGAAGCGGCATTCAAACTAAACCCGGCCGTGTTGAATCACCTGGAAGTACTGAAACAACCTCTGTCAAAGCAAATGTTAATTGATAGCATTGAAAAAGGAAATACAGCAGCATTCAAATATCTATTGCAGAAGCTAGATTCTCAAACCACTCTCGCATGTTCTCCTCTGACAACCGCACTAAAAAATGGGCAGGTTGAAATGGCAGAACTGCTAGTAGAGAAAGTGAAGCCAGACAAACTAGACGCCGGAATTGCCACTGTATACAAATTCAATAACATTCTCGAACGTATTCTGCATAAACTGGATGATTTCAGCAGTTTAATCGTTCACGCCTTAGTTCGTGATAATTTGGAAGCAATCAAACTGATGGAAAAAAGTTCCAAAGTCTCTAGTAACACCCCCGCTCTGCTTCATCAAGCAGCGTACTTCAACCGAACATCCATGCTGGAACATTTCCTGAGGAACGAGCAGCTCCAAAATAGAATCGACGAGCTGGATGAAAACAAACTTACGGCGATTGAAACATGTGCTCAAAACGGGAATTATTCAGCAGTCAAATTACTATCTCAGTATACCAACAACGTAAAGAGTGCAATTAGCCGCGCTGCTTTCTCAAATAACAATAAAATCGTTAAATACCTACTCCGAAGCAATCCTCATCTGCTTCTAGACACGCACATCACTGTGATTGACCGAGCAATCGAGAACAAAAACAACACCCTTCTTAAATATCTTCTCGATCACCACGTGGGAGACAATCTGGACCTGTCGGAGCAATTCCTAGTAGCCATCAACTTTAACAACTTCGACGCCTTCGAGCTTCTTCTCAAACATGATCCAGATTGTGTTCACGCTGTCCATAGTAGTTCAAAGTGCAATGCATTCCACATTGCCGTGCAATCTCTGTGTTTCCGGAAAAAAGTGGATGTCAAGTCCCGATGCTGTGACGTTTTGGAGCTACTCGTTGCTCATAACGTCAATCCTGCAACGAAAGACAAACAAGGTATGACCCCTCTGCACCAGGCTACTGCATTCGGAAATTTAAATATAGTAGCTCGGTTGTGTACGCTTGCTCGCAACACTATAAATGAATCCGACACTATTGGTCGCACACCACTCGTCACTGCTCTTATTATCGAAAACTTGCCAATCGTCGAATATCTTGTTAAAAACAAAGCCGATACAAATATCCTATCGACGTTCAGATGTTTTCTTCTGCATAACGCTCCGCCCGTTACCCACTTTCTAACCAATAGCGCAGAATGTCTCGAGTATGCAGTCAACATTTTACGTGTTGATCCGGACCTAACTGATTCTCTCGGTCGAACACTACTCCACGAACTATGTCGCAAGGACAGTGCTGCGATGGTTGCATGCCTATTGGAAAAATGCAACGCGAACATTGCTGCTCGGGATCTGGACGGAGAAACGGCATTGCACTATGCGGTCCGGCACGATAGCAAGGCTGTTTTGGAGTATCTTTTGAAAAGGCCTGATTGCCAACTTGATCAACCCAATGCACAGGGACGCACTTCGTTGATGCTGGCGATAGCCATCCCCGAGAGGATGCACATGGCGCAAAAATTAATCCTAGCCGGTGCATCGAAGGAGAAATTGCTGCAGATGATTGCGAGAAGCTGTCGGGAGGCACTTGCCAGTGTGCAGTTGTGAGAAACAACTTACTATTATTCGACTTGAAAATGTTCCATAAAACAAAATCTCACACCAGTGTCACTATAAATAAACATGTATTTTACTATTTTACGTCTTGCATCGAATTATAAATGCAAACACATCTAATTTACCGTCCTGTGATGACAATAATCCAAAAGTCGATTTTTCAGTCGCTTATCGTACACTCAAAAAACAATGCACCTTTTATTTAAGTGCAATCACCTATAGATTTAAGAAAAGTGCAAAGTAATTGCTCTGTATTGGTGCTGCACTTATTTTTATTAAATGTGGTCAAATACTATTGATGACCCATAGAGGAATTAACCGTATGTGCTGTAAATATATAGTCTTCAAGTGCAACAGCTGAATAGATATTAATTATTGTGTACATGGATTGCATTAACTTGTTCTAGTAAAATTCAAATGAGTTTTTTAATACGTTTTATGTGCAAAGGTGCATGGATGGTATTTGTTCATAAAAAGGTTAGTATTGGATTTTTTGTATATTTTCATGTAATAAAACGAAATGAGTGAAAGAAAAGAGGTTTTATTTGTACTATCATAAAAAAATGCTCGGCAGATCTGAAATATTCAAAATAAACACTGTTAACATGGCAAAGAAGAACATCTATAGTAATTTATTACCTTCAAAAAATTCAGTGACTTCCGCTGGTAAACCAAGTACCTCAACCACCGGTAAAGTTCACTTTGCTTCTCCATATTGCAGTTTTTTTTTTCATGTAGAACGACAAAGCAGCTGATTGTTTTTCGCGCAGGGTTATTTATTTCGTTTTAAGTGCGAAGATGGATAGAATAGGGCAAAGTGAAAACACACTTGAATGACATTTCTCGCCCCATTGGAAATTATATGCGGACCATATCAGTCTCATTGGAAACGAACCTATGTATTAAGTGACGGGTGTTAAAAATTACACATGATTTCAATTCGAAGCAAAAATTGAGTGCCAATTTTAATAATAAAAAATATTGATTTATTTTCAGTGTAGTTATCGAAAATAAATCTCTTCTTCGATGCACCGAAAGTGGTATGACGTCATCATCGCATGAATGACGCTTGAGTGGTTCCCCTCTCTCAGTTGCAAAGCACCCTTCGATCGTCGAGCGAAGAGAATAGAGAGAGAGAGTGAGCTTTCATGCTGGCTGTATCGCAAACACATGCGAAGGTGACAGAGTATAGCGTTGCCTGTGTAGCATCTTGTTTCATCTGTTTTAGTGGGGTAGTTTCAAGCAAGATTTGGTTACTCATCTGCTTAGCACACTGGGTGACGTATTTGAAATGCTCTATTTACCACAGGACTGAAGCGGCTGTCATCCACGAACAACAATCGTGAAGCCGAAAACTTGGTGCTGCGTGTGGTGCTAATTTGACAGTTCGGTTTTCTTGACGGCTATGTGCAGCAAACACAATATTCGCGGCGGAAGTTGTCGGGTTTTGTCGTTAATTTGATTCGAGAGAAAAATCTTTCGTGCTGTACTTAGTGCAGTGGATATCACAACGATAGTATTTTTTAATTTTTTATCAGCCAGATATTATAATGTTTTATATAAATTACTGCTACTTGTAGTTTTGTAGAAGAAATAATATAAAGAAATACAATCCATCGTGAACCGCGCCACACTCTTTTGGTGTGGCGCTAGTGACTCTCCATTTTACTAGGTGCACGGCCAGGAATTTAAATTCAAATTTGAGTCGTTCCGGACTTACTTTCGTTAAAATTGGATTCACTCAAATATGAGTAAATGTAACTGGGATGGACAAGTCGACATATCCAAAACATCCATCTGATCTGAAGTCGATGTCATAGTTATGTCGACTTGTCAATCCCAGTTACATTTCCTCATATATGAGTGACTCCACTTTGGGCGAAAATGAGTCAAAAACGACTCAAAACTGAGTGCAATTGGTGGCCTTGTGGGGTGAAAAGTAACCTCCTTGGGAATGAAAAAAAAAATATTTAGCTCGATACACTTATTTCAGCGATTTTCCATCTGCTTGACCCCATCTGAAAAGTAATTTTCCGAAAGGTCTGCAAAATACTCTTCCGCGGCGTCGATGATTTCCTCGCGTGAGCTAAATTTTATATTGATGAGCCATTTTTTGAGGTTTGGGAACAGATAATAGACCGAGGGGGAAAAATTGGGGGAATAGGGGGGGGGGGGAAAAAAGGGGGGGGGCTTTTTTTTTTTTTTTGGGGGGGGTGGGGTGTTTTTTGGGGCGGGGGGCTTTTGTTTTAAAAAAAACGAGCACTCGACACTGAAGAAGTCTGTAAGTCGCAGACGAAATAGGCCTATCTGTCAAAAGATAAGCTATCTGTAGTGGAATTTAACGGAATTTGCTCGCGTTTACTAGTGATAGTTTAAAAAAGTGTTTCAGTTTTTTTATTTTTTTTTAGAATAAGTGATCAAGTGAAGTGTTAATTTAAATTTTCCTAGTCTTTCAATTAAAATCGTTCTACTAACCGCTCGCAAGCGTTTTTTAAAAAAGTGTTTTTAAAAAAGTGAAGGAAAACAAAATTGTTTTTCTTTGGGTTGTGTACACAGTAATACTCGCTGTTGATGATTTTATTCTTTTCGAGGTAGACCACGAAGAGTATGCCATGGCAATCCCCGAAAACCGACGCCAAAATCGTTCCGACCCATTTAGCCTCCCTAGGCCGAGCACTAATTCTGTACGCTGGTGTGTAATAGTGGATCCAGGTTTCATCAACAGTTACCTATAAAGCTATGTCCATTAAGAATCCGGAATAATAAAATCATCTGTATCTCGGTAACGGATTGACGTACAAATAAGTTTAATACATTAAAACAAAGGTAATTTACTACTGAAAAAAATATCAATACAAATCGTTTCTCTTCGTTTCTAATGAAAATTCGCACTTTCTTCTTTATTCCTCCCATCAAACACTGCACACCTCCGGAGTCAACTTCCTTGGCACATATGTTTCACATTTTGCTAATCTGAGTCGCGTCCCGAGCCGTTTTTCCACTTTTCTTGAGTATCCGCTTCATTATTGCCCAAAATCTCTCGATGGGCCGGAACTGCGGGCAGTTGGGTGTATTTATGTTTCTATCGATGAAATCTACGTTATTATCGCGGTACCACTGGGTGACTTCCCGGCTGTAGTGGCAACTCGCCAAATCTGGCCAAAACTTCACGGGACCTTTATGGGCTTTAATGAAAGGTAGTACGCGGTTTTTGAGGCATTCTTCCTTGTACAGCTTCGAGTCCATCGTCTTATTCGTCACGAACCCTTTGGTCTTTGCTCCGCAGCTGCATATCCCTTGCCAAATCATCAGTTTTTTTTTGGCAAATTTGTCCATAAAAGCAAACTGAAACTTCGCAGGAACATCTCCTCGTGCCATCGTCATGTAGAATGTTTGGCCAGGAAGCTGTCCAAAATCCATTTTGACGTAGGTTTCATCGTCGATGAGCAGGCATCCTTGGTACTTCGTCAAAACCTGCTGGTACGATTTATATATATAAAAATATATATTTATATATATATGTATATATATATATATATGTATATATATATATATATGTATATATATATTTATATATATATATGTATTATATATATATATATATATATATATATATATATATATATATATATATATATATATATATATATATATATATATATATATATATATATATATATATATATATATATATATATATATATATATATATATATATATATATATATATATATATTTCTAAACTAAACCCGGCCGTGTTGAATCACCTGGAAGTACTTAAACAACCTCTATCAAAGCAAATGTTAATTGATAGCATTGAAAAAGGAAATACAGCAGCATTCAAATATCTATTGCAGAAGCTAGATTCTCAAACCACTCTCGCATGTTCTCCTCTGACAACCGCACTAAAAAATGGGCAGGTTGAAATGGCAGAACTGCTAGTAGAGAAAGTGAAGCCAGACAAACTAGACGCTGAAATTGCCATTGTATACAAATTCAATAACATTCTCGAACGTATTCTGCATAAACTGGATGATTTCAGCAGTTTAATCATTCACTCCATAGTACGTGATAATTTAGAGGCAATCGAAATGATGGAAAAAAGTTCCAAAGTCTCTAGTAACACCCCCGCTCTGCTTCATCAAGCGGCGTACTTCAACCGAACATCCATGCTGGAACATTTTCTGAGGAACGAGCAGCTCCAAAATAGAATCGACGAGCTGGATGAAAACAAACTTACGGCGATTGAAACATGTGCTCAAAACGGGAATTATTCGGCAGTCAAATTACTATCTCCCCAACAAACATCGGTGTTGAACTAGAGCTTGTTCAAGCAAATTTGGAGAAGCTATTCAGCTGTTTCTTCTAGAATAGCTGAATAGCTTCTCCAAATTTGTTTGAACAAGCTCTAATTCAACACCGATGTTTGTTGGGTCAGTATACCAACAACGTAAAGAGTGCAATTAGCCGCGCTGCTTTCTCAAATAACAATAAAATCGTTAAATACCTACTCCGAAGCAATCCTCATCTGCTTCTAGACACGCACATCACTGTGATTGACCGAGCAATCGAGAACAAAAACAACACCCTTCTTAAATATCTTCTCGATCACCACGTGGGAGACAATCTGGACCTGTCGGAGCAATTCCTAGGAGCCATCAACTTTAACAACTTCGACGCCTTGGAGCTTCTTCTCAAAAATGATCCAGATTGTGTTCATGCTGTCCATAGTAGTTCAAAGTGCAATGCATTCCACATTGCCGTGCAATCTCTGTGTTTCCGGAAAAAAGTGGATGTCAAGTCCCGATGCTGTGACGTTTTGGAGCTACTCGTTGCTCATAACGTCAATCCTGCAACGAAAGACAAACAAGGTATGACCCCTCTGCACCAGGCTACTGCATTCGGAAATTTAAATATAGTAGCTCGGTTGTGTACGCTTGCTCGCAACACTATAAATGAATCCGACACTATTGGTCGCACACCACTCGTCACTGCTCTTATTATCGAAAACTTGCCAATCGTCGAATATCTTGTTAAAAACAAAGCCGATACAAATATCCTATCGACGTTCAGATATTCTCTTCTGCATAACGCTCCGCCCGTTACCCACTTTCTAACCAATAGCGCAGAATGTCTCGAGTATGCAGTCAACATTTTGCGTGTTGATCCGGACCTAACTGATTCTCTCGGTCGAACACTACTCCACGAACTATGTCGCAAGGACAGTGCTGCGATGGTTGCATGCCTATTGGAAAAATGCAACGCGAACATTGCTGCTCGGGATCTGGACGGAGAAACGGCATTGCACTATGCGGTCCGGCACGATAGCAAGGCTGTTTTGGAGTATCTTTTGAAAAGGCCTGATTGCCAACTTGATCAACCCAATGCACAGGGACGCACTTCGTTGATGCTGGCGATAGCCATCCCCGAGAGGATGCACATGGCGCAAAAATTGATCCTAGCCGGTGCATCGAAGGAGAAATTGCTGCAGATGATTGCGAGAAGCTGTCGGGAGGCACTTGCCAGTGTGCAGTTGTGAGAAACAACTTATTACTATTCGACTTGAAAATGTTCCATAAAACAAAATCTCACACCAGTGTCACTATAAATAAACATGTATTTTACTATTTTACGTCTTGCATCGAATTATAAATGCAAACACATCTAATTTACCGTCCTGTGATGACAATAAGCCAAAAGTCGATTTTTCAGTCGCTTATCGTACACTCAAAAAACAATGCACCTTATATTTAAGTGCAATCACCTATAGATTTAAGAAAAGTGCAAAGTAATTGCTCTGTATTGGTGCTGCACTTATTTTTATTAAATGTGGTCAAATACTATTCATGACCCATAGAGGATAAATATATAGTCTTTAAGTGCAACAGATGAATAGATATTAATTATTGTGTACATGGATTGCATTAACTTGTTCTAGTAAAATTCAAATGAGTTTTTTAATACGTTTTATGTGCAAAGGTGCATGGATTTTATTTGTTCATAAAAAGGATTTTTTGTATACTTTCATGTAATAAAACGAAATGAGTGAAAGAAAAGAGGTTTTATTTGTACTATCATAAAAAAATGCTCGGCAGATCTGAAATATTCAAAATAAACACTGTTAACATGGTAAAGAAGAACATCTATAGTTATTTATTACCTTCAAAAAATTCTGTGCTTCCGCTGGCAAACCAAGTACCTCAACCACCGGTAAAGTTCACTTTGTTTTTGTTTTTGGGGTTTTTTTTTTTGTATGGAGAAAGAAAATGGTGTTTTTGTTGCGGGGGGATTTCGACATGGAGTTTTCATAAGGGCCAATGTCGCAATCGTAAACAATGGCTTCTTCCGCAAATTTCTCGAGAATGCTAACTTAATCATAGTGAATTATCACGACGATTGTACAGAAGAAGAGTTCCCCTTTACAATAGAAGTGGTAGTTTACTTGAGCGAGTTTGCATTTTCAAGAAATTTGCGGAAGAAGCCATTATTTACGTTTGCGACATTGGTCCTTATGAAAACTCCATGTCGATTTATTTCGTTTTAAGTGCGAAGATGGATAGAATATAGGGCAAAGTAAAAACACACGTGAATGATTTTCTCGCCCAGGAAATATGCGGACCATATCAGTCTCATTGGAAACGAACCTATGTATTAAGTGACGGGTGTTAAAAATTACACATGATTTCAATTCGAAGCAAAAATTGAGTGCCAATTTTAATAATAAAAAATATTGATTTATTTTCAGTGTAGTTATCGAAAATAAATCTCTTCTTCGATGCACCGAAAGTGGTATGACGTCATCATCGCATGAATGACGCTTGAGTGGTTCCCCTCTCTCAGTTGCAAAGCACCCTTCGATCGTCGAGCGAAGAGAATAGAGAGAGAGAGTGAGCTTTCATGCTGGCTGTATCGCAAACACATGCCATGGTGACAGAGTATAGCGTTGCCTGTGTAGCATCTTGTTTCATCTGTTTTAGTGGGGTAGTTTCAAGCAAGATTTGGTTACTCATCAGCTTAGCACACTGGGTGACGTATTTGAAATGCTCAATTTACCACAGGACTGTAGCGGCTGTCATCCACGAACAACAATCGTGAAGCCGAAAACTTGGTGCTGCGTGTGGTGCTAATTTTACAGTTCGGTTTTCTTGACGGCTATGAGTAGCAAACACAATATTCGCGGCGGAAGTTGTCGGGTTTTGTCGTTAATTTGATTCGAGAGAAAAATCTTTCGTGCTGTACTTAGTGCAGTGGATATCACAACGATAGTATTTTTATTTTTTATCAGCCAGATATTATAATGTTTTATATAAATTACTGCTACTTGTTGTTTTGTAGAAGAAATAATATAAAGAAATACAATCCATCGTGAACCGCGCCACACTCTTTTGGTGTGGCGCTAGTGACTCTCCATTTTACTAGGTGCACGGCCAGGAATTTAAATTCAATTTTGAATCGTTCCGGACTCACTTTCGTTAAAATTGGAGTCACTCAAATATGAGTAAATGTAACTGGGATGGACAAGTCAACATATCCAAAACATCCATCTGATTTAAGTCGATGTCATAGTTATGTCGACTTGTCAATCCCAGTTACATTTACTCATATATGAGTGACTCCACTTTGGGCGAAAAACTGAGTGCAATTGGTGGCCTTGTGGGGTGAAAAGTAACCTCGTGGGAATGAAAAAAAATATTTTTCTATGTTTTCTTTTGGATTTTATTCAATGTCAAGTCCCCTTTTAGCTCGACACACTTATTTCAGCGATTTTCCATCTTCTTGACCCCATCTGAAAAGTAATTTTCCGAAAGATCTGCAAAATACTCTTCCGCGGCGTCGATGATTTCCTCGCGTGAGCTAAATTTTATATTGATGAGCCATTCTTTGAGGTTTGGGAACAGATAATAGACCGAGGGAGCAAAATCGGGTGAATACGGTGGATGCGGAAGCAATTGGAGCCGTAAGTCCTTGATTTTAGACGTGGTTGTGATGCTCTTGTGCGCCGGCGCATTGTCTTGCCAAAACAAACGAGCACTCGACACTGAAGAAGTCTGTAAGTCGCAGACGAAATAGGCCTATCTGTCAAAAGATAAGCTATCTGTAGTGGAATTTAACGGAATTTGCTCGCGTTTACTAGTGATAGTCTAAACAAGTGATCAAGTGAAGTGTTGATTTAAATTTGCGTAGTCTTTCAATTAAAATCGTTCTACTAACCGCTCGCAAAAGTGTTTTTTAAAAAAGTGTTTTTTTAAAAAGTGAAGGAAAACAAAATTGTTTTTTTTTCTTCATGTGAGGCCATTTTGCAGCGATTTCGGCCTTCAATCGCTCCAATAATGCACAGTAATACTCGCTGTTGATGATTTTATTCTTTTCGAGGTAGACCACGAAGAGTATGCCATGGCAATCCCCGAAAACCGACGCCAAAATCGTTCCGACCCATTTAGCCTCCCTAGGCCGAGCACTAATTCTGTACGCTGGTGTGTAATAGTGGATCCAGGTTTCATCAACAGTTACCTATAAAGCTATGTCCATTTAGAATCCGGAATAATAAAATCATCTGTATCTCGGTAACGGATTGACGTACAAATAAGTTTAATACATTAAAACAAAGGTAATTTACTACTGAAAAAAAAAAATCAATACAAATCATTTCTCTTCGTTTCTAATGAAAATTCGTACTTTCTTCTTTATTCCTCCCATCAAACACTGCACCCCTCCGGAGTCAACTTCCTTGGCACATATGTTCCACATTTTGGTAATCTGAGTCGCGTCCCGAGCCGTTTTTTCACTTTTCTTAAGCATCCGCTTCATTATTGCCCAAAATCTCTCGATGGGCCGGAACTGCGGGCAGTTGGGGGATTTATGTTTCTATCGATGAAATCTACGTTATTATCGCGATACCACTGGATGACTTCCCGGCTGTAGTGGCAACTCGCCAAATCTGGCCAAAACTTCACGGGACCTTTATGGGCTTTAATGAAAGGTAGTACGCGGTTTTTGAGGCATTCTTCCTTGTACAGCTTCGAGTCCATCGTCTTATTCGTCACGAACATTTTGGTCTTTGCTCCGCAGCTGCATATCCCTTGCCAAATCATCAGTTTTTTTTTGGCAAATTTGTTCATAAAAGCAAACTGAAACTTCGCAGGAACATCTCCTCGTGCCATCGCCATGTAGAATGTTTGGCCAGGAAGCTGTCCACAATCCATTTTGACGTAGGTTTCATCGTCGATGAGCATACTTCGTCAAAACCTGCTGATACGATTTCCGAGCTCGAGTTTTGGTGAAGAAACTTTGCTTTAATGTTCTGTTTAGTTGCTTGCTGGCTCGATAAGAACGATATCCTGCTCGCAAACGAATTCTTCAAACGGTACTGCGTGCAGCAGCGTATTTTTGTGCGATTTCATTATCTGATAATCCAGGGTTTGCTCTGACGGTTCTCAACACCTTCTGGTTCAGCTTGTAATCATATGTTCCACTACGACGCTTATCTTGAGGCACTCGATCCACGCTCTTTCGCTCCTTGAAACGTTTGAGCACATCATACACGGTTGATTTGGCGATTTTCAACGTTTTTGCGATTTTTATTGCGGACCACGTTGGATTATCAACGTGGGTGTGAAGTTTTTCTCTCCGCTCGACTTCCATCTGGAATAACTTTTGACTCACTGCACGAAACACCGTGAAATTTATATTACAGAAAGTGGTAAATAAACCGCTGTAAAATAATTCTTGCAGCGGTCACTAAACCGCTGTAAAATAATTCTTACAGCGGTCACTTTCCGTGCCACTGCAACACAATAAGTGATTCCGGATTTTTACTGGACCGAACTAGACGCCAAAAGTCCTTCCGATTCCGCATCAGCAAGTCTTAGCACTATTTAGAAGTGCTCTCGCGTTCGTGTTTTTGGTCAGAAGTGAGAATGCGTGTCACCCAGCGGGAGGATAATTTTTTCATATGCCGAATCTTGCCCAAAATATGGCGTGTGCGCTCAGTACTAATCTTTGTGGCATCTGCTAGCTCATGCACCTTCACTTTCCGGTCTTCCAACACCATTTCATGAACTTTTTTGACATTGTCCTCTGTAACTGCATCGGAGGGCCAGCCGCTGCGGACTTGATCGGTAGTGGAGTTGTGGCCACCACGAAACTCTCGAAACCAATATTTAACGGTGTAATCTGATGGAGCATTTGCCCCATAATACTTATCCATCTTTGCTTTTGTTTCCTTCGCCGTTTTGCCTCTCAAAAAATAAGTTTTATGAGAGAACGAAAATCGTTTTTATTCATTAGGCTTTTTGACGTTTAATCACCTTTCCCTTTCTGGCGCATGTAGAGAAATGATGGTTTGTTTTCCTCCAAATGATTTCCCTTCTTACTTGCACTCCTTTGATTTAAATGGCGCTGTAGTGTGTGTGTGCCAAATGTCACTAAGCCTTATATTCAAAATGATGCCAAACACGTCAACAACAATCAGCTGTCAAAACAAAACAAAGGGCGTGTATGCCTAAATATGAACGGACTACAAGGCACTATAACCTTTTTTGCAGTAGCATCGCATTTTGGCGGTCAAGGCATCGCATTTTTGCGTTGGCTGTAGTGATGAAATAACTTTCCACTGCAGTGCGCCATTTGCAGCAACGAGAAGTAGAACAAGCTGCTATCTGAAGTGAATATATAGCACATGATTGTGTCCTGCTGCCCAAAAAACATAAAAGAGATTTATAAATTTCTAACGTGGATCGTGGCCACCGCCCTTTTCAGGAAGGCCAATTTAATTTGTCAACTAAAACCTAGGGGCAAGACACTGAGCAATCCTGAGTAACTCTAAGCAAATATGAGCATCTCGTATTCACTGGATTCATATTGTGATATTGAACATTCCTACCTTTTGTAAAGCTTGGTTTTGACAGTGAAATTGCATAAGTCATTATTTTATATTTCTTGGTTGCGAAAATGGGGAATGCAAATTCCTCAGCGACTTCTATTAGCCTAAAACGTTTGGTAAGTATTTTCTGATGATGTTTGTATGATGAAATAATTGAATAAATATACATTTATTGGATACATATATCATAGGAGGTTGGTAATGTACTGGTGCAGATTTAAAATGTAAAAAAGTCTACACTACTGTGGATGCTAAGCGAAGGCAGGCACAGGTTATCTACGGATAGTGTTGGCTCCTCATACCAACGTTTACAGCGAAAACGACAGCAGCAAACAGCAACGATTTGTTTTCGACATTAACAGTACCGAACAACTCAGGGGACCTGCTGCCGAACCATATACTCACAACGACGGGCTGAACTACCTGTGTATGATGGCCAGTTATGGAAAGAACTAGCTGGTGTGTAATAGTGGATCCAGGTTTCATCAACAGTTACCTATAAAGCTATGTCCATTTAGAATCCGGAATAATAAAATCATCTGTATCTCGGGAACGGATTGACGTACAAATAAGTTTAATACATTAAAACAAAGGTAATTTACTACTGAAAAAAATATCAATACAAATCGTTTCTCTTCGTTTCTAATGAAAATTCGCACTTTCTTCTTTATTCCTCCCATCAAACACTGCACACCTCCGGAGTCAACTTCCTTGGCACATATGTTTCACATTTTGCTAATCTGAGTCGCGTCCCGAGCCGTTTTTCCACTTTTCTTGAGTATCCGCTTCATTATTACCCAAAATCTCTCGATGGGCCGGAACTGCGGGCAGTTGGGTGGATTTATGTTTCTATCGATGAAATCTACGTTATTATCGCGGTACCACTGGGTGACTTCCCGGCTGTAGTGGCAACTCGCCAAATCTGGCAAAAACTTCACGGGACCTTTATGGGCTTTCATGAAAGGTAGTACGCGGTTTTTGAGGCATTCTTCCTACATTCTTCCGAGTCCATCGTCTTATTTGTCACGAACACTTTGGTCTTTGCTCCGCAGCTGCATATCCCTTGCCAAATCATCAGTTTTTTTTTTGGCAAATTTGTCCATAAAAGCAAACTGAAACTTCGCAGGAACATCTCCTCGTGTCGTCGCCATGTAGAATGTTTGGCCAGGAAGCTGTCCAAAATCCATTTTGACGTAGGTTTCATCGTCGATGAGCAGGCATCATTGGTACTTGGTCAAAACCTGCTGGTACGATTTCCGAGCTCGAGTTTGGGTGAAAAAACTTTGCTTTAATGTTCTGTTCAGTTGTTTGCTGGCTCGATAAGAACGATATCCTGCCCGCAAACGAATTCTTCAAACGGTACTGCGAGCAGCAGCGTAATTCTGTGCGATTTCATTATCTGATAATCCAGGGTTTGCTCTGACGGTTATCAACACCTTCTGGTTCAGCTTGTAATCATATGTTCCACTACGACGCTTACCTTGAAGCACTCGATCCACGCTCTTTCGCTCCTTGAAACGTTTGAGCACATCATACACGGTTGATTTGGCGATTTTCAACGTTTTTGCGATTTTTATTGCGGTCCACGTTGGATTATCAACGTGGGTGTGAAGTTTTTCTCTCCGCTCGGCTTCCATCTGGAATAACTTTTGACTCACTGCACGCGTTCGTGAAAATGAGTGAGGCGAAATTTTCGATCGCCAAGATGAACGGTAGCAACTGGCAAACGTGGAAAGTGCGGGTCGAAATGCTTTTATCCCGAGACGACTTGTGGAACATTGTCGAAAATGCACTTCCCGAAGAGGCAAATCGCACCGAAGAGTGGAAGAAGAACGACAGGAAGGCTAAAGCGACGATCATTTTGCTGCTGGAAGACAGCCAATTGTCGCTTGTGAAGAATTGTGTTTTCGCGCGTGACACGTTTAACGCTTTGAAGAGCTATCATCAAAAGACGACTCGGTCCGTTCGTGTGTCGCTTTTGAAAAAGTTATGTGCGTCAAATCTCGTTGAAAACGGAAATATTGAAAATCATTTGCGCGAGTTTGATGATTTGTTCGATCGCCTTGATGCCGCTGATACAACCTTGGACAAGGATACCAAAATTTGTATGTTGCTCCGGAGCCTCCCGGCATCGTACGACGGTTTAGTGACCGCTCTAGACAGTCTTTCAGACAATGACATTTCACTCGGTGTCGTCAAGTCGAAGCTCGTCGATGAGTACAATCGGCAGCTCGAGAGAAAAGGCAGTGGATCTGTTAAGATCGAAAGACGATGCGTTCCGCGGAAAGCAAGTCGGTCGGTGATTCCGCACTTGTCATTTCTGCAAAAAGGCCGGTCACACCAAACGGAACTGCCGGAAGTTTTTGGCCACTCAGAAGAAAGAAGAAGATTCGGCCAGTGCAAGTGGTGTTGGATCCGGAAAAGCCAAAGCTGCCCAGAGTGAATCGCGAGGTGTTGGAAAATTGTGCAGTTGGGTTATTGATAGTGATGCGAGCGCGCATATGACCAACAATCGTTCGTTTTTCAATGCGTTGGACGAGTTTTCGGGTGGATATATAACGATGGCAGATGGCAAGAAGACCCAAATCCTGGGAGAGGGTAGTGGCATTGTGGTTGGTGTTGACGGTTCCGGCGAAGACATGCAAATCGAAGTGAATGAGGTGAAATTTGTGCCGGGACTTTCCACAAGCCTCATTTCGGTTGGCAAATTGGCACAAAAGAACTTTCGAGTTGTGTTTGACAATGAAATTGTGAATGCTAGCGGTGCTTTTGTAGTCAATGGGTTTCGGCATGGTGGTTTGTATTACTTGTGAGTAGCAAAAGCGTCGTTGGCTGCTTCAGAACATCGGCATAGAGTGGACTGTCAGCACCAGTGGCATAGGAGGCTTGGTCACCGTGATTGGGTCGCTACTAAACGGCTTCTGAAGGAAGACTTAGCTACAAGAATCATGGTGAGTGATTGCGGTATGCGAGTAGTATGTGAATGTTGTTTGCAGAGTAAGTCGGCAAGGTTGCCATTCAATCCAGTAGTCGAACAAAAGGCGACTCGTATTCTGGACATCGTCCACACGGACCTTTGTTTACCGATGGACAACATCACACCAAGTGGGAATCGCTACGCGATGGCAACAACCGACGATTTCAGTCGGTTTACGGTAACTTACCTGCTGAAGCACAAGTTCGAAGCTGCTGGAGTAATTAAAGAGTATATAAAGTGGATTGAGAACCTCTTCGGTCGGAAACCGGCGATTATACGATCCGATGGAGGGGGAGAGTTCATTAACAAAGAGCTTCGCAGTTTCTATAAGCAGCAAGGAAGTCAGTCCCAATACTCTGCCCCCTACTCACCGCACCAGAACGGCGTTGCCGAGCGCAAAAATAGGTCACTGACGGAAATGGCAACGTGTTTGTTGGTCGACGCTGGAATGGAAAAACGTTTCTGTGGCGAGGCAATGCTAACTGCCAGATACATTCAGAACAGGTTGCCATCAAGGTCGATCCAGAAAACCCCTCACGAACAATGGTGGGGAAGAAAGCCGGATTTAAGCCACATCCGTGTGTTCGGTAGCCAAGCGTTTGTCCACGTGCCAGATACCAAGAGGAAGAAGCTGGATAGCAAAGCCCGAAAGTTGACTTTTGTGGGCTATGCGATGGAGCAGAAGGCTTATCGTTTCGTGGATCTCGAGGCGGATCAGATCACGGTGAGCCGAGATCCTTGCTTCATCGAGATGATGAATGGGTCGGCGTCAGCCGAAATGTCAGCTGGAATGAAGAAGAAAAATGAACGTATGGAAGAAAAAGAAGAAGAGATAGAACTGATTCCCTTCAAAGAAGAGAAGGAAGAAGTGCTCGAAGAAACGAACGAAGATTACTTCGAAACTGAAGCAGAAGATGAGGCTGCAGAGCCTGAAGCAAGTTCCAGTCCGAGAGTCCGTCGTTCGGTTAGACCGAACATTGGAGCGAAGCCCCATAATTTGGAGGAATATGACCTGGAATATGCCGTAGGTTTCGCAGCGTGTGCTGTGGAAGGTCCAGCCGACCACAAAGAAGCTTTGAAAGACCGTGTTTGGCGTGACGCTATGCTAGAAGAGCTGAAATCTCATCGGAAGAACGAAACGTGGAAGTTGGTCCAATTGCCAGAAGGGAAGAAGCCTATTGGTTCAAAATGGGTTTACAAGGAGAAGAGAAATGAAAAGAACCGTATCATAAAACATAAGGCGAGGCTGGTAGCCCAAGGCTACGCCCAGCGCTCCGGAGTTGACGTTGGAGATGTGTACGCGCCCGTTACCTGCCAAGCAACGTTTCGTATTTTTCTTTCGATAGCGGCGAAGAGTAATATGCTTGTCCGCCACATGGACGTGAAGACGGCCTCTACGGATCACGCGAGGAGGAGGTGTTCATGCGTTAGCCACCTGGTTTCATCGTTCCTGGGAAGGAGAATTTCGTATGCCGTCTCCAGCGCAGCATTTATGGGCTGCGGCAGTCTGCTCGATGCTGGATTCGACGATTGGATGAAGTGTTAGTGAAGAATGGGTTCAAAGCTGCTTTAGCAGATCCGTGCCTGTATGTGAAAGACATCGAAAGTGCCGAAGTGATTTTGATTGTTTATGTGGACGATTTGTTGATCGCGTCAACGGACAAGTCGCTGATCGAGAAGATTTGTGACAAGTTGAAAACGGATTTTGAACTGACATGTTTGGGAGAATTTTGACATTTTCTGGGCGTTGAAGTCAAGCGTGAAGGTCATGTGTTCAAGTTGGCATTGCGTAATTATATTGACAAGTTGCTAAAAGTTTTTGGTATGGAACAATGTAAGACGGCCAAGTCGCCCATGGACCCCGGATATTTAAAGATGGTCTGACTGGCTAACGTAGCTTGGTCGGGGGACTGCTGTATTTGGCCATCGTTGCCCGGCCGGATGTAGCAGCAAGTGCAGCAATTCTAGGGAGAAGATTCAGTGCTCCTAGGGACTGTGCTTGGACCGCGGTGAAGCGTGTACTTCGCTATCTGAAGTTTACGAGGTGTTACCAGTTACAACTTGGACGAGAGCAGCAACAGCAATGTCTAACAGGTTTCTCGGATGCGGATTGGGCCGGTGACGTTGAGAGTCGCCGCTCGACATCCGATATTTTATTCAAGATTAGTTGAGGTTGCGTTATGTGGGCCAGTCGACGACAGCCATGCGTGAGCTTGTCATCGATGGAGGCTGAGTACGTGGCGCTCAGCGAGGCGTGCCAGGAGGCTTTATGGCTCAGACAGCTGCTACGTGATTTGGGGGAACCACAGAACCAACCAACGACGATTATGGAAGACAACCAAGGGTGTTTGGCTTTTGTTCATTCGGAACGTGTAAGCAGGAGATCCAAACACATTGATACGAAGGAACGTTTCATAAAGGAGCTTTGTGATCGTGGAGAAGTTCGGCTGCAGTATTGTCCGACTGATAAAATGCAAGCCAACATACTGACTAAACCATTGGGTCCCGTGAAGCACCGGGAGTTCTGTGAGCTGCTTGGACTCTGCGAGGACCTATCAAGTGAAGAGAGTCCACATTGAGGGGGAGTGTGGGAAGGTACAATGCTCACCTCTTATATTTACATTCTTTATGCCTTTGCCAACCTTGTTATATGCACCTTCCGTGCGCATGCACCTTGTTTCTGGTGTGTGCTCTATCAAAGAGAACAGCTCACATGTAAAAGTTCACTACGACGTGCAAGACGTGTATTCTATTCGCCTAAATAAAGTTACTGTGAAATCGTTGTTCTCGCGTGTTATTTCCTCCACTATTTCCGAAGATCCTTCGCCGGTATTCTGCTGTGTTATATCGTACTCCACCGACAAATACTACTCTTACTTTCTATAAGGCTAGTATGCAGCTCAAAAGTAATGTGCATTAGGATAGGAAACGTAATGGTGAAGAAATGCTTTTACTGACGAAATTACTTACCTTGTATGCAGCTGACAAGGAGGGCACATTTCGTAACGTTTGTAACGCCTGCCCCTTTTCCTTGCTGAATATTCCGTTCGATTATTCCTCAAGGAAAATTGACATTTCACCCATACTGGAGTTGTCAAAGTTACTTCGGAAGAAATGGCAAAACTTACTTCAGGTCTTTACTTGCCAGCTGCATACTATAGTCTATAAGCTGACCCATAACTCGTATAGACGTATCAAAAATTATTTATGTGTGAGCTGCCATAAGAATTATATACCTCACTCGTAAATTTTATCTGTATTTTAGTCGAGCATTAGTTCACGACACTGAAGAAGTCTGCACATTGTAGACAAAATACGCGTAAAGGGTGATACGGTCAAAATTTGGTCAAGGGAAAATGCGTGTAAATCGGTGAAATCGTTTATTTAAAAAATCAAATTAAATTTCTTTTTCAAGTTCAATTAGTATAAAATTCAGGAAAAATATTCAGTTAGGCTTCCGCTTTTCCAAATCCGAATTGCCGGGCCTTACGCTTGACCCCTGCCATCAGATTTTGTACAGCCACCTTGTCCACCTTCTTCGCCGCAGAAAGCCAGTTTGCCTTGAACTGCTGCTCGTCCTTAGCAGTTTTTTTGGTCTTCTTTAGGTTCCGCTTGACAATAGCCCAGTATTTCTCAATTGGGCGGAGCTCTGGCGTGTTAGGAGGGTTCTTGTCCTTGGGAACCACCTGCACGTTGTTGGCGGCGTACCACTCCATGGCCTTTTTACCGTAATGGCAAGATGCCAAATCCGGCCAAAACAGTACGGAACAACCGTGTTTCTTCAGGAAAGGCAGCAGACGTTTATTCAAACACTCTTTCACGTAAATTTCTTGGTTGACAGTCCCGGAAGCTATGAAAATGCTGCTTTTCAAGCCACAGGTACAGATGGCTTGCCAAACCAGATATTTCTTTGCGAACTTTGACAGTTTCGTGTGCTTGAAAATATCTGCTACCTTTCCCCTTCCTTTTGCCGTATAAAACTCCTGTCCCGGAAGCTGCTTGTAGTCGGCTTTGACGTAGGTAACGTCGTCCATTACCACGCAGTCAAACTTCGTCAGCATCGTCGTGTACAGCCTCCGGGATCGCGCTTTGGCCGTCGTATTTTGTTTATCATCGCGATTTGGAGTCACTACCTTCTTGTAAGTCGATAGTCCGGCTCGTTTTTTGGCTCGATGCACGGTTGTAGACGATACACCCAGCTTATTTGCGGCATCTCGGAGAGATAGGTTAGGGTTTCGCTTGAAACTACCGGCAACTCTCTTTGTCGTCTCAGCGGCTTCCGGTTTTCGATTTCCCCCCGATCCAGACTTCCTGGCTGTCGACAAACGTTCCCCAAACACTTTAATTACATTTGTAACGGTTGATTTGGCAACTTTTAGCGATTTTGCCAACTTTGCGTGCGAGTAGCTCGGATTTTCGCGATGCGCGAGCAAAATTTTGATACGCTGCTCTTCTTGCTTGGACGGCATTTTGACAACTGAAGAGTGAATTCCAAAATCAAAATAGGAGCAACATTCTACACACACACACCTTCAAAATGAGGGGTGTTCAGGTTTTTTAAATGCAAAATTGAAAGAAATACGTCAAGTTGATATTGACCAAATTTTGACCGTATCGCCCTTTATCTGCCAAGATAAGCTATAAAAGTAGTTGGAATTAAATGGAAACTACTATTTTTTTTCTAGTTTTCTAGTCAAAGAATTTTGTTTTGTTTCCAATATAGCCTTTATTTGTGGAAAATTGCATAAGTTGTACGTTGTTTACAATTTTTTTTATTTGTCGTGTCAAATTGCAAAAATGAATATGGTTTCACGCATAAGGGGTTTACGGAAATTTGCCTCGGTGCACATAATCTATTATCATTTATCTATGTGACAATGTATGATTGAACATGCCACATTGCAATCATTGGTATATATTCTATGACCTCTGAAACATAGATTCGAGAAACCAGAACTAGAACACCATTGTCCAAAACAGCAAATTGTTTCGATTTCACATGCACCAACACAGAACACGAGCGACGAAAAGCTTGCAAGCGTCACCGGAGAGCTTCCATTCCCGAATCGAGCTTTATGCTCTTTGTGGGCTGTCACTTTTCGAAACGGGAGAGAGCCCTAGCATAAACCCCATCAGAGAGCATCATCATCGCATCGCAGTCCATCGCAGATTCGCAGATAACTTCTGTATCTGGCACGGTCAAGACGCGAAACCCCTCGACAAAAATACATTAGTGTAAAACCTTGTTTTTTTCTTTATTTCTCTGTCAGATACGATTCCGCGAGGTTACAAGGTGAAATTTAGTGAGTTTGTGATAGAATTGGAGTGGAAAATTCGACCGTCAACTGCGTAAACAGAAGACGTGGGCATTTTTATACTGGAAGGTGGAAACCATGGAAAATGTGTGAGTTGTCAACTTGCGAGGCTTTTGCTGGTGATAATCGTTCTGTGAATGGTCTGGTGATTCCCTGATGGTGGATTGGAAGAATAGAAGAAGCATCAAGGTGCAAGTGTTGTAGAGCGCAGAAAGTGCTGTCATCAGAATCGAAGCAAAGAAGGCCATTATCTGTGTGAATTGTGTTTTGTGTGTGAAAAATCGCTGTGGAAAATGCAGACCAAGCTGGGAAACTTCCATATGGCAGCCTCGACCCTTGTGGTTCTATCTGTTGCATTACTGACAAGGCTCGCCAATGGATTAGGGGAGAGCAGTAGCACGTCGGTGGGACGGTTTCCTTTCTTGATGCCAAAAGTTATCCCGTACAAGGTAAGCACAAAGCGGTAGGGGACAGTTTTAGAACGGTGGAAAGTAGAGGAGGAGGGATTGTAAACCAAGGTTGCTTTGCAAAATGCTGACTGAAGGTTAAACTGCGACCGGACACGCACGGGAATCGCTAGCAGCTGGTTGCTTCCCATCCCCATCCATCAAGGTTCAAGGATTGTTCCGCACGTGGGAAGTGTTGCCAAAATTCCGTACTCATAGTTGACATTCATTGGAAGTTTCCTCACCAACCTGAATTTGATAATCAAAACTTTTGTTTTCTTTTAAAATAACGTCGTTTAATGTTGACAAACAAGAACGAGGTAGAAATGAGCCACGCTTTGCGGTCACCTTTGCATTGGTCACGTACTTGAGAGAGAGAGAGAGGTATTATGTTGAATGGGACGGGAGTTTTCACAGCGAACTGGTTTTTCAAGTCCAAACGTTATTACTAGTGCATATACTTATCAGATAACACAGCTGAGCGGTTGGCAGAAGCGAAGACCAACAATCAGCAATGCACCAAAGCATGATTGATAACATTTTACTTGCTATACATGTTGTAGTTAATGCATAATGAAGTACATATACCGATTGGAATGGCTCCATGAGGTGGAAATACCTAAAAGGCAGAAAAAATCAATTCTGAAATTTTCCGTAACCATTTTTTTAAGGCGATTGTTCATTATTTCGCTTTTCTGGCTCAATTTTCAGCAGCAACGAGTGGATGATTATGAGCAGATTAGCTAAAATTGCAGAACCTTATACAGCGTGGATATGGAACCCGATTTTTTGTTAAAATTGTTCTACGCATATGGTCTAATCTCAAAGTTTACGGAGTTACTGAACTTTTAAAGTTTTGGTACATGTTAGTCTTAAATTGATTGTAATTAAAAAATTATGCTACTAACTAAGCTTCTGCTACCTTCATTCGAAAGCTGAGAAAATGTCCTACATATAAACTTCTTATAAACTTTGAGTAACTACGGATTACTTTTACGGATGATTCGGATCTTCCGTTCCAATCCTAACGATTCAGAAGAAACATTGCAGTGCTTGACAACGATTTTCATGAATTGCCACTTCTTCGTTTCCATGGATGTTCTGGTCACCAGGGGTTATCACTAGACATTTACATTGATATCATTCCAAAATACTGATTTACAACATGTCAGTAAAAATTGATCTAAAACGATTTTCTTAAATTGACCATGTTTTCAGGTATTACAGTTCTCTCGATGAAAGCTGTGACCTAACGGGGACCTAACCTGCTGATGTCCACAGCGTGCATCAGTACCTCTCCTACAACGTCATGCACTTCGAATGTACCATGTTGGTATCTTTAAAGACGAACCGGGAACTACCCCAGTTAGCTCAAATCTCTCATGTAATGTGTATTCGTTGTTTTCGGTTCCTAAAGTACAGTCGTGTTTAGTCATACTGCAATAATCTCGACATTATGAGATGTTTTCGAATGATTGAATAAACTAGAACCATAACATTTGTTTCCTTCATAATTTTATTTCAGTAGTTGCTCAATATGACCTCCATTTTCCTGAATACAGAATCGAATTATTTTTTGCGTTGCTTCTGCAAGGTAAATCGTGTTTAATTTATTTTGAACTGTTTGAGCCGCAAGAAAAATTCGCTGAATCAGCTTTTCGCGTGTGTCAATTGCCATCGAATACACCTCTTCTTTCATGCACCCCCATAGAAAGAAGTTCATCGGTGTCAAGTCTGCGCTTCTAGGAGGCCAAACAATCGGTCCGTTCCGCCCGATCCACGGTTCTCGGTAGTTGCTGTTTAGGAAACAATCTAATTTTGTACATAAAAAGACACTAAATGATAACTACTCGAAGTTTAAAAGAAGCTGTTATGAGCTATGATTTCATATTCGCGGGACGAAATCGAATGCAGTTCGAGCTGTCATATTTATAATTAACAACGGGGACTATTTCCACGAAATCCTCGAACTATGCACGTCAATTCACACTCAATGCATATTGCCATTCGGAAATATATGTTCAATCAAGAAGCTAAAGCATGAGCTTGCTACTCCGTTATTGCCAGATCAGCTGTTATTACACAGAGAACCAAAAGATCCTACTTAGGACCAGCATACATCCTCAATGTGTAAAAACTGGTGATCCCAAACCAAGGCAATCCCGGCGCCGGTCTCGTCCGAATGCAGGTCAAGTAGGGAATGGGTAGGAATTGTTGACGTGATACTCGCTTTATTGGAAGCCGAGAACACCGCTGCACTCCCACGAGAAATCACTGGGATGTTGGATAAAATTGTTGGGTTTACAGCAGGATCCGTTTTGGTAAACGGTGTGCTGAATTCAACTGACGTCGGCAGCGAATAAGATATTTAACTATGTTCCCGATTTATTCTCTGTACAGAGATGCACATTGGAACCGATTTAAACCAACAGTAAGGATGCTGTTCGGGCCACTAACGAGTGTGAGTGGTTTATTTCAATGGAATATAAGAATACGTTAAAAACATCGAGTTTGAGGACCGATTTAAACCAACAGTAAGGATGCTGTTGGGGCTACTCACAGGTGTGGGTGGTTTATTTCAATGGAATACAAGAATACGTTAAAAACATCGAGTTTGAGGACCGATTTAAACAAACAGTAAGGAGGCTGTTGAGGCCACTCACAAGTAAGGGTGGTTTATTTCAATGAAATACAAGAATACGTTAAAAACATCGAGTTTGAGGACCGATTTAAACCAACAGTAGAGATGCTATTGGGACCACTCACAAGTGTGGATGATTTATTTCACAAGAATACAAAAATATGTTAAATCATCGAGTTTGAGGACCGATTTAAACCAACAGTAAGGATGCTGTTGGGGCCACTCACAAGTAAGGGTGGTTTATTTCGATGGAATACAAGAATATGTTGAGATATCCAATTTGACGACCGATTTAAACCAACAACAAGGATGCTGTTGGGGTTACTCACAAGTGTGGGTGGTTAATAGAAAAATATCTTATGTTACACCTCAGTAACACATCTACACTACCTAGAATCACCCACTCTCCCCATCCAATCCGCTTCATTCGGGTGCCCTGACGCTCCCCCTTACCATGAAACATTCATACAACATTGCACACATCCATGCAAATGAAAAACACCACAAGTACTCGTATCTACTACAAATGATCGTCATTCGGCTGATTCCGAAAGGCAAGAAACGCTGTAAAGTGTCAAAGGGCAGAGCTCTGAGGTTTCGCGCCCAAGCACGTCCTCGTCTGTCCGCAGCGATAGCAGCGATTCACCAAAATCCCGACTTGAGGCATCCTGAAAAAGTTTGTCAAATCCACCGAGATTTCACAAAACCAACACTCACACACTCCAACTTACTGCCGCCATGGCCACTATCTGTCGCTCGACGCCGATTCTACAACACCAATCCGCTTCTATCCCAACCGGCCCAACAGCTACCGCCCCTGAGTCAGGAAAACAGGGTAGATCCAATTGAAAGGGAGTCAAAGACAAATGGACACAAAAAAACAACAACTAGTAACGTTCAAATCATCCACGAAGCAAAACTAACAAAACAACACTACCAAACACAATGATACTGTGAGCCATGACAAAGCAATGACAAAGACTGGGCTCCAACCCAGCCTAAGAGGGGCGTTCGCTGACGACAGTCACCAAGCAAAAAATGTGCTTTGCTTTCTTAAAGAAATTGCGCTGATAGATGAAATATGACTTGCCTCTACTGAACAAAAAAAACCGAATATAAAGCAACTAAAGTCCACAGAACAATACAGTTGGTCAAGCCTCACCAGTTGTACCAGTTACCACCTTACCGAAAATGGGAAACTCCAACTCCAAGGAAGACAACGTTAAGCAGATCGGTGATCAGCAGGTCACCGTCATCGAGAAACAGGAGGTTCACACAGAATACCACACCCAACATGAACTTAAACTGATGGTCATCATGGTAGCGGTATTAGTGCTCCTGGCGCTCAAACTTAAAAAAAAAAAAAACAATAAATAGTCCTTATCGAAATCCTTCGTCTACCACTTCAACACGCTCGCTCTAGTCCCCCGCGCTGGCAAAGGATTCCATTGGCCGATGGTGTTCCGGATCGTCTGATGATCACTATGGGTTTACTCCTTGGACACTATCCAACTCATATTCTCCATCAGCGTCGGACTGCAGAAAGTGACGTCGATTATGGATTCCCGGCCATCTTTGCTGTAAGTTCTGATGGTGCCATCGTTGGGACAATTTAACTCCAGCTTTGCCAGAATCTGCTCTCCCACTCAGGGGTGCCATTATGCCAGATTTATCTGGCACTGCCAGACTTTATATCGACAAAAAGACAAAAAGAGAAACCCTCCATTATGCCAGATTTTTCAAATTAGAACAGATATATAAAAAAGTATCGTACAATCCCACTACCCTAAAGCGTTACATAAGCCATCATGTCATTTTACGCCACCATCATCATTTTACGCTTCGTATGTTTTATATACACGCAAACCTACAGCATCGTTTTGCGAGTAAAAAGGCTCAGCTCCGTTTGTTCTCAAATTTTGATAGGCCCTATTCTGTTATTGATCTAGATATTTATGAACCTTAATAATTTAGTGTGACTAAGCCTTACCTATTACGTTTTCGCGCTGTTTTGACGTTTATTTTGTTGGTTCGTTTTCGCATTCATATCGTCAATTTGTCACATTGAAGCTGGATTACGCAAAAGTACAAGTACAACTTTGTCGTGAAATGTCTCTTTATTTTCCACTGAAAACAATTCGTAGCTATTTTGTGCGAAAAGGTAATCTGCCAGTAATTTTTATACATATTTTTAATAATTTAGAGTGTGTTGACCGGTTTTTAGACAGTAATCTTGGCGATGCTGAGAAATCAACAAAATGTGAACTAGCTGCTTCCATGCGCTTAACGCCCTTCATGTCGGTCCTGAATTATCACAACATAATAAAAAACCTTAAAAATGGCGGCAAAATAATGATTCAAGCTGATAGAATCATTTGTGCAAACCGTGCTGATTCAGAAAATTAACCTGTGATTCCTGGCCCTATCGCAAACCGTGGTGCTGGTTGTTCTGCGAGTGGCTGTGCTGTTGTCGGAGAAAACGATGCGCCTGCTGCTGGTGGAGGTTTCGGCGAACGCGTCCCGAATTTGCAGTATGATCTTCCTGCTCCTACTGTCCATACTTTTATTGTTAGCCCTGCTGGTCGGGAAATTGACGCGAATACGGCTGTGAAGTTTTCAACGGACCTCTCATCACATGATGACAATAATAATGGTAAATTTATGGTATTTTTTATGACTCCTACATAAAGTTTACTGAGTTTTGTCATTTTTAGTTGCTGCTGCGGTTGTTGAGGATGACCATCTCATCCAAAAAAGGCTAAGAAGGGTACTCAAAGGTATCTCAAAATATGGGAAATGAAGCATCCATGGTTGTCATTCGGAAGTGCCGACAAATGCACTGGTTTGTGTAAAGTTTGCAACGCTGAAGTTAAATTCTTGGGTGGCATTGCGGATCTTAATAAGCACGCCACTACACAAAAGCATACACTAAAGGAAACTGCATTGATGGTACAAGCTTCGTCGAGACCTATTGACCAGTACATGGGCGATTACAAGGATAAGGTTCGACTTGCAGAGCTACAGCTGTGCGCATGGGGAGCGGAGCACAATAAATCAGCCTTGGAAATTGAGCAGCTGGCTGCTTGCATAAAGGCAATATGTTTTGATTCCGAAATCGCACATGGAATCAAAATTGGTAGGACAAAGGCGACAGCCATCATTACCAAGTGATTGGAGCCGGACATCACCAGGATTTAATCGAAATATTGACAAGTACACCGTTTACGTTCATTACGGATGAGTCGACCGATATATCGAGCAAGAAAACATTAGCACTGTTTGCCCGAACATATTTCTGGGATGAATACGAATAGCTCGTTGTCAAAGATCTTTTCTATGACAATGTTGAAGTTGTTGAGACAGATTCCACAACACTTTATAACAAGGTGGTAGAACGTTTTTGGGCAGATAATATTCCTTACCAACAATATTTGATTGGGTATGCGTCAGATGGGGCCAACAATATGTCGGGAGCAGACAAATCATTGGGAGCTTTTCTGAAGAATGATTGTCCAGTTTTATTCAGCCTCAAGTGCACATGCCACAGCATAGCATTGTGTGCGTCCTATGCATGTAAACACATGCCTGACTTTGTGGAGCAGTTATGTAGAAATATATACAGCTATCTCAACTGTAGTCCATTACGTACAAGCAAGTTAGAAGAAATTCAATCATTACTAGACTTAACGCCGCTTAAAATGCTTCAGTTGAGTGCCACGCGCTGGCTGTCTTTACAAAGCGTAGTTGATTGTGTACTGGATAGGCACGAGCCGCTGAAAATTTACTTCGGATTTCTTGTTAACACGGATCGAGTTGAAAAACCTAAAGTCATAGCAATATTCGAAGCACTGCATAATCCAATGACTCTGCTGTATTTAAGTTTTTTGACATACGTGCTCAATTTTGTTAATAAATTGAACAGACTCTTCCAGAGCGAAACCCCAGAAATTCACACGCTACATTCATCGCTTATGAGGCTCTATCGCACAATCTTAGATAACTTTTTAAAATTATTTGTGTAACTTGCAAGATTTGTATTCAGTCAGTTTTGATAAAGAGAACATTGAAGATTTGAAAAACATTTATGTAGGAAGCAAGTCCGAAATGCTGATTATGGAGTTTTTAAGTTGTGCCAAAATATCAAACGAAGATATAAATTTGTTTAAAGTAAATGTTCTTAAGTTTTATGTTACACTAGCTGAACCCGGTGCGAGTCTTGCTACGCTTGCAACTAAATGAATGAAAATACAATAGAACTGGCACTTATATATTATTATTTTTAGAAATGAGTTTTGTTCAATTTATTTTTTCGTTTGTTATTGTGTAATTTCTGCAAAATTAAACGTTGCTGAGTATTTTTAATTATACCCTTAGATCTTTAGTTTCTACCGTGGTTTTTCTTTCTGTGTAGAATCATTTCATTGACAACACACTCATCTTCAAACTACGCCGTATCCAGTCAGTTTGAACGTCATTTTCTCTTGCATAACCTCTGATCAACTTCTTGTGCATATGTAGCACTGAGAGTAACTCAAGCATCCCCCATTCTTGACTAAAAAGGGGTTCAAACTTCTATCAGAACATGCTGCTTACCTCACGAAATACACATTTCGTGTTTTAGTTGCCTGGATAATTCTCATGTTTGGTTGAAATTTCTGTTTCATTTGTATGATAGCCCCCCCCCCTTACAAAGAGGGGAGGGCTCTCAAACCACCGTGGAAACATTTCTTGCCTTCAATAACCTCCACATGGCAAATTCGGTTCCATTAGCTTGATTAGCTCTCGAGTTATGCACAAATTTGTGTTTCATTTGTAGGGGGGGTTCCCCTACCAGACGGGGAAGGAGTCAAGAACCATTATTAGAACTTTTTCTGGCCCCAAAAAGTCCTGCATACAAATTTTCATAACAGTAAGGATTTACAAAGATAGGAGGGGTATCGAACCACCATGGAAACATATCTTGCCTTCGAAAACCTCCACATGCTAAATTTAGTTCCATTCGATTGATTAGCTCTAGAGCTATGCAGAAATTTGTGCTTCATTTGTATGGGAGCACCCCCTCCCCCCCCTTCCAGACGGGGAAAGAGTCTCTTGCCATCATAAGAACATTCTCTGGCCCCATAAAACCCCCACATGCCAAATTTGATTCCATTTTCTTGATTAGTTCTCGAGTTGTGCACAAATTTGAGTTCCATTTATATGGGAGCCCCTCCCCCCTTTCAGACGGGGGAGTAGTCTCGAACTATCATAAGAACCTTTTCCGGTCTCAAAAATCCCTGCATAAAAATTTTCATAACAGTAGGAAGAATTCTCATGGTTGGTTTAAATTTGTTTTTCATTTGTATGACCCCCCCCCCCTACCAGAAAAAGGAGGGGACTCGAACCACCGTAGAAACATTTCTTGCCTCCAAAATCCCCACATGCCAATTTTGTTTTCCATTTGCTTATTTCAGTTTCATTTGTATGAGATCCCCCCCCCCACTTATAGAGAGAGGAGGGGTCACAAACCACCATTGAAACATTTCCTGCTTCTAAAAACTCTCACATGCTAAATTTGGTTCCATTTGCTTGATTAGTTCTTGAGTTATGCAGAAGTGAGTGTTTCGTTTGTATGGGAGCCCCCCTTTCCAGCTTCTCCATACAAAATTCCACGCTGATCGGTTTAGTAGTTTTCAAGCCTATGAGGTTCAGACAGACAGACAGACAGACAGACAGACAGACAGACAGACAGACAGACAGACAGACAGACAGACAGACAGACAGACAGACAGACAGACAGACAGACAGACAGACAGACAGACAGACAGACAGACAGACAGACAGACAGACAGACAGACAGACAGACAGACAGACAGACAGACAGACAGACAGACAGACAGACAGACAGACAGACAGACAGACAGACAGACAGACAGACAGACAGACAGACAGACAGACAGACAGACAGACAGACAGACAGACAGACAGACAGACAGACAGACAGACAGACAGACAGACAGACAGACAGACAGACAGACAGACAGACAGACAGACAGACAGACAGACAGACAGACAGACAGACAGACAGACAGACAGACAGACAGACAGACAGACAGACAGACAGACAGACAGACAGACAGACAGACAGACAGACAGACAGACAGACAGACAGACAGACAGACAGACAGACAGACAGACAGACAGACAGACAGACAGACAGACAGACAGACAGACAGACAGACAGACAGACAGACAGACAGACAGACAGACAGACAGACAGACAGACAGACAGACAGACAGACAGACAGACAGACAGAGACAGACAGACAGACAGACAGACAGACAGACAGACAGACAGACAGACAGACAGACAGACAGACAGACAGACAGACAGACAGACAGACAGACAGACAGACAGACAGACAGACAGACAGACAGACAGACAGACAGACAGACAGACAGACAGACAGACAGACAGACAGACAGACAGACAGACAGACAGACAGACAGACAGACAGACAGACAGACAGTAAGCAAACAGTGTAAACAGTGTAAGCAAACATCATTGATTCACGATTAATATCGGAGGCTGACGATGAATTCCGTGAAATTAGGAACATTGGTTTCAGCACATTTTCGAAAGATGTTTTAAATGATATTGTTACATTTTGGGGCCAAATTTTGAATATGAAACGATCTGGTGGAGCATACGCTTTTCCCCAGCTACGTATATTTATACCGTGCATGGTGATTCTTCCACATTCATCAGCTAGTGTAGAGAGACTGTTTTCAGATTACAACCTAAATAGAAATAAGTTAAGAAATCGACTTAATGCAAAAACAATGCGTGGAATTTTAGCCACAAAAAGCTATGTAAGGCTGACTAAAAAGGGCAATGTTGTAATGAGATTCTCTAAAAATATTCAAACTAGATATAATTATACAATGTATACGCAAATGCTTGAAAATGCAGGTACTTGAATGTTTGTTGTCACCTTATTTTTCATCTATTAATGGCAAAGACTTTTCCTGAAAATGATGTGCAAGTGAGGTATTACACTGTTTGACTTAATGAAGAACATTTGACTCCTTTCACAGACAGATAAAAATTGGTCAAATATTTTTGGTTTCGATTTTGTTTGAGTTTGTGCCAAATATATTTGGCGATTACACGCTGGTCTTTCATTTCATCTGCCAAAAAGTGTCAAATATTTGGCATTGATATAATTGTGTAATTCCATCCTTGTCTGCTACTGAAGTATGCGAGTATACGAGCCAAAAAATGACTTATTTCGAGTCAACATTAAAAATAAATGCAGGAAAGAGCCTATCAATCTTTTAAAGACCTCTTAGCCCTTTTCAAATGTTAGTCCAGATTTTTACATTTCCGTGTATAGCCAGATTTTGCCAGATTTTTCATTTGTGACATGCCAGATATTTTTCAAAAGCTAATGGCAACCCTGTTCCCACTCCTCTTTCTGTGTGTGTCCGTATGCTTGTTTGTATAGATCATTGCACGGAATGTACTAACCTCACTTTTTTGACAGTTCAGGGAGCTTGTTTACAAGATGTTAGAATTCGAACCGCCAAACGAAATTTTTCATTGGCTTTTTCCAAATTCTGTACGATTAGATTCTGGAAATAATGTAAAAATAAGCACTGGTGTCTGTTTTCCGGCTGTTTTACTGAATCGTTATAAATTTAGAGCACAAAATCTTAAACCGATCCCACCGAAATTTTTCTAAGTCCGCGTAAACAAGCTCCCTGAACTGTCAAAACTGCATTGATGACGGCATCGTGCAATGATCTACATGCGTCTGGGCGCTTGTGTGTGTTGTGTGCATGTGTATATGTTCCATCTAACACCCATTGATCGGCGATGGTAATGAAATCTGTTTGCAACACATTCCGGGGTATGAGATGTCACAAAGTTTCAATATGCTACTATGAGAACACATTCAAATATAACTTTTTGAAATCGAAAAAGGCAAATTTGACCCCGGTGGGCCAAAAAAGGGTTAAGGTCTTAAAATGTTTTTTTTTGTATTAAAAATAATAAAAGAATTCCCGGGGGAAAATGGAAAAGCCTTTTTTTTCTTTTTGTGGTTGGAAGTCTGAAACGGACAGAAATGAACAGTTTTTCCGGGGTGAGAAACGGTGTTTAAGTACTATGGTTTGTTTTTGTTTTTTTTTGTAAAAATAATATTTTGTGTTTTTTTTTTATATTTTTTTAGTGTGGGGGGAAAAAAAAACTTTTTTCGCCAACACAACGTCCTCTTCTTATTTTAAAGGGTGTTTGTGTCGGAAAGGGGGTTAAGGAAGTTAGGGGGTATAGTACGTTCACACTACGCTCTATATTACGTGATATTGCAAGTTGATATCGATATCAAGTGGAGGTGTTCACACTACACTGACTTGATATAGTTTGACGTTTGTAAAAGTGACGATGAAGAAAACAGAAAATACCAAGTAAACTGATGTTTATGCCATGTTCTATACAAAAGGATCTGATTTTGATGAGCTACAGTTTTAAAGTACGTAGGAACAAATGTCCTGTAATCCGTTTTAATACGGTGGGTTTCATTGGGATCAGAAATTTACACATTTTTAATAACCAGTAGCTTCGTCCCCTGATTTCCGCTTTTTCTATTAGGAAAATTAATTGCAACGTTGGTAGCATCGAAAAATCTGCTTGATTCTTCTCGATGTCAATTAGTCGATGAAAGTCAAAACCGACATGGGTGAGGAATAATGTTGTTGAGTTTGCCTTCTGATTTGGTTTTTGGACTATCGTGAGAATATTTAGTCGTTAATTTACAAAGGGAAAGCCTGCAAACAAACCGGTTAACTTATACAGCTTCCCGAAACACATACCCGCTAACAAAAACTGTACTTGCAAAATGAACCAATGTATGATGAAAATGGTGTGTAAAAATTCTGTCGAGGGTCTAATTGGGTGCAAAATCTGCAATATGGACAGCGAATAATAATTTTCTTCAGTTTTTTTCATTCGATGAACATGTATAAACCAATTAACTACCAACTTCCTTTATAACACGACGGTCGAATTATTCAAATTGGAAAATTGTGTTTTGTTTTGATTGAATCCAAAGGGAAAGTGACATTTGAGGATTAAAGATATCGGCCAGCTCTATCGCAGCTGGGTTGCCAACCACTGCTTTTTATAATTATATCAAGTAAATGAGATGATATGAGCTATATCAAGTACTATTCTTAATATAGATTGACAGATCAAATGTATGGAATATCACGTAATATAGCACATGATATTGCTGCTATATCATGAATCGCACTATATCACGTAATATAGTCCGTAGTGTGAACGTACTTTTAGGTGCATTCGTGAACAATGTGGTAAATCAAAACGCCTAGCTATAATTTGGCCTATTAACGATTGAATTCCATAATTAGACTGATATGCGCTTACTTCACATAATGGGACAAACTGTCTTGATGTTGTTTTGAATATTTTTTTTGAATAAAGTTGCTTGTTTTATTTGATTATATGGTGGTGGATATTTTCTGAAGATAGATAGCGATCTTAACTCAAATTTGTCATTGAAAAACTAGGAAAATTTAAACTAATACTTCACTCCACTGAAACAATTTTTCAAACTATCTCTAGTGAAGGTTATCATTTGGCAGACGGGCCTATTTCGTCTGTGACTTACAGACTTCTTCAGTGTTGATACACCACCCCAGCCCTCAAAGGTTGATGCGGAAATAATAGGAAACCAATAGTCCTTAGAGTGGTGGATCCAAGCTAACTTAAAAGCAAGAAGAATCCACAGTTAAGAGACTCAATGGTACTCATTCCATTTTTTATTGTCTTTAACTTGAAATGGGGCTGAGTTACTATTTAGGAGCTTTGAAATAAGTAGATGTGAAAACCCGTTCCGTGTTGGAAAAGACTGAAGCTAGGGTGGAGCAGTACTTCAGCAGCGTACCATTCCCCGTTAATTATCGCTATAACTATCGTATGTATGTGAGACACTGTACTTGCACACAAAATAAATTGGTTTGAATATTGCTGAATTGATGGAAATTGGTCCCCTACCAAAGTAGTGCTCCTATCTGTTGAATATATTGATTGATTGATCGTTGAGTTGTCAATTTATTGAAGGAAGCCGTTGTTCTGCCAGTTGTCACAGAAAATAAGCTTCCTTGCAATGTATGGGTTAGTAATGAATTAGACAATGTAAATAGAGATTTTATTGCGAACCACTTGCCAACGGGAAATCCGAGTGACGTCGATCAGTGGTTTAGAGCCTTCTGCAATGTGGAACATGTGGCATGCTCGGAGTTCTTCGGTAGTATTTGGCGGAGGAAGCTTTTGCGTTGGCCAAGATACCTCAGGTAGTTGAAGAAAGTCAGGGCCCTTGAACCAAGAATCAAGGTTTTGGAATCCAAAACCTGCCCGTTGCCCCACTTGGTCAGCATATCTGCCACGTTCGATCGAGTTGGTACCCAGCGCCATTCTTCCACTACTGTTTCTTGAAGAATCTCTCCGATTTTATTTAATCGATTTTTAAGTTGAACAAAAATGCTGAATTCTTAAATAACACTGCCACTCGCCAGCCGAGCAACGTTATAACTGGCAGCACTGTAAATCTTCGACGTACTCGGTGTCCTTGAAAGTTACGATTAGGTAGAAGGCAGCTCCAGTTAGCAAACACGACCATGCATAATAGAGCACAGAGATCAGCGCAAGATGGCTCTAATCCAAGGCTCAACTAAACGCATAAATTATTACGGTTTCATCTTCCACCATCGACTCACTCTGTAGTTTTTTTCTTCGATTATTCGATTGATATGTACAGTACGGCTTTTGTGACTCGAATAGCGGTCAAAGGCAGGAATGTTCAGTACAAATAACGATGGTGGATTGACCGACATAAATATGGTTTATAAATCGCCATTTCCTACTTGAACGCTAATTACGAACTCATTATCACCTACTTGCCGAAGCAAGGAACGTGACTCACCGTATTCATTAGTTCACCTGTCATCGCCCCAAATCAGTGCAGCTCGGTAGAATCGGTAAGCTGCTTCTAGGTGACACTATCAGCTGTCAATCGCTGTTATCTACGATGAGGTCTCGCGAGGCATCTTTTATTTAGGTGCGGTATTATTGTTATCGCTGCTTTGGAATTTCGCTCCGGTTTGTTTTGCTTTCGCTGTTTGATATTGTAGTTCGACGCGTGTCTGTCTCAACAGCGCAGCTGGAAAATCCGAATCTAGTTGATTATTGAACAGCAACATAAATCTCTTGATTCGCAGGTTTATACGTCCTTTGACATATTCTTATGTGTATTTTAATATAGCACAGAATTCTCAAATGTTTGAGCAAATACGTATGATTGAATGTGTTAATCACGTTACTCCTTTCACCCTAATCTCGACAACTTTCATAACGTTAAAAAGTATAGAATGTTATGAAAACTTATCAGTGACGATAGACCTACATTTAAACAAATACGTTTTCATTTATCGGATCAAAAGTGAGGTTACATGATGACACCATACAGGTCATCAGCACATAACCTCACTTCGGAAATACAAGCTTCCTATTTCGTTGCAATCGTTTCATCTCGATAATAATCCAGATCGATATGCCTTTTTTCGACCAATATGCACGAGCAACAGGCAGCCACACATGTTCGTCGTAGTGAAACCGATGAAAATAGCACTTTTTCCCTGATTGGGATATGGAGCCATCCTTCCAATCTCTATGTTTTCGTTCCATAATAACCTACAATCGATTTGATCCTAACGATACGTGATTTTCCCAACGATGACGACGATGAACTGATGTTTGCGCTTTGCTCTGGGCACACTATGAAAGCACAGTGGGTAGATGATGGTGTGCTGTTTCCTTGTATTCCGACCCGTCCGTCCTAAATGGGTAAAAGAAGTGTATAGTAAATACTTACCCTCCTCCTTTGGAAGGGAATGATGGAAAAATTGCAACATAGTGGGCGGCATAGTGTTCCATTTCAAAGTACAGATAGCTTTCGCCTTATTATCCTTGTGCTGTGGAACTAGAGTGGAATGGTGTGGAAGGTTAGTCTCACGAGAGTTTCATTGTGTTTGAGTTTGTGCTGAAAAATTTAGAAAAAAAAAGATACATTCAACATCGATAGGAAGCTGTTAAGCAGCACAACCGCCCACGGGAACTATACTGTTATTGTCAGATCAGCGATGATGTTTGAGGCTAACATTCATCCTCAATGTGAAAAAAACTGGTCATCTATTATTAAGTAGAATGTGCTCCGCCACATCCGAATGCCGGTCATTTAAAAAAATGAGAAGAAATGTGTTGGCGTGATTCTAGCTTTGAAGGAAATCGACAAGTCATCTGCCCTCTTCCACTTCCACTGGAAATCAGTCGATTGTGGGATGTATGGGAAACGGTTTTCAACTGGGTTTGGTTTGTTACATCAGTTGACGATTACTATGAGAGAAATTTTAAGCCGTGTTTCTGGTTCTGTTTTCTATTAAATCTTTTAATTTTTACTACAGATTTATATTAACCGTGAGGATGCTGTCACGCATAAGTTAGGATGGTTTATTTCAAAGGATTGGCATATACGTGCACTATGTATTCCAATTAATAAATGTGCCATCCATAGAAAGACGGAACCATACAGCATTAATAAACTTGACATTAACAAACTTGAGATATTCTAAGTAATGCTAACTGTCCTCAAGTTCAAAATATGAGATCTACATTAGTATCAGTAGGTTTTTGGGCTATATAAGAAGACGATATGTATTCAAACATATTCAATGAATCAGTCATTATTTCATAACTTTGTGAACCTCCAGGTAATCCAAACTGCTCTGGAGTTTAAAACTTGAAATAAACGGTAGTTACAGTACCTTTCTCGGCTATTTAAAATTAGGTGGCGTATTCAAGCATTTTCAGAGAATATTTTTGAGCGTAAATATGCGTAAAAAGATTATCTTGAGATGGCCTAGGTCATCCAAACTGTTCTGGCGTTCAGAACTTCAGATTTAGGCAAAACAAAGTTACAATAAATATTCAAATAAGTTCTATTTATATTCTTTGAGGACAACCAACATTATAAAGTAATATGACATGTTCTAGTTCATCCAAATTCTCCTTGAGATCAGAACATAAGACCTGCAGTTGAAACAAAAGCTTTCTGGGCTATTCAAAGCTACAATGTGTATTGAAACATATTCATTGAATATCTTGAGGAACAACAGGCATTATGAAATAATTTTCGGATGTTCTAGGTTATCCAAACTATCCTGGAGTTCAACACTTAAAATCTACAGCTGTATATATTTGACCAAATTAAGTGACTCTTCTGGAAGGTCAACAGATATATTGAGATATTTTGGCATGTTCTAGGTCACCACAACTGCTCTTGAGTTCAGAAGTTAGGATCTACAGTCGTAACAGTAGCTTTATAACCTATGAAAGGTGATTGAATTCATATTGTAATTTTGTATAGCGAATAAAGCTATTGTTACATCAGTAGATCTTATGTTCTGAACTCCAGGACAGTTTGGTTGACATAGAATATCCCAAGATTATCTCACAATGTCTGTTGGTTTTCCAGGACATTCATTGTATATGATTGAATTCATATTGTAACTTTCAGGGTGCCCACAGGCTTGGGAAAACCGGGGAATGCGGGAAAAATGCGGGAATCCAAAATCATCGGGAAATATGCGGGAAAAAGTCGGGAAATTCAAAATTCATTGGGAATTTTTGTCATATGTCCACCATTGATTTGAGAAGCGTTTTTGCCATGTACTCGGTCCAACGATCTCATTAACGGAATGAACCAGTGTTTTTCTGCAATCCAGCATTGCTGAAGAAGATAGCTCAGTGCTCTATGGATAGCCCGGTTGTCAATTGGAAGGCGTTCAAATAATTGACTCGGGAAATCAGGGATCTGCGAGCCAGTCCTGGCTTTGAAGTCCTCAACATCATTTGCTGCGGATTGCACGTCGTACACAATTCCTTTAAGGAGGGGCTAAGACAAACAGATTGGCATGTGGATCATTTTCTGCTGGCTTTGTTCAGCCTGTTCAATAACGTACCGCTTAGAAGATATGGCTATACGGATGTGACAGGTGAAGTTTCGCACCTGACTTACTTTTGTTTTTATTTTATTTGACCGGAACTCCGTAGGTGATTCTTTTGACTGAAGCATCGCTATTGTATGCATTACTGTAAATTTTAGTGCAAAGATTAACTTTGCATGTTTTTAGAAAATATTTTTTCGTAGGTTGTACCGTGGCGGGCGTCGGTACCGTACGTTGTTCACGACGGATAGTTAAACCGATAGCATATCGGTTATCATATCGGTTAACGATTGCTGTAAGAATTATAATTTAGGAGCGGATATGTTACCTAAATCAAATTCATCAGAAGTCCCGTGGGAATTAAGCGTAGGTAGGTCCATTTACATGTTGAACATTGTTAACAACACGGTTAGGTAAGTATGTAGGGTTTGCACATTGAACCCTGTTGGTGCCTGCAGGTATCGAAGTAGTGTTTGCTCTTCGTTGAGCGTTAGAAGTAACAGTTGCGGATGGGAAAACCTGTCCGCTGTTTCTACCGACGGTTTGATAGGAATTTGTTCTTTGCTGATCGTTGTTAACAGCTGCAGAATGGGTAGTAGCTGGTCGGGAACGTGTATTGTTTCCTACCTGGCGTTTAGAGCGTGACTGCAAAATTGCTTTGCGAGTCTTGCACTCCCAAAAATTTGATTTATGGTTTTCACCACAATTTGAACATTTGAGGATTTTCCTTCACAGGACAGTCGTCCTTAGTGTGCGAGGAATCACCACAATTCATGCATTTACCAATCATATGGCAATGCTTTGTTCTGTGACCCCATCCCTGGCACTTACGGCATTGGGTGAGGCTTTGGAAATTTGCTCCAGTCTTCCTGAAATGTTCCCACTTCACTCGGGCAAAAGGCTTGCTTTTTCTAAACGTTTTCTTTGACTTGAAGTGAACTAAGTAGAAATCGTTTGAAATCCCTTTGCGAGAATCGCCAGGCCGGGATTTCACTTTCATTTTAATTACTTAGACTGGGCTAATTCCAGGTAATTTTATCAACTCGTTTTTTATTTCTCCACTGGGCAGTCCTTTCAAGACAACCTTGAAAAGACGCTCTGCTTTGGTGTCGTAAGTGAAAAAAATGTGGTTCTTCTGAGTAAGATACTCAAGAAGACGTTTGAATCCGTCCAAGGTTTCTGCATGCAAACGGCATTCTTCTCGTCTGGAAATTTGAAGGGAATATTTCACACCTTCAACAAATGTTCAGATTTCCTTGCGAAAAGCATGGAAATCTGAAATTGTCACCACAATAGGGGGAACTTTTTCCTTTCTCAGTCGAGAAAGTTTTTTTTAAATTTTGATTAGATGATGGATCACTCTCATCATCTGTGAGCATATCAAATTGATTACTCACATTAATATGATTTGCAGGCGAATCAATAGATTGCCGTTTTCGTTTGCGCTTATTTGCCATAGTGGCAGAATAAGTTGCTCCAAATCGACGTCCAAGCAGATAACTATAAGAATCCGAGGGACCGAAGAGGAATTTTCCAAAGCGATATCAAAGCCGGGTTACCCGAAGGGCCTAACAAGGATCGAAAAGGAATAAGAGGAAATCTAAAAATTGTAGGTATTATTTAGCACTGAAAAGTGCTGTTTAAGATTTGTTGTAGCGTTAGGTAGCAATAACACTTCCTTCAGCAAATAGAAAATAGAACCGCACAATGCAGACTGATTATTAATCAGTTCAAGTAACTACAATGTGACTTAATTCACAATTACGTCACTGCAACCAATTCTCACATATCTGTGTTGCTAAGGTAATTTTCGATGATCTTGACAAGATACATCGGAAAGTTGTATTGATGCAGCTTAACCGCCAGTCTTTCATGCCATTTCCAACGGATCCGTTTCGTATAAGGACGTTAGTAACTCGCGTCAGTAGGTGGATGATAGAGTGGCCTTCCCTGAACCAAACATGGTCCTTAAGGTTTGCAGATCTCTAATAAACGGCTGAGAATCCGCTTTTGGAACAACTTCGAGGTGGAGCTCAAAAAACTGATAACTATTAGCGCTGGTAGAATCTTTGCCAGACCTGCGAATAGGGATCACTTTGGCTACTTCTCAGCAAGACGGAAAGTTAAAGACTACTGCTAGATGTCGAAAGTTATTCATGATCAACTTTTTCAACTCGAGATTGATTTTGGATTGCATTTTAGAACCGTGACGGTACCTTATAGTGCGCAGCTCCAAATGCTGCGCACTTATTCAATGAAATCATGTTTCAAAATTATGTACAATTATAAATGTCCTGACTATAGGCGGAAACCAACTACAACTTTATTAACTTCTTAATGAGCACAAACTCATTCAGAAATTTACAGCATTTGTTGAAAAAATAAATAAATGCTTAACCAGCAGCAATGAAAACGTCAACAAAGTAGTCTCCGTTAGCAGCCACGCTAAGACGCTCATTTGAGAAAAATCGATTATTTGTGTGTAAAAAGAAGTGATTTTTAATGTTTTTCTTTGCCACGTGCTAGATGTTAGTATTTAAAAAAATAATGTTGGTGCATTTCCACACATCTGAAGAGATTTCTGTATCAAAAGATGTAATTTTCTTTGCGCAGATTATGGAACTATTTTTGACCGTATGTTCTTTATTCTGCGCATAGGTTAACAAAATGAGTTCCAGAAGGAAAAATATGCTCTAAGCTCCTCAGCAAGCCGAATCTTCTATTTCGATAGAGAAAACAGGTTATTCTATTCGAAAGGCATCCAAAACACACAATGTTCCGAAGTGTGTTGGAAAGCATACTGTTGGTCAAGGAAAACCGACCGTGCAAACCAAGGAAGAGGAGAATCGTATTGTGCAGTGGATAATTGATTCAGCAAGGGTCGGCTCAAAAAAAGGCGGCAAAGGTGCATAAAAAACATCGGTGGCACATTATCTTGGTTTCACTCGCAAGTCCAATAATCCTTTCGGTGAGAGAGCTCCTGGACGGCAGTGGTTAAAACTAAGCAGATGCTAAGTTGGCAGGAGTGAAACTGAACAGATGATGAGCTTCATGAATAAAACTCATACATTATTCCAAATGAAATAAAATAGCACAGGTAACACGAAGTTTTTTTTTATGCGCAGAATTAGAAACCCATTGCGCAGAATATGGAACATTTCAAAAAATTATGCGCAGAATTACGAACAATATAACATATCCCAAAAACGGGTTTCTTTGCGTGTTGATTTTATATTTTTTAGACGTTTATATTTTTCATTCATACTTCTTTACTTGAACTACACATCTGCCAAAAAACAATATTAAAAAAAGCTTATTCGATGTTTTTTATGCTATGTTTGCATCAAAAATGTCTTAAGTGCGCAGAACATGGTACCTTCACGGTAGCCTAATCTGGACCAACTATAAGTATTTCGTCGACTCTAGACATTGCCTTTCAAAAAGTAGGCTAATGCGTCATAATATCGTAATGTCATAATGTACTTGATAATCCTTTCGATTTTCAGATAGTCATTCACTTGGTTTAATGACGAAACATGCTGCTCACGCGTCGTCGATAACTCCCAGTTGACGCAGCTCATCGTAATCGACGGATCGCTGAAACGATTCCCAGTTGACCCGATTGGCGGAGAAGCTAACTTCGGCTGGTCCGTCCGCTAAGCTCCTGGTAAACGACCGGCTAAGCGATGTTGTTGACCATGTTGGTGAAGAAGATGTCGATGGTTGCGTGAGCCTCGAATCGACTCAACTCAACTCTCAAATCATAACATACTTAATTCGTATTGCCCAGGAAACACAATACGCAATAAAATTCAACCATTTGATGCATTGTAATCCAGTGAAACAATTAAATATGTCGATTTGGTTCTATAAATTTTCCTCACACTATATGCTGCTGTGTAAACTCCGGTGCCTCCTACATTCTGTTATGTCTTATAAAAGTTCCTTATCAACAAGGATTTTGAGGTTGAGCCCCCAAGCGATGGTAAAAATTATTCTCATTAACTTGCTTCAATCAAGGTTAACGACTTGCCGCTCCTGCTAGGGATGCTCGTTATTTATTCAATCCCTTGTTTCTGCATCGTGAACTCATATTTCTATATTAAAATCACTCTAGCAGTAAAATCTTATCAACAGCTTTCTAATTAGTTTGAAAAATTAAACTCCACAAGTCGTAAAACAATGAGGGTATGAACCCTCCCCACCCTTCCCAGCTGGTACGGTCGAGCAGAACGCCATCGTTGGCGTCATCCTAGTGCCAGCAACGTAGAAACTTGAATCTAAACTGTTCACTAAACGCGTCCTTTCCTTGCAAAGACAACGAGATTAGCAATTGCGAAGGAAAACTTTTATCTTCCCACTCACCATCGCCATCATCGCCAGCTAGGACTAATGTCGTCGTTGTAGGACCATCCAAGTAACAAAGGCCAGATCCAGAGTGGGTACTCTATGTAATATACTGCCAGCGCAACCGAGACACCCACGCACCGTCTGACTCATGACCCAAGTAGGTCTCCAACTACACCGTACCGGAGCCAGAAGCGTGCCGTACTAACATGGCTACAAATTGGATCCTGGCTAAACTGTTTGCGATAGAATCGCCACTTCGAATCTTTCAAGATGTTCCATTAAATTATCACCATTCTCGACATAATTTTCAAAGCGATACAATTTACCGCCTACACTCCACCGACTACTTCGCACCGGAATCAACAGTGCGTGCTTCGTAGCAACAGTTGCCAGGGTACTATTTTGCACAGAAATCGACGGCGTGCTTTCCGTTCACACAAAACAAACAACGTCATGAGAGATTATGTGGATTTCTGGTATGGAAGGACTTTAGCAAAGATGAGTGTTTGATATGCTTCCTTAGAGATTTGAATAGAAACCGATGATGGATTTAAATATACGGAGGAACATTTTCTTCAATATTTACTCCGTATGCTAAGCTAAAGTTTGGCAATTGTATCGAGACGTTAACTTCCCAAATAAGTCTCGTGTCGATGCTAGATCTAATATTCTGGATACATACGAAGAGTTTTCTTTATATTCGATCCAATTGATTCCAGTATTTTCTCTCCTGGGACTTGAGGTGAAAATTACATTCCTCACCCTTTCATTTGTAGTACATAAAACCCACATCACATAAAACCTCTTCCTGTGAAGTCTTTCTATAACCAGTTCTATCATGATCGTTGGCTGAGTTGCCGTCATTAAAACACCCACACACAGGCCCAGTTTCTTTTTTTTGGAGCCAACCGCAAAGGAAGAAATTTTCCATTGAATATGATTCCAGCAAACTGAAACCTGTTAATGACGAAGGATCTATTCGGAGGACATCAGTCAGGTTGATGATGATGATGATGTAATACTACCATCTATTGCAGCAAGGAAACTTTCCATAGCAGTGGAATAATCTGAAAAACGATTTGATCAGGATTCTATTATTGTTTGTGATCATCAAGCTCCTGTATGAAGGGCCAAAAACGTTTGGGCGGGCCCGTAAGCAGAGACACTTACGCGAAACCCGCGAATATAGGGAAGAGAATCTCCTTCCAAAAGCAAGTTCACACTCACAGCACTAGAATCGAGCCCTCGAATGACAGAATAAACCCAATAGATGGGGTCGAAGAGCCCGCCCTCGTTCCACAAAATGTTAACAATAGGGAGGAGGCAGTCCCATGCTCCCTATCCAAATCGTTTTACTTGGGTGCCCTGATGGTCCCTACCTTTCCCCGTTATATGTTATTTAATATATAATATATTTTGTACACAACAAATTAAGATATCATTATAGACAAAAATGCTAATTTATTCAAATTTCAAACTTGAATGGATTGTTACTGAAAAATAAATAAAAGTTAGATATGTATCAATATCCTACTAGTCCTGGGAAAGCTGAAAACAGAATAGATCATTCGATATATAAAAGATAAAATTTCAATAAAAGATATTATTTTGTAAGACACTGTAATATTTGTAATATTTTTCTTTATACTGTTCTAGCAACATTTCAAAGATAGCAATTGGAGAGTCCGGTTGGATATTTTCTGAAAGAAATGGCTTATCTTACCATAATACCACAAACACAACATTAAAATATAATCCTACATTACGTATAAGCACATGCCAGCCTTTTATGAATATAATAGTTGAAGTTCAGAAGTGCAATTTTAAATAAAATGGAATGCTGAAATGCTGAGATACAAATTCCGCCTTTGATGCCTGGCATGTTGCTCCAGGCTCTTACATAGTTTTGGAATGCAAAGATGATTCCAAAGCGTGCTGACATTATTAATAAAATGAGAATGGAAAATATACAATATGATTTAAAGGTATAAGATCTTCGGTCGCACCCCCTCACTTCGCTATTGTCAGATTGACAACATTGCCCAGGCTACGCCAACCAGCGTCTCCATGTTTCAGCTGGCAGTCTTTTGTGATCATATGACTCGTGGAGGCGTGAGGTAGGAACTTGTGAGGACGAGAGGTCGGTCGCACCCTCCTTCGAAGTTGTCAACTCACCATTTGAAGCCCACTGGTGGTATTCAGTAATGTTCGTTAAAAATCGTCTTTAAAAATTGATAACAAATGATAACAAAATAAGTCAATGTTGATAACTAAATTTCCTATGCGATCACAGGTGAGTTCCAAATGATATCTGAGATAACAAAATTTGTTACTTATTTGGTATTAGTTTGTTATTATTTTTCTTTGCTAGGGTATATACACATAAACATTTTGTGTACTCGACTGTGTTGAATGGTATACGACACTTGGAACTGCGGTTGTATGCATATTACGTATCATTAGAAAAAAAATGCTTTTTTTATGGTAAAAATATTGAAATCAAATATCAAAGAGTAGAAATATAGATCGGGTAGTTGGCCCTTCAATCCTTGTCGCCGAGTTCTATCGTGGGGATTTTCCTAAATACCCCATCTCACAATGAAAGGCCATGTGGTTTCTGAATGGCCTTGAACTCTAATCAACATCTTTAATGCTCACGGAAACTAAGCGGATCGATTTAAAGGGAAATATTTCTCATTTCCAACTGTGATGTTAGTTTAAATATAGATCTTTTGATTGTTTCCCAAAATAAACCTGCAAAAGTTGAGTTACAGAAGATTTTACTACGCCTCTTCGGCATGTCACTTTGCAATTGTATTCTACTATTGCCAACACAAATCATTTTACACCCCCGTTTCATTCTAGTTCCTTTATTATCGAGATTTTCAGCCCTGGGCTGGTTCCTCTCCCTTCGTAGTCACTCAAATACCTTTGGGGTTTTTTTGGTAATTTGTGGGGGGGGGAGATTCGAATTGGGGATTTGGGGGGGGGGGGAAGGATGTTTAACCACTCCCCTAACTTGTGACTTGTCGAAACGCGTGAAACCGACTGCGTTAAAAAACATGTCTGTTGTTGTTATTACACCAAAGACAAGGATCGCGTAAATTTATGGCTTGCAAATCTTTGTAATCAGTCAAGTGGCTATTTTTCAATGCTTTATGGACTTATATTTCAAGTTACCTTAGAGGCTATTGTAAATGTAGCATCCGAAACATAACTTTGAGTGTGTCAGTATTCATTATTTCGGGTTTCAAATTAGGGTTTAACAACACATCAAATGGAACACATAATTGAGTCATGTTTATCTTTGCGTCTCAAAGTATTCACGTGCAACAAGGATTAAATCACTTTTAATATTCATTATTTTTAAGAGTGTAGTTCTACGTTTTGGTGGCAGTAATTAACTATTGGAACCGGAATACAAAAGAAAATCAGTAGTTGAGCAGATTATGAGTGTGGAAAACGTTGCCCCATTCTGATACAGGAATGGACTATGATGAAGAACAAAATGGCGAAACCGGAGCGGCGTGTTCATTCGTTGAAAATGGCGAACTAAGTACGGGAACAAATCAGAAGAAAAGGAAAATGCATGGAGAAAAAGCGTTCGTAAACTACATATACCAAGGCAACGATGAAGGACCCTATCGAGTTGTGATACAGCGAGACCTGATGGAAAACGACCGATTCACTAGAATCAACAAGAATAATTTTGGAATGGTACTGAAGCAGAATGGATTCAACAAGTTGATATCAAGAAAACCGGAAGGAATAAAGTGATGGTATACATATTGGACATGAACGAGGCAAACCGTCTAACTACTTGCCGGAATTTGAGTCTGAACCCAAGTAGCACACTTGTTTCAACCCGGTAAAGGTGTCTGCTTTTTGACGGTTGTGTGCTGCTTGGGAAGTACTACAGAGCATTCATCTCGAAATACCTCGTAATGGTAAAATGAGTAATCAATGGAATGCCGGAAACACTTTCAGACCAAGAGCTGCTGAAGAATATTGAGTGTAGTAGCACGGTATGGGAAGTCTTCAGAATGTCAAGGGTAAGGGATGGTAAGAGAGTACCGTCAAGCAATATCGGAGTCGTGTTTAGAGGCAAAAAGCCACCTGCCCATTAAAACTTATTCAGAGTCCGTGTCATCGTGAAACTATACATCCAAAATAATAGCAGCAAAAAAAAAAATTACACATAATTCAACAAAACCGATTGTTTATTTCACAAAAATAGAGTTATATCTACATTAGAAACAGTTGATTAAGATGTTAATCTTTCTTTCTATAAAATTCTCGAACTTTCTGTAGTACACGCGCCATTAGGTTCCGTACGGTATCCTCAGATACGCCCACCGTGACGATTCTACATCTTCTCTTGAAATCATCGATACCATTTGCTTGTTTCATAGTTTCGCAGAGTTTCCGCTTAACTAGAGCCCAGTATTTCTCTATTGGGCGAAGTTCTGGACAGTTTGGCGGATTGGCTGTTTTTGGCACGTCTTTGAATTCTTGTACCTTATACCATTCCAGGATGGATTTCGCATAGTGACAAGAGGCCAAATCAGGCCAAAACAGAGTTAGAGAGTCGTGGCTTCTGATAAACGGCAGCAACCGCTTTTGCAGATATGTCGGTAGAGACGGAACTTTTAGATTTTCGAACAAAACTTCATATGGCATACCAAATCAAATACTTCTTCGGGAATTTGGACACCTTCTTTGTCCGGAAGTGCTCGGCAACGGCGTTCCTTTGCATTGCGGTGTAAAAAACCAGACCCGGAAGCTGTTTAAAGTCTTCGAGTACGTATGTTTCATCATCCATTATAATACAAGCAAATGTTTGCAAAAAAATGGTGTACACTGAAACCAGCCAGTACCCATTAATGGGTAAAATATCACCCATTTCGAACTTAAGTGGGTTAACTCCTTTAATGGGTAAAACGATTTTATCCATTAATGAGTAAAGAGCCTGTACGTCAGGCTATCGGGTATTTTTTACTCATTTTTCAAAATATTTGTTATTTGGGAAATGGGTATGAAATACCCGTTTTTCAAAACGTTTGTTATTTGGTAAATGAGTATGAAATACCCATTTTTCGAAATGTTTGTTATTTTCGAAATGGGTATGAAGTACCCATTTTTCGTTATTCGTTTTAGTTGTGATATTGAATAATGAGCATTAGAATAAACATAATAGATCGCAATAACTGAATGTGTATTTGTATTTTGACAACCCTTTAGCTTCAGGCCTTTTACCTATCAGGTGTGTTAAGTTTCGTTCGGGAGTTTTCACACCGGCAAGCGGTCAAGCGGTCATCACATCGTTATCATCCATGGAGTATATCTGATAAGATTTAAATAATTTTGACGTCAACTTGATGAAAGCTTGGATGTTTCGCCCCGGGAGAGGCACATACTCGGAAGTACGATTCTACTGATGAAATTGAAGCATTTTATATTATTATATTAAATTAGTAACGTACCTCTTAGTTTTTGGAAGCTTTTGCTATCCAGTTTAACCTTGAGTTCTTCCATATTCTGCGCGTTTTCGTGGAATGGGTTCCACGAAGTTTTTTTTTATTTTTCGAACCACGCACTTTCAAAATACAAAGTGAGCCAGGAAAATGCTAAGATATTTTTGACCCATTAATGGGTAGAAAAATATCCACCTTTTGGTCTCTCGTTGAAAATAAAAAATGGGTCTTTAGTATGCATTATTTTGATTTTAAAAGTACACATTTTTTGACAGTTTCATATACTATCGAAAAATGGATACATATTTACCCATTAATGGGTACTGACCGGTTACAGTGTAAAGCTCCTTAGCACGACCTTTTGCAGTGAAATTTTGCTTGTCATAACATTTGGACCCCTTTTTCACTTTGCACGCCTTCAGTTCTTGCCTCTGCTTCACTTTTTGTACGTATGATTTCGATTTCCCAACTTTGCGGGCCACATTTAACACAAAAAGATTGGAATTTTTCTCAATAATGGCTACCTCCATCTTGTCCATTTGTCGGGAGCATACTTTTCGATTTGTTCCACTTCCAACCTTCCGATCCACAGTCATGCACTGGTCAAATGATTTGCAAACACAAAACACGGTACTTTTCGCAAGTTTTATTTTCTTGGTTTCTGGATCGCGTACCGATAAATTCGGATTTTGCTGCCGTTCGTAAAAAATGTGTTTGCGCACTTCCAATTGATTCAACGCCATTTTACTGATTAAAGCTGTCATATAAGTGAAACGTTTCAGCGATCTACGGGGTGTACTTTACAAGCAGCTTTTTTCAGAATCTTTCAATGGCCGTCAGCCGCAATGATAATTCGAGCTATACCACGATCATTGAAGCAGTAAAAGCACTAGCACAATCTCTAGAGGTACTCAGTGCAAGAAACAAGTAACGACAGTATCATTCCAGGTCTTCACGATAATATTCAGAGCCTGGAAAAAATAAGGTGGAGCTCTCACATGAGCTTCACACAAATAAGTATTACGCTGCAATACTGGCTGAAATATGGGTAAATGACAACAACCTTAAACAGCTATCAGCCTATCAAGATACCACAAGATTCTCGCGCTCAGATCAACCTAAATTGGTAGTGGAGTGGGAATATATCTTAAGACTGTATACAATTTGCAAAAACAAACTCCAAGATGTACAAATATGTTTGAAGTAGTAGGTATAAAAATAACAAATTTACAGTTACACATAGTCTCTATTTACATAAATCCACGAATTTCAACAGAAGATCCAAAAACAGGCCTTACAAACTTTATATATGAAACTAGAGAAATGTCTTAATTGTTAATAGGAGGTGACTTTAACGCACACAACATATCTTTGGGATGCAATAGCAACAACAACAAAGGAAACATAATACTAGACAATATACTTCAGATCTGTTGATAGTCAACAATGGGGAGAAAACATATAGGCCCACAAATTTATCACACAGACCAAGCGCTATTTTTTTAATTTTTTTTTTAGACGGGATGGAAAATCTGCAAACAGACTCCTGAAGAACTCAGGGTGTGGGGATGAGGGCGCCAAGTCCTCAACCCCCAAAAAACCCACCCGTGCCTCCAGCCCCGGCCCTCCCCGGAACCACCTTTCGGTATTACTTCAGGGAGGGGGCTAGTGTGCTTTACGCACCCACTATGTCTAACTACATAGGTCTTTAGTAGTTAGCTTCACCGACCTGACGCTGATTCGATCGAGATGCTCCTGGATCCAAGCAGGGTTCGGGACATCCGCGCCAGATCGTCCGCGATCTCCCTGCCCGACCACGTACGGTACCTGCCGAGCCGCGCGTCACATGGTCCTTCCTCCGATCGAGAAAGCTAGGGCCAGGACCAGGGTAGGAACGTCTGGGGCGGCTACCCCAGGGTTGTCCCTGTTCCCCATGTCACGACCGCTTACGGCTTCCTGCCGGATCCTGCGCCATATGGCGCCTCCTCCGTTGTAGTTCGTTTAGCCGTTAAGGGGAGCTTAACGTTTCCAGGGTGCACCGCGGGGAGGCGAACTACTTTCACACCCCTATACCAAGCGCTATAGACTTGTCGCTCTGAAGTCCAGCTATATTTACTAATTCAGTTTGGCAAGTTAAGGACCACTCCATAGGAGGCTCTGGACATTTATTGCTACAAATTGAGTTAGGAGACGTCAGGTCTAAGAAAGAAAGAGAAAAATACAATTATAACAAGATCCATAAGGAGATAAAGGAAATCAGTCAGACTGATTTTGAATCAATTCAAGATTTCGAAAATGTTTTACAATCAAAAATTGAAAACAGTAAATTAGTTAACGATTATACAACTTAATACCACTGGAGTAACGAACTCAACACATTATATGAGGGAGAAAAAAATTGCCGGGAAAAGATGCAGCCAATGCTCCAACTGAGAAAAATTATGTTCACTACAAAAGGCAAACGCCAAATTCGTGAGAGTTAGTTTTAAGCAGATAGTCTATCCAAAATCCTCGTTTTTTATTTCAACCAGCTCCTGCTCAAAAAAAAAATCCATGCATAAAAATATCCCATGACAGAACACTGATGTTAAAACATAATAATAAAAACCTCCCGATTCTGAAATTCGATTGCTTATGCCAGCAGCCCTCCGGTAGTCAAAAAACCGTAAATTGCACAGTCCGCATTTGTGAGATTACAGGTAAACATAAGCTTCTGGCAAATCTACCACCCAGGGGAAAAATAACGCAAATAACTGGCATTCCGAATTTCCGCCCACACGTCGTCACGCTGGTGGCGTTGGTTCGGATGGAATCTAAATAATCCACTTCTTGCGAAGGAGAATGACGTGGCACCACACAGGGCAGGCATAAACCACCACCACCGTCATCGTGCAAACCCGGATGACAGATGCTTTTCGGAACACTAATGTTTACTGCATAGGATTAGCCATCCAAATCCCAGTTGCGAATGACAAGGAGAACCAGCACGTTTGGAGCATCAATCATTCGATTTAGATTAGCTGAACATTTTTATGAGTGATTTCTCCCTGGGCTGTCATGTGGCAGCAACGTGACGTAAACGACAAAATCAAAATTGTTGGAGGTGAAATCTAAGTCCTTCAGACTTTCTAAACAAATAATGGAGATTATTTTGCAAGAACGCTAGTGGAAAGAACTAGAAATGTGGTCCGAGCTCATGTTGGAAATGAAAATGCAGAAAAGTAATGACTGAACGAAGTGGTGTTTGCGCCACTTTGCTGTCACAGGACCTTGCAAGGAAAGCCTACCATTATGAACACGTAGCAGGCCAACTCATATCAGACTGTCATCGTCTCGTTTGGAAATTGACAGATGAACCTAATAATGAAACTCATTCAAGCATCATCGGTTCCGAGAAATACGCGTTTATTTGACCAGCTGGAAACGGATCTCTTGATGACGTTCGTAGGCGCCGATATCGTTTGATATATTTAATGTTCAAATAAGGTGGTTTTAACGAATTGATGGTTATTGCTTCTATTGAAAAAAATCTTTATGCCATGTAACAACTGTATGATTTAATTATTTTGTTCATAAGCTTTCTAAGAGGAGATTTAAAAAAAAAGTCGCTATCCTACCGGTGAAAAAACAATTATTTTGCAAAATCGCACTGCTTCTCCTTACCAATTTGTTTGGAAATAACCTGAAGACTGTATCAGAAAAATAATAAGTTGTGGTAAAAGGAAAAACAATTTATTGCTATTTTGCCCTTTCAAGAAAGGCACTGCAAAAAAGCCGGCTCTATCTTTCACTCACCAAGAAATTTCCTACACATAGCACATAGGTTGGCATAACGAACGAGAAAGTTAATCAGTGGATTGAAAGGAGAGCGTGCGGAATGAATAGATGAGGTCAGTGGCAAGAGAATCCTTTTTTCCTCGAAGGACTTGTTGGTGAAAAACTTCCGCGTCAATTGCCATTGGCCATCGTTGTGGAGATTTGAATTTATTTAACTTTTGGGTCAAATAGAGGAAACTGTTTTTACTGGATATTATATTTGTTTCCAGAGTTGGTTTATCAAACCTTTCTACTTGTTGATTACCTTAATAAATGTCATATTAGGTAAACTAACATTTGATCATCCATTCGTCTTTTGATGCTATCCAAGAATCAAGCCATTTTGAGATGTCATCATATGAGTGGAATTGCTTACCAGTGAGACCATGTGCCATCGAAGGGAACAAGTAATAATCGGACGGTGCAATATCAGGAGAATATGGCGGCTGGGGTAGGTCTTCCCATTTGAGCGTTTCCAAGTAGGTTTTCACGTGTTTCGCAACGTGAGGTCGAGCGTTGTCATGCTGAAGAATCACTTTTTCGTGTCTGTGCTCGTATTGTGGCCGTTTTTCGTGCAGTGCTCGGCTCAATCGCATCAATTGAGTTCGATACCGTTCCCCGGTAATGGTTTCGTTTGGTTTCAACAGCTCATAATAAATAACACCAACTTGGTCCCACCAAATACACAGCATAACCTTCGCAGCGTGAATATTCGGCCTAGGCGACGATGTTGAAGCATGCCCGGGCAGTCCCCATGAATGTTTCCGTTTTGGGTTACTGTAATGAATCCATTTTTTGTCACCCGTCACAATGCGATGTAGAAAACTCTTCCTTTTTTGCCGCTGGAGCAGTTGTTCACAGACGAAAAAACGACGCTCAACATCTCTTGGCTTCAAATCGTAAGGAACCCAAGTTCCTTGCTGTTGAATCATTCTCAACGCATGCAATCGCTTAGAAACGGCTTAGCGGGAAACTCATAATCCTGAACCAAGCTCTTCTTGCGTTTGACACGGATCCTCATCGAGCAATGCCTCCAATTCCGATTCTTCGAAGTTTTTTGGCCTTCCTTCACGCGGACGATCATCAACACTGAAATCACCGTTTTTGAAGCGACGAAACCAATCACGACACGTTGTTTTACTCAGAGCAGCATCACCGTAGACTTTTTGGAGCTCTCGATGTGCTTCAGCCGCCGTTTTTTTTTCGAATGAAAGAAGAAAATCAACACTTTCCGCAAATGACGATTATTTGGCACGAAATCAGACATCTTCAAACAACCAAAATATATAACACTAAACCAAAATCACTGATTTGGCAAAGTGGTTTGTTTACCATATGTCTGAGCTTGGTTTATGACGCTTGAGATGTACAACATTCGACCAGCACTTACTACTGGCGCCATCTATTGCTAAACAGCGGGAACTTAGTTGCGCACCTAATACAAATATTTCACAGGCCAAACTTTGATGACCATAACCACAGTTATTTTTATTAAATATAGTAGCACATTTTTATTACGTAATAATGTAATGTTATGTACTGTTACTTATGTTACTAATCAAAACATATCTTCAAATCGAAGATAAATAGTCGCATCTAAACTAAATTATGAAAATTTACTGCTCCACGTTTTCTATAAACAAAATTCATATATAATGCAATTTCATAATGTCATGTGTTTGCAATTGAAATTCTACACAAATAAAAACAAATACACAAATACAAATACTTCATTAAGAAAGAGTTGTTTTTTAAGTAATTAAAATAACACATTTTTAAAATTTGAAATAATTTTGTTGTGATGCTGTCCAAAATTACCGATAATGAAATTCAAATAATCCAGTTTTCGAATGAATGAAAAATTTGATAAAACCAGGATTTTATTTTTTAATTTCATTTGAATCGCTTAACGGAATCCACACGCAAATGCTCTTCCTTTTTTTTTCAAGTAATAAAAAACATGATATTGCTTCCGAATTATTCTAATAATTAATATCAATAGATTGAACACTTTTGTTAATGGGGAATTGGAAATAGTTATTGTACTTTTAATGCCAAACAAGCATCATGTTTTCCACGTTAAATTGTATGTATGTATGTAAGGTAGCCACCATCCCTTCTAAGACCTTGTCATGTATGCAGCTCCACTTAATAGCAAGATCAAATTGAGTTGCCGGGTTGTATTCACAGTAACGCTGTATGAAGGGCCAAAAACGGTGGGGCGGACCCGTAAGCAGAGACACTTACGCGAAACCCGCGGGAACATGAGATTCTCCTTCCAACGATACGATCCAACAAATCGAATAACCCAATTCGCAATACTTATTAAGCTTTCTACGGGATGGCTTGTTAAGAAGGGCGCGTCACTCTCACTGAAACTGTTGGAGTAGAATTCACAGCATCACAATCGAATCGGTAGGATAAAGAAAATGATACTGTTTGTTCCCTCCTAGACGCCGGTTGTCATACCACTCCATTGTCCAATTCCAGCTTGAGTGATACCCTGATGCTCCCTCCTTTCCCAATATATATTCAGTGTCATATAGTAATATTTAAAATCTTGTGAATTAATATTATAATTATAAAAATATAGTGAATGAATATTATAATGACAAATAATATAGTGAATGAATATAAGAATGATAATAGCACTTCCATTTGTGGACCTGAAAGTTAGACAATGTAGCTGCGAGAAAAAAAATTGATATTAAATTATCTCATAAAACTTGGGATACCTATGAATGATCTGAAATTATATAGCAATAGAATAGTAAACCTAAAATGTCGATGTGCTGTTCCGTTTCCTTGCAATAATTTATGTAGTGAGTCTCATCGGAAAAAGTGATTTTAATGAACTGAATTTAAATGCAATTATGTCACATCATTTAATATCATAACATAAAATAATAAACTGACGTTATAATATAAAATAATAATACCAGCAGACCAGTAAACTATAGTAGAATACATATATCCGTAACTAAGCTCACCATCCACTCTTCGAAAGACTTCCACTGTTGCAGTTTCTATTGGATTAAGATCTACTAAGATTAGAATTTGTTTTCACAATAATAGTCAGAGAACATAATAAACGTAGGTACAAGATGTATCTGACATCTACTGGTATGTTACTGAAAATAAAAATTAGATGCGTATTAATATCATAATAATATTGGAAAAAAACTGAAAACAGCTAATAATAAGGCGAAATAAATTTCATATGAGTATGAATCCAAAAACTGAATCTTAATAAAACAAACATACAAAAAGATAATAAAATTAATAAATGATACTTTATGTCTGTGAAATAGGAAATGAATGATTGTAAACTGCTTGGTTTTAAATTAATATATATTTTTGATGAATAAGGAAAGAGCTTTTCTTAAGTAGAATTTTTCAAATATGATTTTTTCTAAAAAAAAAAAAACATCAAAAACTTTTCTATCTTTTTAAATGCATAACGTAGGTTAGATGAGCTATAACTGACAAGGATGCATATATGCGAAGCTGAAAATGACTTATAAAAAAGCATACAAAATGTAATGCATGGATGTTATCATATACAATGATAAAAATTTCATTTTTATTTAAATGTCTGCAGATTGTGGTCCTGCTGCAATTGTACCATGAACCTGAAGGCTAAGACAATGTATCATAGCCACGAGAAAAAAAATTGATTTAAAATTATTTTACAAAACTTGGGATATCCATGGATGATCTGAAATTGTATAGTATATAAGGAATCATGGGATATAAAGCATATAATGAACCTAAAATTTCGATGTGCTGCTCTGCTAATAAATGTGATATAACCACAAAGGAACTGACTCTTAGCTTCGGGTCTTGATCCCTACTGAGCCCTTGCGGCACGTCAAGCCGGCCAGTTCAGCGCAAGCGCAGGCATGGTAAAATCAAACGCATTTATAGTCAGGTGAAAATTGTTGGTGTTTGCGCTTAATCTAACCCTCGAAATGGCAGTTTCTACTGTGGTTTTTGTCTCTATGAATCAAAATACCGCAAAGATGGTGTTCCCATTCTAATTTCGATGAAAAATTCAAACGAAAATTGTACTATTCCCATCCTAAATAGTACCTATGTATCCATGATTTCAAGGCGTAAAATTTCCTCGAAAACTTAAAATTCAAGTTTCCAATGGCCCATGACAGTTCTACCCACTGTGCGCTATGTTCGTGTATGCTCTCGTGGTGGAAGCAAACTTGAGTGCGTAATAATGAATGTTTTCATATCGTTATCGAGTGTTCGCCCAAGATCGATTCGTTCACGAAATAATATATTGAAACAGCCCGGGCTTATCGAGTCATCAATGACGTCAACGAGGATTGGGGTCGTGTGTAACTTTTATATCAAACCCAACAATACACATTTAGGAAACATTTGAAACACAGTCTAACAATGTTCGTATTTTCACATCCGCTGTTTTCATCGTTTCTTAGAAATAATATTTAAGGCACTTACCAAAGAACCTCCTCTCCTCAAGCTGCAACCGCGCGCTGGCTCCCTTGCTTGAACTTTATTCTTCGGGAAAAGCACATTTTCTCCTACGAATGAAAAGTTGCTTTATAACAATAACAGCTTACTTCCAACCTCCCTCCCACTCATTTCGACAAAGATGTAAATTGCAGCTCTCTTCAAGGCGCCTACCCTCGTTCATCTGACATAGGATGAATGTCATGGAAATCGGCCCTAGTTATACTTGGCCAAACTTACTCGTCCTTATTTTACATATTCTAGGGGCAAGGATGCGCTATGTTTAGTCTTTTAGCTAAAAATTAAACAACGATTTTCTCATTTCATTTTTCTTCGGATTCTTCTTTTCAGCCTGAGCTGTACCTCTGCACGCCAGTCAAGGTAGACTATACCAAAAGCTATTACATAGGTAAGTGCCCATCATTCACGGCTAAGTGCCTTCAAATTTTCGAAATCGAACCTACATAATTGAATTCTGTCACCTTTCCCTAATTCAGTCGGATTCGAGCCTAATGCCACAATGGAAACGGCACATCACATGCTGCTGTACGGTTGTGGGGCACCGGGATCGGAAGCGGCCGTATGGTAAGTGTGACCATCAAGCCATGTCGGAGTGTAATTGCTTCAGATGAAAAGTTTTTTTTTTTTAATATTTATAGGAACTGCGGCGAGATGGCCAAAAGCGACGACATAAAAGAGGAAACGGGTAGTCCGTGTGGCGCCGGGTCTTCATCGCAAATTATTTATGCGTGGGCCCGTGACGCGCCAAAGCTGGAACTTCAGGACGGCGTGGGTTTCAAGGTGGGCAAAGATTCGCCCATCAAGTACATCGTGCTGCAGGTCCACTATGCTGTCATCGACAAGTTCAAAGGTAGGTCAATTATCGTTGGCTGTACAGAAAGCAAATGTAATCTCAACTACCTGTGTTCAACATCGAAAACAGTGCACATCGTGTTTTGATCGCAATAACAATACGTTTTGGGCTTCTATGGAAACCGGAGGAAATCTAATTTTAGCCGTCCATTGTATTTCTTTTTGACATGGAAACCAACCTGCATAGCGCCGAAAGGCACATATGCTACTTTGAACCAATTATTTTGTTGTTTTGTGTGCCTCGCTTGAACTCGAAAACAAAATGTATTGTTTACCTGGAAGGTATATATTGAAGACGTAATTAAGGAGTGAACTCAGGTTTGGGTAGAACAGTAGGCGAGACCGGGCGTAGTTAAATTTGTTTTGAGTCTCCTTTTTTTGTATTCAAAGGAATTCATTTTATTTCTGAAGACACAACACAGTTTCCCTAGGCCACAAAATATCTTTCTTAACAGCTTTGATTCGCGTTCTTATCACAACCTGGACTTTGTTGACTTATGTCAGTTCGTGGCTCTTTTTCATGGGTTTGTAACAAACACGGTCGGTACGAATATTAACGGTTGTACGGTACTTCCTGGAAACTCATTATGTGGAAACCAAAAGCATAGAAGCTCATTTCGCGGAAATCCTTTTTGTAGAAGTATGTTTTGCGGAATAAGGTCTGTATCCGCAATAATCCGGACACCTCAAAACATGAATAGAACATAAATTTCGCATTATATTTCCGTCGTAGTTGTTTATTTCAGATTCATGGGATGTGTTTTAACAATTCGTGAAGACAAAACATAGTTATTCGAAATTTGCATAAAATTTTCGAACTTTGCGCTTAACTCCGTCCATTAGGGTTTGTACAGACTCTACAGAAATCATAGAAGCCGTCTTTGTCCAAATTTGCTGGAAGTGTCCTCCTTGCTACTAGAAAGCTTCCGCTTCACCAGAGCCCAATATCTCTCGATTGGTCGTAGCTGTGGGCAATTTGGCGGGTTTGGGGTTTTTGGTACAATGTTCACTTGATTTGCTTGGTACCACTCCATCACAGTTTTAGCATAGTGGCATGATGCCAAATCGGGCCAGAACAAAGGTTTTTCTTTGTGACTTTTGATGAAGGGTAGCAATCGCTTCTGCAGACACTCTTTCTGATAGATCTCCTTGTTGATTGTGCCTGTAGTGACGAAAGATTTACTCTTTTTGCCACACGTGCAAATTGCTTGCCACACAAGGTATTTTTTGGGAAATTTCGATGCCTTCTTCGTTCTGAAATGCTCAGCTGTAGCATTTCTGGCCATAGCAGAATAAAAAGCCAGCCCTGGAAGCTGCTCTAAATCCTCCAGGACATAAGTTTCATCGTCCATAACAACGCACAGTGGGAAACATGGGACTCAAAATCACAACTAATTAAAGGCCGCTGGATAAGTGCCCCGTAAAACAGCTTATCTTATATAAAAAAATGCGAGAAATCGAATGGTGATAGTTTCATCTTGGGCAGACTCCGGGAAGTGGTTCATTCTGCCCGATTTTCCCCTAATTTCGGAAGAAAAATTGAATAATCAAACATTTATCATATTAGCTCTGATAATGTTGCATCCATTTGTGCTGTACTATTGTGGAAATGTCTGGAGAAGCCAATGGAGGTAATATTGTCTTGCAAAAACGTCAGGAACTGTCCATTTTGCCTGATATTCCCCACATGCTGAAAGTACCATGTGGTTTTGGAAGTTTGGGCGAATGAGAATCTATAAAAATGCAATACACTATTGTGGATCTGTCCGGGGAACTGAATAAAGAGTATGTCGTCTTGTGTAAACATCAGTTATTGTCCATTTTACCCGCTTTTCCCTACATACTGGAAGAATCAATAGATAAAATGCGATTTTTGAAATAGCTGCGCATTAGAATCAAATCAATTGCACTACAATTTTATGAAAATGTCTGGAAAATCGAATGAAGGGGAATTGGAAGTGCGATGGTTCTTTTCAACGTTCCGCACGCGTTACAACGGGGGGTCCGTCGCCACATTTCTCCACCCGTAGACCTTGGTGATCATCGTGACCTTCAATAGTCCTGGAACCAGGTTTGCCACAATCCGCGACGTCCAAAACAGCGAGCTTGACAGCTGGTCGTCGAAGAACTCCCGTTGCGGTACGCACAAGTGCCTGACAAACTCTACTGTGCTTGCCAGGGAACGTGGATGTCGACTTATGCAGACTTCGGGAAATGGCTCGTTTTGCCCGATTTTACCTTAATTTTGAAAAAATAATTGAATAATCCTACATTTATCATATTTTCACTAATAATATTGAACCCATTTGGGATCTTCTATTGAGAAAATGTCTGGAGAATCCAATGAAGGCAATATCGTCTTGTAAAAACCTCAGGAACTGTACATTTTGCCCGATATTCCTCATATATTTAAAATACTAGATATAGTTCAAAATAGTTATTTTTATTGGTAACACCAGTTTTGTCAACCCTGGCATCGAGAATCGCCCACAAATTCTCGATGAGATTGAGGTCCGGGCTTTGTGGAGGCCATTCCAGCGGTTTGATCCGACAAGACCGGAAGAAAGACTTGGTCTTCTTGGCAGTATGCTTCGGGTCGTTGTCCTGCTGGAATACGAACTTCTCTTCAAGGCCCGTCTGGATCAGCGAAACCTCCAGATTTTATCGCAGGATGTTGATGTAAGAATCTGCCGTCATTATCCCGTCGATTTTCACAATGCTTCCCACTCCACCCCACGAAAAACACCCCGAGACCATCACATTTCCTCCTCCATGCTTCATCGTGCCTACGATGTGGCGCTCCTGAAGCTCCTCTCCCGATCTGCACCAAACACGAACCCGCCGCTTTCGGTTAAACAGCTCGAATTTTGATTCGTCCGTCCAGAGAACCGTTTTCCAGAACTCTAGGGGCTTATCAGCATGCTCCTTAGCAAACTTAAGCCGTTTGGCTTTGTTTGCCTTGCTGATAAATGGGCGCTTCCGGGCAAGTTTGCTATTCAACCCCTGTGCTACGAGACGGCGACGAACAGTTCGACCGGAAACTGATAACTGAAGGGTTTCCTGGATCTCGCGGACAGTTACCTTCGGGTTCTTCTTGACTTCGCGCATGATCTTGGTGTCCGTTCTCGCATCCGTTTTCCTCTTCCTGCCTCTGCCAGGGCGATCCACCACTGATCCACACGTTTTAAGCTTCAGAAGAATTTTGCCAACCGCTGCCTTACTCATACTGTACTTCTTAGCGACAGCCCGGTGCGATTCACCGTTTTGCACATCACGAACGACCAATTTTCGGATACACAAGGGAATTGCTTTCGAAAGCACTGCGTTCTCCATTTTTTTCAATTGAATCAAATGCGATCACGTATACAAATGCACCAGGTTGAGCCGTTTGCTTCAAAACATGTCAAAATATCAAAACATAAACAATCGAGGGGTCTTCCAATGGAAACTTATCGAAAACATATCGATTTTTGAAGTGGGCACTTTATTTTGTCACTGTTTTTTTTTTCAACACAAATTGATTTTTTTTTTCTTTAAGTAAAACTCCTTTTTTTTCAGTATTCCATAAGTGAAAGTTAAAAAGAATATAAAAAATAAAATAAGAAAAAAAAACTACACTGTGTTTACTTTAATTTGAACCAAGTAAATGAGAGAAATTGAAAAAACGAAGAGGTGGGCACTTTATTTTGCCTATCAGAGTATAATGCGGTTTTTGAAATAGCCGTGCACTACAATAAAATCAAATGCACGGCAATATTATGAAAATGTCTGGAAAACTGAATGAAGGGGAAGTGGAAGTACGATGGTTCTTTTCAGCGTTCCGCACGCGTTGCAACGGGGGGTCCGTCGCCACATTCCCCCACCCGTAGACCTTGGTGATCATCGTGACCTTCAATAGTCCTGGAACCAGGTTTGCCACAATCCGCGACGTCCAAAACTGCGAGCTTGACAACTGGTCGTCGAAGAACTCCCGTTGCGGTACGCACAAGTGCCTGACGAACTCTACCGTCCTTGCCAGGGAACACCACATTTCATGAAATAAAGGCTGGCTAAAAATAAATTGGTATGCCCTTCGTGCACCGCAAGCACGCCTCTAGTGTCGGGAATAGAAAATCTTTGACAGTGGTTTGTTTACACTTCTATAGAGAACAACCGGTGCAAGTTTGATCAAAGTAGTCGATTGCGTTCAGAAATAACGTCAAATGGAACTCGAAAGAAGAAAAAATTTGTGCACAAACCCCTGGAAAATCCGGAGTGGTCCGGTTCCAAGCTGGCTAAAATGCTGAAGATGCCAAAATCAACGCTGAAAAGGAAGCAGCGAACATACGAAAAAACTGGAACCAGGGATCGTCAGTGAAGTGCGTGAAAGCCAACCCCGGTCTTTCGATCCGAGATTTGGCCAGAAGGTAAAACGCCAACTTTCAAACGTCATTGCGACTGGACCGGATGTGCCGGGAAGATTCAAGTTCGTGTTTGCCGACAAGTTTGCGAAAAAGGCCATGATTTGGCAAGCGATTTGCAGTTGTGGCATGAAAACGGAACTCGACGATAACATCCCAAGTTTACATCGAAGAATGTCAGAAAAAGCGTGTATTGCCGTTCATCCGCAAGCATAGGGGCCAAGTCATTTTTTAGCCCAATTTGGCCAGCTGCCACTACTCCAAGGTGGTTCTGAAGTGGCATGCTGCCAACAAGATCGATTTTGTCCCCAAGCTAATGAATTCTCCGAATTGCCCGGAATTTCGACCAATCGAAAAATACTGGGCAATTTCAAAGCAGTGACTTTGACGAAGCAGCGAGGCAGTCAAGGACATCCAGCAAATGCGGGTAAGATGGAATAAACGCGCTGATTCCGTGTCCGTTTGCATGGGCGGGCGCTGATGGGCTCCACCAAGAGGAATGATTTCGTGATTTCGCTCGAACTGGAGAAATGTAGCCATCTAATGCTGTAACTTTGATGTTTTAGTAAAAATACTGTAAAGCAACCATTAATGGACTTTTCAAAACTTATTGAATCACGAATTACAGATTTTTTTTTTTGTGCGTACCAATTTACTTTTAGTCAGCTTTTATTAAGTTTGATCTTCTACTTTCTCAAATTCGTCCTAGTGACCCAATCTGCCTAATTGATTTCTTCAAGAGACTTCAGGCTCCGTTGAAGACAAATGGCCACGAAGCATGTTATAACTATGTTTTGGCTCCCATGGAATAGAGCAGTATATTCTTCCGGTTCACTTTCGGTACTCCGTAAATCTTTAGCGCCTCATCGAGCCAATTTCGAATTGTTCTTGATAGTAAAAACTAAATCATTTAGAAATGGAGCACTTCATTTAAGAGATAGCGGTGCTCCAAGTAGTCGGATATGCATTTTTACAGCGTTTTGTTGTGTGTTAACAGTTCTGCGCAATCTATTTTTTTCACAATTTAAAACTAACGTGGTTTCAAGATATCCATCATGCAGGAAGAGAAAAGAAAAATAATTGTGCACATTTACCTATAAAATCTAGCTGCGTCAACTCGGGAGCTGTAAAAACTGCTTGATTATCCTGAAAGTACTGTGGCACGAGTGATTAAGAAGTACAAGTAAACTTTAACGTGTACCGAAAAAGCGCAAATCAAGCTTCAGAGTTGAACCATTGATCGTCAACTGCGGGTGAAGTTCATTCGAAAAATCTAGGCTGTTCCCAACGTGTCGAATTATAATTTGCAGATAAAACTGAATGCCGACCGTTATACTGTACGGCAAATCCGCCTCCAAGAAGGTTACTAAGGCTACCGAGCAAGTAGACAACCCAAACGAAGCCTGAAACAACAAACAGTGGGCAGAACATGGGCCCGTAGGTTGTACGACAAAGTTCTGCCGAAACTATGCTAAAGCAGATTTCAAATAAATTCCTGGCAGATTCAAGTTTATTTTCGCGTATAAGTTCGTGAAAAAAATCATGATTTTGCTAGGTATCTGTTCCTGTGGCAAGAAAACCAGAGTTTTTGTGACGGATCAAACAATGAATTCGGAAGTGTACAAAAGGAAGTGCCTCAACAATCGGATTTTAACCTTCATTAAGTCCCACGATGGGCCAGTTACGTTTTGGCCACATCTAGCCAGCTGCCATTACAGCAAGGAAGTGCTACAATGGTACAACGATAATGGGGTCCAGTTCATCTCAAAAGAGCTGAATCCACCAAATTGTCCTCAGTTCCCTCCAATAGAGAAGTATTGGGCGATAAATAAGCGGAAACTGAAGATGAATGGAGCAGTCATCAGTGGCATCGGCCAGATGAAGAATTGGTGGAATTAGCTAGCCACAACCATGACTGAAGAAGGTGTGCGCAGGCTGATGAGCGGCATCAACAGAAAAGTGCGAGAATTGCTTCGAAATAACGATCTATTTTGGTTCAGTTATTTTTATGAATGACCTTTGTTCCATTCTTAGAAAGTTTTTCGATTAAAAGAAAAGTTCAGGAAAGTGATCCAGCCTTTATTCTATATTGCCGACAGTCATCTGGAACGCGTTCGAGACGTGGTTTCAGTCAAAGATATGTGGAATAGTATGAAGAACAAATTTGGTAAAACGGAATTTGCAGCTTTAAATTTCATCCGTTGTTGTCTGCATAATGTGAAAATGCTGGAAGGAGGATCGTCGAAAGAACATTTTTGCAAGTTTGAGGAACTCATTCGGCAACTGAAGAAAGCAGGATCGAAGATGTCATCAGCCAGCCGTTTATGACACTACCCCAGCATCGCACGAAACCGTAACAACTGCACTGGAAGATTTGAAAGACGAAAAACTCAAGGCCAATATTGTGAAGGAAAGGTTGATTGCGGAAGAGCAAAAACGAGCAGGAAGAGATAAGGTTCTTGGAAAAGCGAATGGTGAAGCCGTTCTTAGAGCATGATCAGGACGGGCTGGACGAAATAAAATGTTTGAAGTGACTCACGGTAAAGCTAGCACAGGATCGTTCAGAGGACCAGGATTTCCCGGATAACACTAGTCGGCAAAATCGGAACCTTTTTCGCTCCCGTCGGCATTTCTGGTTGGATTTTATAGATTTTGCTACGCTGAATCCAAATATGGGCTCAGAAATGCTGTAACACGTCCAGTTTTTGAGAAAAATGTGATTTAAACTCACAAAAACACGTACTTCCGTAGTAATATGATCTACCTAAGCAACAACCAGAATATTGGCTCTGCCCTTTGCAAGTTGGACTTGGATTTTATGGAATGGACCTCCCTGAATTCATTCGTTATCACAGATTTTTCGCAACACGTAAGATTGATGAAATAAACCGGGTTTTCATTCACAAAATTAAGAATTTTCATGAAAATAAAGATTTCCTATTTTGAAAACATGAATTTTCGCTCCGCCCTTTGAATGTTGGGCTTGGATTTTATTAAATGGACCTCCCTGAATCCATTCGTGAACACAGATTTTTGGTAACACGTAAGATTGATGAAATAAACCGGGTTTTCATTCACAAAATTACGAATTTTCATGAAAATCAAGATTTCCTATTTTGAAAACATGAATTTTCGTTCCGCCCTTTGAATGTTGGGTTTGGATTTTATGAAATAAACCTCCCTGAATCCATTCGTTATCACAGATTTTTCGTAACACGTAAGATTAATGAAATAAACCGGGATTTCATTCACAAAATTACGAATTTTCATAAAAATCAAGATTTTCTATTTTGAAAACATGAGCTCCGCCCTTTGAATGTTGGGTTTGGATTTTATGGAATGGACCTCCCTGAATCCATTCGTGAACACAGATTTTTCGTAACACGTAAGATTGATGAAATAAACCGGGTTTTCATTCACAAAATTACGAATTTTTATGAAAATCAAGACCCGTCCATTAAATACCTCGCTCAAAAATACAGATTTTTAACCCCCTCCTTTCTTTATCACATTTTTTGTATGGATTTTTGAAAATTTTCGTATGCATCGTCACTTTTAAACCCCCCCCCCCCCCACCTCCCTCTCAAAGCATAACGTAATTTATGAACGATCCCTTTAGCCTCTTTGAGTATATTGATGTTGCTTCTTACAGCAGTTTGGAAACTGAAGACCTTCAAAGTTCATTCATTAATTCAAAAGTCAGCTGCACAGAGCTGACACAATATATATTAAGCTTGGGTTGATCAAAAAATTTTTCAAAAAGCTGGATATTCAAGGAGAACCATATTGTTTTTTGAGGAAAAAGTTTCCGAGATTGAGTGAAGCCGAGGTGAAAGAAGGAGTATTTGTTGGCCCTCAAATTAGGAAACTCCTTAAAGACGACAATTTTCAGCAAACTCTTAACGCGACAGAGTTACGAGCATGGAATGCGTTCCAAAAGGTTTGTGGTCACTTCTTGGGAAATGAAAAGTCTCCGGATTATGTACACATCGTTCAAGAGCTGGTTTATTCGTATGCTGCACTGAGATGTAATATGTAACTTAAATTGCACTTTTTGCATTCTCATCTGGACTTCTTTCCAGAGAATATGGGAGCCGTCTCAGATTAACATGGAGAACGATTTCATCAAGATATCGCACAGACTGAAAAGAACTTTGCTGGCAAATGGATGCTACAGAGGCAAACACCTTTGGAGAACTATAAAAGGAGAAATAAAACAAAATGAATTTAAGTTGAAACATATAGAGAAAATTTCAACTAAATGACTGACTAACTGACTAACTGACTGACTGACTGACACTGACTGACTGATACTGACTGACTGACTGACTGACTGACTGACTGACTGACTGACTGACTGACTGACTGACTGACTGACTGACTGACTGACTGACTGACTGACTGACTGACTGACTGACTGACTGACTGACTGACTGACTGACTGACTGACTGACTGACTGACTGACTGACTGACTGACTGACTGACTGACTGACTGACTGACTGACTGACTGACTGACTGACTGACTGACTGACTGACTGACTGACTGACTGACTGACTGACTGACTGACTGACTGACTGACTGACTGACTGACTGACTGACTGACTGACTGACTGACTGACTGACTGACTGACTGACTGACTGACTGACTGACTGACTGACTGACTGGCTGGCTGGCTGACTGACTGACTGACTGACTGACTGAATCCCGGTTTATTTCATCAATCTTACGTGTTACGAAAAATCTGTGTTCGCGAATGGATTCAGGGAGGTCCATTCCATAAAATCCAAGTCCAACTTGCAAAGGGCAGAGCCAATATTCTGGTTGTTGATGAGGTAGATCATATTACTACGGAAATACGTGTTTTTGTGAATTTTAATCACATTTTTCTCAAAAACTGGACGTGTTACAGCATTTCTGAGCCCATATTTGAATTCAGCGTGGCGAAATCTATAAAATTCAACATATATACTTGAAGGGAGTGAAGCACTGCCGACTAGTGTAATGTTATGGATGCGGTGAATTTGGACATAGGCGGTTCGAATTTCCAACATTTTCGGAGAGAACTGGCAGAGCACATGTTGGTGAAGTACCGATAGAACGAGAAGTTACGCTGATCATGAGCAGGATGAATGCATCAACCTGTTCTTCCTAAGCGAAGCGAGTGTCACGGAGCAAGTTGATTTATTTCTGCCTTGCCTGTCGTACCTTGGTATTGATCGATTTGTTTTGATGGGCCATATTTAGTAGACAAGTAGATTCATTTTTGAAAATATCAGACCCCCCCCCCCCCCCCTCCGTAGACTTTTCTACTTACATTTTTTTGAATTTTGTATGGAGCGTAGACTTTGGTCAAACCCCCCTCCCTCCAAAAAAGTCTACGTGGTTTATGAATAGCCAACTAACGTCGACATGTTTCAGTTGGCAAGCTGTTGTGACTTGTGGAGGTGGGAACTTGTGAGGATCGGAGTTCTGTCGAACCCTCCTTAAAGATTGTCAACTTTGTAGCTCTGTTTACCATATTGTTTTTATAAAACGCGTACCCACGCCTTTTGCAGTCCTGAGAACATCCCGCTTCAATCGGTACCAAATTAGTATTCCAAATATCATTTCACTTAATCTCACGCTCAAGTAATTCAGTAGAAGAACCTGTCTGGAGCACTAAAGAACCAGTCAATTGAACCTTTTTTTCCCCATCCCACTCTGTCGCGAATTGCGAAAGGAAGTAAAGTGATCAGAAAAACGCCACACGCACCGGCAATGAGCATTCGAACAGTGGGGGTTGTGAGTGGCTGAAATCTACGTGCCACAATTTCCATTCACTTGCCCACGCACGCATACAGAACTCGAAAGGAAACCGACGACCAGTTAGAACCGTTTTTCCGCAACATGACACGTGATCGACATTATCGTCACGTTCCTGAAGGTGGAAATTCATGAATGATTTATCTCAGCGTGCATTGTTTCTTTTAACAAAGGGTTCACTTCTAGGAGAATTTTGTGGGACATTTATAATTCATTATCTCGATAAAAGTCTTTTCGATTTCAAATTCATATTCTAACATGTGGATTTCTTATAACTGGAACTGTTGTTTAGAAGTATTAAATTGAAAATTCACTCTAAGTTGAACGAAAATTAACAGTTTATTTCATTTAATTTCAGACGGTAAAACCTCCGACGATTCCGGAATATTTTTACACTACACGTTGAAACAGTAAGCTCAAAAAACGTTGCTGCCAATACTGTGTTTTTAACGCTCTCTCACATTACAGGATGAACAAACAGGCAGGCGTGCTACTGCTCGGCACCGGTGGATCCATTCCTCCAATGAAGGTCGAACACATGGAAACGGTGTGTGACATTCGCGAGAACAAAACCATCTACCCCTTCGCCTATCGGACGCACACGCACAGCTTGGGAAGGGTCGTTTCCGGCTACAGGGTGAAAGTGGACGAGCAAGGCCAGAACCACTGGACCTTGCTGGGAAAACGTGACCCACTGACGCCGCAGATGTTCTATCCGGTCGAGAGCACCGAACCTATCCGGACTGGAGATCGTCTGGCTGCACGGTGTACGATGGTAAGCAATAGGAACACCGTCACCAACATTGGGTAAGCTTTGTCAAAGTCTAAACGTTTAGGGTTTCATTCTATATTGATTTCTTTCTCCCGGAAACAGTGCCACCAACAATGACGAGATGTGCAATTTCTATCTGATGTACTACGTGGAAAACGACGAACCGCTGCAGATGAAGTACTGCTTCAGCAATGGTCCACCATTTTTCTACTGGCACAATAAGGACACCGAGCTCAATAACATTCCCGACTACGACGCAAGTCACCTGTAAAATGTCGATGTCATCGATACTCTCTCGCTCTCATCAACTAAAGTTCTGAGGGGAGACACAAAGCATCACCAATCACATCACAAATTATAGATACCTGTGTAGAAAACAAAACAAAGTGAGCAGCTAAAGTCTACAACAGTCAAATTTTAAACTTATCACAAACAGGAGCAGACTAGCTTGTCTACAAAGAAATCAATCTTTCGAACCATATCAGCTAAAAGGTTTTTAAAATAGACAAACAACAGCTCCAATCAGACCTATCATAAGCCTATTGAAAAAAAAAACAGGAATCACGTAGGAAAACCTTCACTTAAATTTAGTGAACCCCTTCCCAAATTTTCAGCGCGCTTAGTCTAGTCATGGAGTGCATTTCATGCGGAAGTTCTATGTTCAGCGTATCTCCGGACGAATCAATCTCAGATGGACCTGTCCGACGACAACCAGATGAACGAAATGACTTTGACAACCTTAAGTTAGATGAAAGTAAAGGCGACTCAATTTTCAATTCGACCAAGTTCACTGAAATTGCATCTGATTTTAATTTAGTACGCATGGGACTGCTTCGTTTGTCCAATTTTATAACACTAAATAATTGCAGACACAATTTTTAAACGCGTGTTGTCTGGTTGTCTTGGGGCAGGATATATATTTTTCGGTTAAGATTTATTTATTTCGTCCAACAATCATTGTTACTTACTCTTTTACCGCGTTACGTGGCTGATGATGGATGTAATTTGGATAGGGAACAAAGTGGCAAATGGAATCGATGGTACAAGAGTATGCTGTGACACGAACTGGTTGAACCAACATTACAGAGTTTATATTATATTATGTACGGCGAAGAAAGAGTTACAGGTTCTACTACTACTACTATTTACGAATAAGAGACTGGACTCAGAACTATATACTTGGCATGTTACGTTATTGTTTTTAATAGATCTTTTCCTTGCTGGTTTAACCAGTGTCGAGTAATTGACGTTCGCTGTGAGAGGAAAGACACTGTCAGGAATTGGTGTGTATGTACTTAAATGCATTTTTATGAATTTGCCTAGCAATCTACAAAACTATTTATGTCCTCAATTTTTACTTACGCTCATTATCCTCTTCTCTGTAGATATGTCACTAAACATGAAAACTGATTTTAACAAGACAGGTTCAATTACATAGAAACCATTTTTATCACACAAAATGTAAAAAAGTAGCAGAAATTAACTTTATACAGAGGAAAAAACAATATATCTATCGATGTAATATAACACAGAGGCAAACTTAAACATTCCTTATATATAGTGAAAAAAAAAAATTCAATCAACCACCGAAAAACCTCGAAAAAGCAACAAAACGGGGGGGCCAAAAAGAGAGAGATATGGGGGAGTTTTTTACCACCCCCCAGGAAGAATAATTAAAGCAGGATGAAAAAAAAACAACAAAAAAAGAGGTGATGGGGGGGACGATGGGGGAGGGAAGAAAAAAAATAAAAAAAAAATCATTATTTTTTTTTTTAGGGAGGGGGGGGGACAAAACAAAAGAAGGAGGAAGAAGGAGAGCCCTTTGTGTGAAAATAAATCTCACTCGAGAACACAGCATATTATTACACTAGGCGTGTGGATGGGATCCTTAGTGTGCGTTGCTCAAAGCGAGACGCGAGAATTTTTCTTCTGTCATTTTTGCACCGTTTCATTTTTACTTGTTAAATAAAGTTTTAATAAGTGTATAGTGAATATTGATCGATTCCTTCAACTCATTGTGTTTAGTCAAACCTGAGAAGTAAACATTACTCGTGCAAACTCAGCTAATAGCTAGCGCTGATGGGTACTGGTTGTTGCCGGTTGCTCGGTCAGACTTTTCGGATTGTACACGTGATCAACTGGGATTCAGCTAAGTACTTTTTATGTGTTTGATATTTTATTAGTCTCAGCACCTGTAGTGCAAAATTTTAAGGTGAAGATACAGGACCTTAGCTTGTGTGCAACAAGTATCCAGGGCAACTGTGTCACTTTAATTGCCCCAATGGAGTAAGTGACCCCAACGGAATCTTTGCTTAATTTGAATTGATTAAATCGGCATTCAGGCCTTGTTTAGATATGAATTCCATTGAATTTGAAAAAAAAAAACGGAGAAAAACTAGTGAAACGTAGTTAATCTAGAATGGAATCCGTTACTACGACGACAGCGAGACGGTGCGGTCGGGGTGTGCTGGGGACTTTTTCCTCTACGTGTGTGGGTATGTGTGCGCCCTGGCTCGCTCGGGTGTGTGAAAATAAATAAAGAAAATGAATGAACCTAACGGCCACCCATAAGTTTATGTTTTGTGGGCGGTTGTTTTTTATGTGGGAGAAAAAATAACATCCAAAAATCAACACAACGTATCAATTGTGGGCCAGCCGTAAGTAGTGCTTCGGAAGCAACGTTCACTGAAACGATACAAATATATGGTTTCGTTCGAATCGAGTGAAAGAAGTAGAAGTAGTGTGGAGTAGACATGGTGTGATTAGGAATAAGTTTATGAGTATATCTATCCAATCGATCTGCTATGTGTTGCGGTGGAGGGGTGTTTGTGTTTGTATGGGGGGGGGGGGGGGGAGAGTTCTTGCGTATGTGTGGGTCTAAGTGTATGACTTTGTGTCGGCGCGTGCGTCCATCTTCTCTTTACAGAAAGCGAGTAATGGCGCTATATCCATAAGCCATAAAGGGCTAGGACAAGAGTTGGTGCTCATGTCCCAACCGACAGACAAGCTCTCACGCAAAAAGAGCCTGAATACAAGTAGAAAACGCCTGTGTTTCAGCCCTCAAAAGCGGACAATAAAGGAGTGGATTAACTTTCTTAGCTTCGGCACTCCCAACGACCTATATACATATAAATATACATTTACTTTCTCGCCAAGGAAAGCCTCCCGCACAATCCCATCCAACTTCCAACTCCAGATGTCTATGAAGGTAGCATGAGTTTTCAGCATCTTCTTAAGTAGACATCTAATCAACATTTCCCTCCCATCCCTTGCTGATCATAAGGACCTGGCCAGGTGTTGGGCAAAGAGATCGATGGATGAAGAGCCTGTCACACCCGAGGCAGCTCTTCTGGCGCTTCCAGCGTCTCTACAACAGCCAACCCAGGATTATTTATGATCGGAAAATGCTATGCTATGCTATTATCCTTCTCCGGTAACCGTAACTCCACCGTAAGTTTTTTTTTCAACCGATTTTTCTTCTACAGTTTCAGGCACTTGGTTGCTGCTCTTTGGTCCTCATGTTTCTTTCAAATAATGCAGTTTCAGCCATATTTTTATTTTTGTTGTTTTTCTATCTGCTGCTGGGCCTTATTACCGTTCTCGTTTTTAGCATCACTACACTTCATTTTTTTCTCTACCCCCTTTGACACGAACAGAGAAATGATCTGACAAACTATTTACGTGTTTTTGCTTCGAATTTTTGTCACTCAACTTTTCTAGAGAACTCATGTTGTTCAATTGATTATTTTGATCGATTTTCTTATTCATTTACGAATAGCTTACAAAAATGTTTATTGGCTTATTTTTCATATTCATTGTCGGATCTAAACTTCTTGCACCAAGCAGTGTAACGAAAATATTTACAAATTCGTTTGATCGTCTTGTGGTGTGTTTTGAATTTCGGTGGAACATTTACGGTCCAATAAAATAAAAAAAAATTCACCTTGTCGATGGTGAGAGGACTTATCTCATGCTATAAAGCTGCAAGTGAGCCTAAGAATTTGACCAGTAGTCACATATTCTGCACATTTATTTCACCGCCTCGTCGTAGAACGTTTATATCAAGGCACTAACATCAGGTGTGATACTGGCGGGATATGCCGCAATACACTTTTAGACTTCTTACTTTCAATCTAAGGGAAACGACCAAAATACCTGGTTTGCTCATGGTATAATAAGCACAGAGAACAGACATTGATGTCCATATACCTTTTCTTGAAAAACGTGTGTAAAAGTTAATATGGGCAGCCGGTATAAGTGGCAAGTGTAGAGAAAAACAAACCAAACTTTTCAGGTTATGTGCTAAGCTTTATATTGATAAACATTAACATGACAGTTATCGCACAACTACAGCACCGCCTACCAGGAGCATAACGACATACATTTGAAAAGTCGGTTTAAAGTTTTACATTAGTAACTGACTGAAGATGATCGTCTGTTCTCTGTGTAATAAGTGTAACTTAAGCAGAGGCCCAGTTTAGAAAACACTATTTGATGCAGTAAATTAACCCTTTTCATGTAGTTTATATCAGCAACAGTGTTTGGTTAGTCATATCATGGGGTCATTGATTCCATATTATAGGAATATGGTAGGAAATGGAACCGTTCTCTTTAGGTGTCAGATTAGTTCTGATTTGAAATATTGTTAGATTTGGGATGCGGATGGTTACTGGATCCCAAGCTGAGAGCAGACTAGAATTTAAAAGTTAGACAACAATTTAATCCTGTTTTTTTACTAAAATTTTACGAAAACATCACTGCTCCTGGTTGGTGCTGGTTAAGTTTGGTTAGGTAAGAGTGAATTCTTAGTCAGAGAAACGAAAATTCGTGGTGAGAATATCACCAATAATATCTCACATACGCCCTGCATGCCATCTAATACTAATGTGTGCATTAAAAAAAGCGACTATTTTCGGATGATTGGTAAAAAAACGAACAAGATATTTTAACAAACCAAATTGCATTTTATTCGTAATGATCCAGCCAAAACACTACGTCGTCATCCTTGTGGTACTTTTGAATGAAGGCGGCAACATCTGGTAGGCACATGAAAAATCGGAACAATTAGTCGCTTTTTTTAATGCACACTTTAATACCTTCTTTCTCTTCTCCTTGATTATATTCTCAACATTCATGATCGAGAACGGCTGTAAAATTAATGGACCGGTCCGAGTGTGAAAAACCTGGTTGACCCTAACCTGTATGCGCCTTTGCTAAGTAAATGATGATGAATTATGGAGAGTGTGAGCTGTTTAGTGGAATACCTGTAACAGAAAAAAGAAGATATTATTTTTCCATTTACCCACCCCTTTCGCTCTCGCGACAACCGTACCGCTGACATCTCAGTATGCGTGTACTAATACTCGACTAGTCGAGTATTAGTACACGACACTGAAGAAGTCTGGAGGTTGGAGGCGAGAACATGTGTGCCGTTGTGGAAAATAAATAAAGTTGGTTGAATGTAATTGTTATTTTTTATTCTTCTTTTTTTTCTAGTTAAATGATGATACCAATTTCAGGACAAAATAGCTATGAAGAAGCTTCGAAATAAGAACTGAAAGAGAAGTATCATCAGTCCTAAGTAAGTATATATGAAATCAAAACTATAAAACTATAAAACATAGTTTTTTTATGAACTCATTTATTTGTACAGGCTCAATCGAATCAACTTTACAGAGCCAAGTTTTCATGTTTATAAACATCAGTTATCTTAGAACTAAGGTTATGGGGATAGAACCGATTACTCGCGGCCGTCTCGAGGTTAATACGAATAACAATTTTATGGATGGGAAAATTGCGGTGGAAATTTTGAACAAAGCATAAGGAACAATGGTTTTGTTATATCTAGAACTTCAAATTACAATTATTTAATTGAACATTTTCAATTTAAAAAAAAATCACTCACACACACAACCACAATCACACACTGACGCACACATTCCTCAAAAATTTAACCTAAACAAGTAAGTTAATCAAACTACAATCTATAATTAATGTTAGTTAAAAACACAAGAATAAGTTTCATAAACTCCAGATCACGTGCAGCCAAAATGTCTCGAATCGGTACATCGGGTTGTCTACCTCGACCCCGAAGGGAATCATAAAGCTCAGATCTGTCTCCACGATGCTCAGCACAAAACCAAATAACGTGATCCGCGTCCTGGTAACCTTGTCCGCATTCACAGAGATTGCTGTCTCCCAGCCCAACACGGAACAAATGAGCGTTTAAAGAATAATGATCAGACATGAGGCGAGACATCACACGAATGAAGTCTCGACCCACATCCAATCCCCTGAACCAACATTTCTTAGACACCTTAGGAGTGATAGAATGTAGCCATCGCCCCAGCTCTCCTTTACTCCATTTATACTGCCGTGAGCCAATGGCGTAATGCGCTGACGCTAAATCCGGCCAAAGCAGCGGAGGGGTACTATGCTTCTAATATAAAGGCAGCAACCTCTTCTGCAGACACTCAGATCGATAGATTTACGCATTGATTTTTCCGGGAGTGTAACAAATGGTAGACTTCATATTGCAGGAACATATTGCTTAATTTTAGTTTAATTCCAGCCGTATAGCACTCTTCCCGGCTTTGTTGATAAAACTATATGCAAAACTGTTTTGTCTACCAACACCTCCTCTATGCTTCTTTAAAGCCAAAATTCGTACAAAGTGGCCCACTCTATAGACGGTTGTGAAAACAAGTTAATAAAACCTTTATAAAACCATAAAGATTTTGAAAATGTTCTGGTGAAAGATGTTATAACCACTTGAGAACCTTCATAAAACCTATTGGCTGCCATGAAAACCAGCATACGGCCAAATGGCCACAGCTGTCAAACTTCACTGTGATTTCGTGGTTGGTTTTTGTTGTTCTGCTTTTTTCGATTCTCTGCTCTTTTGATTAATATAACAGTAAATAATATCTAAGAAAAAAATTCTAGTGTTGCGGAAAATTATATTTTATAGCAAAATATCCTAAATAAATTGAGTTTTTTTAACAGCGCATCATACTCCAAATTATATGCGTATTTAATTTTATGGTGAATATTGGCACGATAAGAGCCGAACATTTAATGCGCCTTGGAAATTATGCGAGTTTACAACAACATAAACAAAATTAAAAGAACTATACTCGTTAAATTAATCATGAATTTCCTAAAGATATATGGAATTCAATAAGCATATCTTAACGAATGCCGAAATCGGTCTCCGATCTACAGTTCATTTGCATTTCATTCAAAATTTGGAGTATTTATTTTTCCACATTTCGATTATTTCTCATATTTCAATATGGCGATCGGAAAAAAATCAAAGATTTGTCAAAAAGCCGATTTATCTTCGCAATGACTACTATAAAACTAATTTGCCGTTTAATGCATTTACTGGAGACAAAATGATTTTTAAACTGACCATAATAAGATAATATGAATGAGTCCTAAAACGGCATTTCAAAACAGCATTTGACGAGCTCATAAACTCGAAATAATACCTTTTGATAGAAGTAAAAGGAATTTGAGAAAACAAGGTTTTAAGATCGTTGTAAACAAGCTGTGCAGGTTCTCATACACCTGATTAAAATATGAAACTTCGAAAATAATAACCTTAAATACTAAATGTGATTCTATGTTGTAGTTGAAATCGTTAAAAAGAAAACTATTGTATAGCGTTAAAATCGAATTTCCATACTAGTTGCTAGTGTTTATCAGAAAAAGGTAATTTTGAAAAAAGAAAAGAAACTATTATGCTTTATATGAGCAAAGGATGGACGTCAAGGCGAGGGGTACTAATGCCAAGTGGCAGGTCCACCAAGGGCCTTTTTCTTTTGTATCTGTTCTCGCAGGAAGCTTTAACCGACAAAAAGGTGGCCAATCAGCGCACATTCACCGTTATGTTTCTCTTCTGCCCCAGAGGTTCCACACGAAAAATCTACGGCCCACCTCCCGAAGCCCCTGTATGTGATTTGGACGCTTCAGGACCGATTCCGTGCAAAAAGGACGCCACATCTTCAATTGTCGGAAGATCCTTTGTCGGGAGTAGCCATTGTTGGGTGAAACCATTGTCCGTAGAGCCTTTGCCCAGTGAAGTGACCGCCATTTTCCTGCGGCCATATTGGAAAGCCGGCACCTAGAAGAAATCGTGGTTGAAGATAACGCCATCGTTGCCGACAGGACGTCGGGCGATTGTCCAACCATAACCCGCGGCCGTGGGCCGTCCATTCAACCAGCGATCGTCCGCAGGTCCGCAGCCCTACCACCGCCTCCGACGCTAGTTACCACCACCCTCTTTCACCAACGAAGAGCCGTCTTCCGACGAGACCTCATATGGATCCGGATCCCGGGCAATGCCCGTACCGCAAGTAGGAAACTAGAAAGCTATTAAAAACAAAAAGAATGTAATAACTGAAAATCAGGTGGCCGTGAATCTTTATTAAAGCGCATCCCTAGTTAAATAAAGTTCCACTTGCTACGTGTTTCGCTCTGTTCGGGCTCGTAAAGGAGCCATCAAGCCTCGTCCTCTGGGGGAGAGTTGAAAAATTGATTCTTGAAGGCCTTTGAACCACTTTTGTGTAAAAGCTGTTCATGTTATTCCTTCCGTGCACGTGCAAAACCAGTGGGCACATGTCTCTTTCTCTTTGTGTTCCCGCATTCGTTGGTAAGTATGTACCTGTGAGTGTTTGGGTTTGGGGAAAGACCTGGTGAGTTGGAAAATACGACCCTGTGGTAAATACTCCCCATTGGTGAGAGCTAGCAAGTTTCAGTAGACTTCTTTTTTATTTTAAAACTAGTGGGGATTGAAAGAGGAATGTGACACATGACAAATAAGGGGACGGGTCTGGGATCTAACTTCGGACATTCTATTCAGCTAGCAGAACGGGTAACCACCAAGCTACCCAGCCACGTCATCTTCCGCCGTCAATATAATTCTGTAATACCACTATCAATATAGTGAGAAGTGGACACCTAAAACCATTTAAGGGTAGCATGATTTAAGGGGCCGTTGACCAGTGATTATGAGATATAGGACAGAATGATCGTTTGGTTGAGAATGCCTTGAGAATAAGTAAAAATCACAAATTCGCTAGATTCACAATTAAATTTATTTTCGTAAGGAACACAAAAATGCATGAGTACCTCCCTAGTACCAGTACCTCCCTATCAAATCTCATCCCAAACAGGCTGTTTTATTAGCCTGATAACATTACTACGGTAAATTTTTATATTTACCTCGACTGCACACAATCACGTGTAATCACGAAGAAAGGCGCTTATTATTTGTTCCATTTTTGTTCGCTTTTGCCGGATGGGTATTAATGCACCTTTGAATGTAGTATATGTTTTATAACGAACACACAGTACCGTGAACCAACATAAGCTCACGACGAAGACTATCGTCAATGAAGTATAAATATAGACGCGATTCGTCCTATACAACAGAGAAAGCAGAACGGTAAAAAAAACAGCTGGCGGATTGCGGTTCAGGCGCTTCTTCCAACGGATGCTGCTGGAGTGAGACGCCAAAGAAATCGACAGTAATTCATTCATCTTTACGCTTCCGATTTATAAATAGATCTTCGCACGGATCGGAAGTTCCATCAATAACGATGAGTGCTACACCTGTCAAGGATAAATGTCTCAACATAACAAGTCTGGATGCGAAGGACATCCGCTGGCCAACTTCGCTCGGGGCTCATGGTTCGGACGCGATGGTAAGTTAATTTTTGAATGGTATTGGAACAATCGAATTTTCAAGGTGATTAATGCAATTTTCTCTACATAGCATACAGATCCAGACTATTCCTGTGTTTATGTGACGATTCATACCGCTGAGGGAATGTACGGCAATGGGCTAACTTTCACCTTGGGTAAGTTTGTCTAGATACCGATGTTGGCATTTCGCAATAATAATAGTCAATTGATCTGAAAGGTCGCGGAACGGATATCGTCCTGCTGGCGGTCAACGTGATGAAAAGATTTGTTGAGAACCGTACAACTGCGAGCATTTATCTCAACTTTTCGCAATTTTGGCGCGAAATCACCAGCGAATCGCAACTCCGATGGGTAGGTAGAAAAATGATTAATGAACATTTGACCAATGCAAATTTTTAATTTTTGCTTCACTATGCTTAAACGATTTCCATTAGTTCCTTACGATCCTCCCAAAAGTTGAACGCATTTAGTCTGAAACTAGGCACAACCAGTTTGAAATTTGTACGGGAATAACTGTACTATGGGCAACCTCCAATTTTCGTTTGCATCGCTCTTCTAGCTTACTAAATCTATTTGCTATTAAACAATTTCCTAAGCAACAACTTTGAAGAACATCACTTTCCGAATAAATGTAAGGGACAATGCTGTTGATCGTTCAACATTGGTGAAAGTGACATGTGGACTAGAATATAAAAATCATGGCTACTATGTCACTCAGCACAATACAGTGTTGCTGACAGAACAGCCTTTTGATCGTGCCAACAATTGTCAATTTCAGTTATTTAAACAAAAATCATTTGACGTTTGATAATCTCCGGAAAAGTTGTTGCTGATAAATTTCCATGAAGGAATATCTATAGATTATTTTTTTAGACGGATTTAGGAAAATACTAGTAAACAGTGAACGAAAAGTTGGCTTTCTCATAGTAATTCATAGTAATTTCCAAGTAAACTTCAAATGGACTGTTACTTATCAAATTTGCTCAAATGTCAAGAGGCTGTCTAGAACGTGATTTGGAATCGTTGAAGCATAGGGGAGCGTAAATTTCGAAATCTGCTTCAGCCTAATGGACGTTTCTTTATTATTTTTATTCGAAGATTGGTCCCGAGAAAGGTGTTACGCATCTGGCTGTTGCAGCGATAATCAATGCACTGTGGGATTTGTGGGGTAAGATTCGTGGAGTTCCTGTGTGGAGACTACTGTCCGAGATGGAACCAGAGGTGAGTGAGAATTTTATTATTGTTTTCTTCAGTCTTCTTGGAATTTTAGCGCCAGATGAATACATCTATCATTTGCAGTTAAAAGTGTCGGTTCATTGTAGTATTACCAACAATCAATGTGCAACTATTGATTTGAAATTGGTTCACTGTTGTAGAGCCCCTAGTTCCGAAGTATACCTTGCAGTCTGCTCCTTGTCTTGCAATCTTGCGCTTTTTAGCACCTTTTGGTACAAGTATCTTTCTAGGGGTTTTTTTTTTTTCATTAGGGCGAATCTACAATTGAGAGACTCTCTCCTTGCTCGCTCTCTTTCATTCGTTACAGCGCCATTATAAAACTTTAGAGGGATTCTTTAGTGCAGATCGAAACACAACAGTGCTGGCTAGCATACTCTACAAATAGTAGAATGAAAAACGTAAAGGTGATTGGTTTATGAATGAAATAGAGCGAGCCCGGAGAGAATCTCTCAATTGTAGATTCGTCCTAATGAAAAAAAAACCCTAGCTTTGTTTTTGTTTTGACTCGCTATGTTATTTTGACAGAATATTTGAGAGTGTATTGGTGTGAGTTACGGTCTAAGGGGCGAATCATTAAGCTTGGGACCGAGCTTGGGACTGCCCAACAAACATCGGTGTTGAATTAGAGCTTGTTCAAGCAAATTTGGAGAAGCTATTCAGCTGTTTCTTCTAGAATAGCTGAATAGCTTCTCCAAATTTGTTTGAACAAGCTCTAATTCAACACCGATGTTTGTTGGGTGGTGTGCTAGTACTTCCTGAGCCAAAAATATTCGTTTTCTTCGTGACTATCCACCCGCTGGTATTACCAACAATCAATAGGAAACTAGCTATTTACAATTGGCTAATAACTGTTCTTATGGAAGGTCCGTTTGATCACAACTACGTTAGCTATGGGTGACCTCTGAGCTATCACAATGACTTTTTCATCCGTCAGTTCAGTTCTTTTGACACTAGTAGTGGGCCATGCCGAATTGAAATTTCGAGAAATCGATCGCACGCCATTAGAAAACTACCCAAACATTGATACACCTCAAATCTAAAGTAAACCTGTTATGATTATATTTCGCCAACAATCAATAGGAAACTAGCGATTTAAAATTGGTACACTGCTTTATCGGTGTTATCTTAGAGAAAACTGTTCATCATCTAGTGAAGATTTTCCTACTCCGCTATAGGCATTGGATTGTTGCTGCTACTGAATCGTCGACGAATAAGTAAGCAATAAGCGTTAGTCCCTTCGTTTCCGATCCACAAATTGATCCCACCCGCGGTAGTCAATTGTGGACACCGGTCCGACTGCACACGGACAGCCTATTGCTTTGCATCAAATCCCATCGCTTTTGGAGCACCAGCAAGAAAATTGCCCTAACGATTCCCCAGCCTGTTGGTGTTAGCCATTGGCAGAATTTGATTGCACATCCGGAAGGGATACGTTTCCGTTCCTTCACTCTGATTCGGATAGCAGCAGCAGAGCCTGGAAGGCAACATAAAGATAGTTTGATAGTGAATTGGGTGAATTCTTCTTTCGACAGTTGTTTGTGAATAGATATATTAAGAAAGTGGATCAGAATGGACAAAAACGAGTTATTCAGTGCACTGTAAAAAACGCATTTGTTAAAGCGTATCCGGAAAAGAAAAAAAAACAGCATTTCATTCTGATACCGTGACTTTTTGGCACCAGGCAAAAGGTAAGGAAGGTGAAGAGCTCGAAGCATTGGTTCAGTCAAAAATACGTGATCTTGAGGCAATTTCGTTAAAATGTTGGTTAAAACGACATGGCAAAGTGTTGCCATTTTGGGGCAAGGCTGCAGTCAAACCTGCAAAAGTTGTTTCTGACAATATGGTGTCACCAAAGCATAAAGAAACTCCCATCGAAGTTCCACAGCAGCCAAGTACATCGCGTTGCCCCACGCGTCCTGCGCATGTACAAGAGAAGATTAAAATCGAACTGAACGATGTTTCAAAACAAGTTCTGCGACTCAAAGAGCGTGATTCAGCGGGTTTAATAACAAACGAAGAATTCCAAGAGAATGATTTGAAGACAACAATTTCTGAACAGAAGAGGCAGCAAAAACGTAGGGATCAGGTTAAATCTTCGAAGCAGAAATTGATTTAACAATCCCAGAAGCAGGTATTGCAATTAAAATAACCATGTAGCAAAATTAAACAATAAAATTGTGCACAATTATAGCAAACTCTCAGTACAAGGACAACTATTGGTCGGCCACGTCTGGAGGAACAACAACTAGATCTACTGAAATCAATTTGTGACATTGCATTGCACGGTTCAGCAGCTCAAGAAAAAAGACAGTTCGAAAGCGTCCGAAGCATCAAAACACTGGATGAGCTCACATTGGCACTACATGAACAAGGATTTAGATCTGCAACGTACCTTAGATTACTAAAGCCCGATTCAAAGTAAATTTGGACGCATTCAAGTGATCATAACTCAAAAATCAAACAACATACACGGTGGATTAGAACGTCAAACGTCAGGGTATTCAGCTTTCAAACGATATATAACAAGTTATTACATTTCACCGCTGTCGCACTTTACTTGTGATCGATGCCATCATGATCTGCACAGTCGCTGGTGACACTGTACCGGCGAACTTATTCCACTTTAAACGCGTTTGTTGTGCATTTGTCACTTCTTTACCGCATCCTCGAAGTTTTCGCTTGACAATTGCCCAATTTTGTTCGATCGGTCTGAACTCAGGGCAATTCGGAGGATTAATCTCTTTGACGACGAAATTAACATTGTTTGCAGCATACCATTCTAGTACCTCCTTAGAGTAGTGGCAGCTGGCTAGATCCGGCCAAAACATAACGTTGGTCTTGTGTTGCCAGTGAAGGCTAAAATCCGCTTTTTCAGACACTCTTTAATGTAAACCTTCGACGTCATTGTGTGAGATGTGATGAAAATCTTGGTTTTAAGGCCACAACTGCAGATTCCTTGAAAAATAATTAGTTTTCGAGCAAACTTATCAGCAAAAACAAATCTATACCTGGAAAGGACATCCCCACGACCAGTTGACAGGTAAACCTTTCGTCCGGGGATTTGTTTATAATCCATTTTGACGTATGTTTCGTCCATTAAAATACAGCCATCAAATTTCGTCAAAACTCGTTCGTATAGTAATCGTGCTCGCGTTTTAACCACTAAATTTTGTTTCAGGGAGCGATTCGGATGTTTACTGGTACAATAAGACTTATATCCTTCTCTTGAAAGGATGTTACGCACGGTTGAAAAGTTGGAATCGTATTTCTTTGCCAAAGGCCACCTGGGTTGCCTTTCACGTACTTCAACACCTTTCTCCTCAGCTCTTTGTCCCTAGTGCCACTTTTATAGATGCGCCAACAATCAATGTGCAACTAGCGATTTGAAATTGGTTCACTGTTGTAGAACCCCTAGGTACGAAGTATACCTTGCAGTCTGCACCTTGCAATAATTCTTGCGCTTCTCGGTACCTTCCGGTACTAGTATCTTGGTTGTTGTTTTGATTCACTATGTTATTTTGACACAACATTTGAGAATGTGTTGGTGTGAGCTACGTTGTTAGGGGCGAATCATTGAGCTTGGGACCGAGCTTGGGACCGATGTGCTAGTACTGACTGAGCCAAGAAAAATATCGTATTTGTTCGGGACCTACTGGTCTTAGAGTTAGTCTATGGATGCGCTGTGATCTATTCACACTCAGAGTACCCTTGTAACGTTTGATTACACGACACACCGTTGACTTTGGGAATTTTAACACTTTTTCTATTTTTGAGGCAGACCACGAAGGATTCTCTAGATGTTTCTGCACAATAAATTATATTTTCTCAAGTGCCATCATCCGTTATTTCGAGATGCGTCGATCAATCAAGAAAAACTTTTCACCAATTTTTTTGTCAATGAAACATCAACAAATGCCTGTCAAACGTTTTTCGTTCCAACCACCAGGGACGCGGTGGTGTATTAAACCGTGCGTCCAGATTTACTTTGAATCGAGCTTTACCTCGTCGATTTAATACAACAGAGGGAAAAAAGGCACGTCAAAACGGTGCCAGTAAAATTGCTTCGTGCGAGTAATGCAAAGCATACTGACCAACAAGATGGTCGATTTTGTACCGCCTCCATCAGATTGAACAGATGGCGTCATTAGTTGGACCAGATGAAGTTGTTTTTCTCAGCCAGGATGATAAAGTTCTGTTCAGTTAGAATCCGGAATGACTTATGGTGTTGCAGCGGCACGGAAAGTGACCGCTGCAATATATTTTTTACAGCGGTTTGTTTACCTTGGTGCCCAATTTCTGTGGTATAAATTTCACGGTGTTTCGTGCAGTGAGTCAAAAGTTATTCCAGATGGAAGCCAAGAGGAGAGAAAACATTCTGCACACCCACGTTGATAATCCAACGTGGTCCGCAATAAAAATCGCAAAAACGTTGAAAATCGCCAAATCAACCATGTATGTGGATGTGCTCAAACGTTTCAGGGAGCGAAAGAGCGTGGATCGAGTGCCTCAAGGTAAGCGTCGTAGTGGAACATATGACCACAAGCCGAACCAGAAGGTGTTGAGAACCGTCAGAGCAAACCCTGGACTATCAGATAATGAAATCGCACAAAAATACGCTGCTGCCCGCAGTACCGTTCGAAGAATTCGTTTGCGAGCAGGATATCGTTCTTATCGAGCCAGCAAGCAACCAAACAGAACGTTGAAGCAAAGTTTCGTCATCAAAACTCGAGCTCAGAAATTGTACCAGCAGGTTTTGACGAAGTACCAAGGATGCCTGCTCATCGACGATGAAACCTACGTCAAAATGGATTTCGAACAACTTTCTGGCCAAAAATTGTACATGGCGACGGCACGAGGAGATGTTCCTGCGAAGTTTAAGTTAGCTTTTATGGACAAATTTGCCAAAAAATAACTGATGATTTGGCAAGGGATGTGCAGCTGCGGAGCAAAGACCAAAGGGTTTGTGACGAATAAGACGATGGACTCGAAGCTGTACAAGGAAGAATGCCTCAAAAACCGCGTACTACCTTTCATTAAAGCCCATAAAGGTCTCGTGAAGTTCTGGCTAGTTTTGGCGAGTTGCCACTACAGCTGGGAAGTCATCCAGTGGTACCGCGATAATAACGTAGATTTCATCGATAAAAACATAAATCCACCCAACTGCCCGCAGTTCCGGCCCATCGAGAGATTTTGGGCAATAATGAAGCGGAAGCTTAAGAAAAGTGGAAAAACGGCTCGGGACGCGACTCACATGACCAAGATGTGGAACAAATGTGCCAAGGAAGTTGACTCCGGAGGTGTGCAGCGTTTGATGGGAGGAATAAAGAAGAAAGTGCGAACTTTCATTAGAAACGGAGGGAAATGATTTGTATTGATATTTTTTCCTTAAAGTACGTACAGTGAATTACCTTTGTTTTGATGTATTAAACTTATTTGTACGTCAATTCGTTACCAAAATACAGATGATTTTATTATTTCGGATTCTAAATGGACATAGCTTTAAAGCCAGAGTCGTGATCGGATTGACAGCAGCCAACAAACAAGCTCCTATGCTTATGCACGTCGAATACAAGGTTACTCTTCCGGATCATGATTGGGTTGTGGCTTCACGGCATTAGGTGATCCCATCTGTTACAGCTGGTATAGAGGTGACACACAACGGATTAGGGGAACCAGTGATCAATCTTGGTTCGACATGCACGTTAGAACAAGCCAATATTGTTAACAGATAGTGAAATGTGACAACAGGTATTTCTTTATGCAATGTAAACAAATTATGTTCCTAAAATTAGTTCAATTTGTTTCCAGGACGTGATGTACACCAATGAGAAGCTATTTGTCTACGGTGTTGCAGAGAAGATTTTTTCCACGACCAATTCCGTTAGTACAATCTTATGAGGGGCTGAAAGATGCTACCAGAGATCAAATTCAATGCTTTCCATCGGTATTTGTACTGATCTCAATCGATCCATGCAAAATTTTGCCTAAAGCGATGCCAGGTTTCAAGCTTCTTCCATATGATCTTTATTGTCCATCGCTTAAAAGTTCATTGAAAGACAGAGTGTGTGTCTTTTGCGGACCTTATTTCGCATACAGGTTATGGAAAGAACCTAAGAAAGTGCACAAAATAACTCAAGCCGAAAAGAAGGTCTTCCGGTGCTGGTGCTTCCAAGTGGATCTGACGAGTTTGAATGGATGGATGAAAATGAAGTGGATATGAAAGAAGCATTGGAAAGCGAGCCGGTGTTTGTTGAAACACATCCAATCGTAGCAATCGAAGACCATCTAAAGTTGCCGTGGATCGAAGAGGAATAATTCTGGAGTGAGAGAATTTCTCCTTTTTGTGAAAATGTTTTATTTTTGAAAAAATACACTCAAGTCTTTTTTTACACGGGGGATACGTACCAACAATCAATATGCAACTAACGATTTCAAGTTGGTTCACTGTTGTAGCCCTGTTTTTCTTTTTTTTTTTTTTTTTTTTTTTTACACGGGGGAGTTACGTACCGTGTAAAAAAAACGCGTTATTCGTATATCGTCGTAAAAAAACCGCGTTATTTCAAAAATCGTCGTAAAAAAACCGCGTTATTTCACAAATCGTCGTACAAAAAACCAAGTTATTTCAAACATCGTCCTCAAAAATAGTTTTATTTGAAAAATCGTCGTAAAAAACCGTCTTATATCGAAAAACATTGTTATAACTAATAACTGTGAAAGTGCAAAATTCATGGTTATCATTAATTTATACACGTAAAAAAAACCGCAGTAGAAACTACCATTTCGAGGGTTAAATTAAGCGCAAACACCAACAATTTTCACCTGACTATAAATGCCTGCGATTAGATCGACCATGGTGCGGTTGATATCAATATGCGGTCTGTCAAATATACCACAAATGTTGAAGGTTTTACCACAGAGAACAGACATTGACGTCCATATACCTTTTCTTGAAAAACGTGTGTAAAAGTTAATATGGGCAGCCGGTATAACAGGCAAGTGCCGAGAAAAACAAACAAATTTTTTCATGTTATATGCTATGGTTTTTATTGATAAACATTAACTTGACAGTTATCGCACAACTGCAGCGCCGCCTACCAGGAGCATAACGACATACATTTGAAATGTTGGTTTAAAGTTTTACACAAGTAGCAGACCGAAGATGAACGTCTGTTCTCTGTGGTTTTACCATAAACGTTGTAAATTTGACTGAAATTTCATGGTTGGCATAGTCGGGTAAAAAGGATGTTTTTACACAAAATTTTTTTGGGTAAGCAAAAAAAGAAAATGTTCTTTAAATATTAGAAATCGGGGGAAAGGGGGCTAGGGGGGAGACATCTTTAATTTTCGCATTAAATCGTATTATAATACCACTAATTCAAGATTAAAATATTAATCTTGACAATAATGTGATTTAGAGTAAATTCGTTTTGGAGTGTACATGTTAGTTTGACAGATCATCTGGCTTATTGGTATTCGTGAGATATGGAAATGTATAGTGGTGTTTGTGTTTCGTCTCAATGTTTACCTTTTTACACGGAACAGCTGATTATGGTGATGTCAAACTATCAGCTCACAGTATGGAATGTTATGGTAGTTTGACGTCATCACCCACGTGCTCAGCAATGTTTACAATATTGTTGCTTCCAACACAAGTAAACTGCTCGATGTGCCGGACCTAAGCTGAACGACATTGACTTGCCACCAGGTGACGACTCCGCCGTACGTCAACAAATTAAAAAAAAGCAAATCATGCGCGCTAACTATACACTGTTAATAAAATTATAGCATTGTATTGACAGTTTATGATATCATAATACCACAGACAAACAGACGTAACACTCTAATTGATGCCCATCGTCCATCTAAAAAAACGATTAATTTGAATACAAATAGTTGGCCAAGCCACCACTCACAGCGCTCGCATCGACAATTATGACATTTTCCTGCTGAGTGATTTCTTTGCACTAGCATCGCTTGCAAGTGTGAGTGTGTTCGGAAATGTTTTGTTTTGTTTATTTTTTTTCGTCAAAACATGGGACGCAAATGTGAGTTTTTATTTTGCTCTAATCGGGAAGGTAAAAACTGCGGAAAATCCTTCTTTAGTTTCCCCCGTGACATGGAAAGGTATGAAATTTATTGAGATTAATTACTATTACATAGAATTTAATTTTGACATTACGTAGATGCGCGCAATGGGTGAACTTTTGCCAGTCAAGGGAGTCTGTGATAATACCGTATAATGATATTATAATTTTATTATTTTCACTAATACTCATAGTATTGGCATTACAATTAATGCAAGATTAAGTTGTCTCCCCCCTAGGGAGAGATCGACATTCAGAACAGAAAATGACTAGCCTGCTAGAACGATCCTAGAAGCATTTAACGTTGCAAAAGTTTTTTGTGTGTATCCCGTATCCAAAGTAAATCTCGATCGCTTGCTCCAAACCTGGGGGTGCGACACATCTAAAACCAGATTCAAGATGATCGAAAAATCTCACGCTAGCAAATCGATCTCTTAAAAGCTTGTTTTAGCTTGTGAATCTTAATCCATCAACTTGCACTCTGCTATAACTGTTGCATAATACACACTTAGATTTTTTTAACAGAAATCTGTAAAAGTTTACCGAATTGTCAACAGCTGAACGTTCGGTAATCCGATTTAACGGATTTCGGTGAAATTTTACAGTTATCTGTAAAATATTTACCGGATTTCGGTAAAATTTTACCGACATCCGTTAAATTATATTACCGAACATTCAGCTGTTGAGAATTCGGTAAACTTTTACAGATTTCTGTAAAAAAAATCTAAGTGTGTACAGTGACGGCAATACAATAAGACCAAAGCCTGGTTTTCATACAAAATGGTCATGTTTGGAGGCTTGTCTTTCACTTTCCCGTGAAGTAATTGAACTGAAATTTTGGCAATAGCCTAGAAATAACCTGAATTTTCATCTTTAATAAATTCATAATTTTTCATTCACCACTTCAGAAAGTACAGACACCACCTACGACAAAACAATAAGACCTCCTTTTGATATCCATAGTTTAGGTCATGTTGGTGAGTGTAATTCACAATCTATAGTATACCGATATTAAAATGACCCGTGCATCAATAATCAAAATTCAGATCCTCAAATTCGAGCATCCTTTATGGAAATCAAGAAGTGGTCTTATTGTTTTGTCGTATTCTGTAACTTTTAAAGTGGTGAATGATAAATGATGGATTTAATGCAGATAAGAATTAAGGCTACTTGGGGACCACCGAAAATAATTACAATTGGTTCTCGAGAAAATGAAAGGCAAGCCCCCTAACATGACCATTTTGTATGAAAATCAGCCTTTGGTCATATTGTATTGTCCGTCACTGTACATCGTCAGAAAACACTTAGGCTTTTTTGACTCTTTAACCGCGTTATTTCAAAAATCGTCGTAAAAAAACCGCGTTGTTTCGAAAATCGTCGTAAAAAAGACCGCGTTATTTCAAAAATCTTCGTAAAAAAACGTATGAAAAAAAGACTTGAGTGTATAAGCATATTTGAAAGTTGAATCCCAAAATGGATTTTTTGGTTCTACGAAAGAGGGGGGGGGGGGGGGAGAGTGGGGCATGACGTATTTTCTCATAGGGGGTTTGTAAATTTGTGACAAAACGTCACGTAGGGGGGAGGGGTGGTCAATTTTGTTAAAAAATCGCGCGACGTACTTAATGGATGCCCCCTGACAACTGTTATGCACCTCTACATGCGATCCAATTGGATGGAGGGTTCATAGGAATAGATAACGAAGTGACCGGTCAGAGTAGTGTCGCTTAGTGGCACGAAAATAAATAAAAAATATTACGAAAGGCAACCGGACAGTAGTTGATCACTGAACGTAAACGCAGATTTTTCTTAGTAAAGATTTGCCATTTATTTATTTCTGAATCAATGAGGTTTTTTTTTTCATGTGTTTTTACAATTTGTCTTACCCTAGTAAGTTCCAGATTTTTTTAGTCAGAAATCCTTAACTTTTTGTTTTGTTATCAACTAAAATTAATGATAGCGCATCGTCGATTTGTATCCGTGTTTGTGTGTTTGTATATTGTTTACTCCCGTCCGTTTCCCTGGATACAGTCAGTACTCAGCAGAAATATATATATGATAACAGTCATTTTTTGTTTGTATAGGGAAACTGGAAGAAATACGAACCCCAAGGTAATATGAGCAAAAGCATTATCTATCGCGATTTTCAAAGACTAATTTATGCAAACAGTTCGTCCGACGATTCTGCGAAAAAAGCCTCTGAAAGCAAGATGCATAACAAAACACTATTCACTATACTACCCTGAGGTGCGGATTACCCCACCTAACCCTATCATATTTCTTCTGCTTTGTCTCTTGCGTCTTCTTAGCAGTCGCAGAGGCATCTCCAAATGGTCGCGATCCGTCCATTCAAATGATAAGATTTGGTCTCGCCCTCGCGCATACGACATCTCAACAGTGCCCTACATTAGATTAGACCAACAAAGATTTTACTCTACTATCTCTTGTTCATTTCCCTAACGTTAACGATATTTTTGCTGTCTTCACGAGGTTGACTCTTTTTTAACGATGAATAATAAAAAAAAAAGTTAGTGTTCGAAAATTGACTCACGAACAAACAATCTATATTATAAAGCATCCACGGTAATTTACAACTAAAATAATTTTAAATTTAGCGGTCTAAGACTAAAATAATTAGCACTCGGGCTCCTGTTCGAGTTCCAAATCATCGTCTTCCTCCTCTTCCTCCTCGTCTTCGTCCCGTCCCAGCGGATTCGCCGTAGGTCGATCTGCAACCTGTTGCTGCTGTTGTGACATTGAGCTATTGTTGCGATTGGATGGTTTGAGGCATACTGGCCCAGCCGACGATCGGGGAAAACGTGCCACATAGCGTTCCAATCGGAGAAATTTAATCGACACTAATCGATTGTCGAACCACCAGCCATTTATTTCGCCGTGCACAATTCCGGCATCCTTGGCTGAAGCGCATCGCACGTAAACACAGCAAGTGCTCCGGTCAAGTTGAATGTCGTAGATTCTGCACCGTGAGCCAACCTTTTCTAGAATAGCATCCTGAACGATTATTTTCAGATTGGGATCGTTCACTTCATATTTGTCAAACATCTGACGAATCTTCAAACACGGGGTAGGTGGTTCCGGAATTTTGTTAGTATTATCGAACGCTGGACTTTGCCATTTCTTGGCGCCGCCTGGGACAGACCGCCCACTTGATGGCAGAAGAGCGGTATCAATCCAACGCATCATTTTGAAATCTTCTCCTGCTCGATTCCCCACTTCGAACTGGATGCGGCTTTCATTTTGTTCCAGAAACTGAAGCGCTTCTACCCATGCCCATTCCAACCTTTTTCGGTTGTCAACTGGGATAAGCCTGTCCCGCAAATGGTTAACAACAACGACACCTCCCTCTTCTGAGGGTTCACTGGCCGCTTGACTAACCGCCTGGATGATTTCACTGATTAAAATATTCACTTGATTTTTGCGCTTTTGCTTGACGTACAACACAAATTTAAAGAAATAGTTGACCAGATATGTGACAATCCCGACTAATCCGAGTACACCAATAATAACGAAGAATGTATGAAACTTGTTGTATAACATACAAGTGAACGGCAACTTCGGTTTCAATATGGCAAAGTAGTTGGTTCGAGTAGGTCTCCTTTGGAGTACTTCCATGAAGTTTATCTCCTTTCCATTCTGGTCGCAATGGTTTATTCTCCATTGAGGATTCCGATCAATCAGGTACTCCATTGTATGCAGATATTTTGTCAGTTGTGGAATCAACACGTTCGGGCTGTGTTCTTTAGCTAGCTTTAGCACCTCGTCAGCGCTCATCCAATAGGGCACACTTGAATCGACGCATTTGCTATGTTCCACACGACTCTTCAGTTCGGTTCCTATTAGTTTTAACAGTTCAAATGCTGGTTCAAGCTCTGATTGAGCTACACATTTGTTTGTATCCTTTACAGTACTGTCACAGAGGTCGTATCTAGAAGAAAAGATTAATAAAACGGTTTGAGCTTGCGGTGAAACTTGCTGTCAATGAACATCCTACCTCGTATCGATTGATGAAAGCGTACTGGCAATGTCCGTACTGATCGTCATATACATGAAGGCAACAAATACCAGGAAGGCAATAAACAGGCACAACAACGCGCATGGGATGAACGTCTGCTTGAAACCGTAGTGTTCATCCAGTTTTGAAATCAAATTTCCCATCGCAACCCTCAAAGGAATTTGCGGTGGTTCAGGATCGGGTTGAGCATGTGTAACGATGTCGTTTTCATTGAATACTCCACTGCTGTTGCTGCTGCTGCTATTTCCTGCTCCCTCACTTTGATTCCCCACGCCGTACCGGTTTGCGTAGCTAGCACGACTGCGAAAGTGGTTTCCACTGATTGGGGCTCCACTGTGATTCAAGCTGAGATTACTTCCACTAGAAGTTCCAGCACCCGCAACACCGCTAATGGCACTTCCGATGGCATTGTTGTAGCTCTCGTGCGATACGGTTTCCCCGCGAAGCTGCAGCAACCGTTTGGTGTATTCACTGACGTAGGGAGATTCCGAAGCACTACCATTCAAGTTGGACGAATTGTTATGGTCAAGGCCGTGGTTGCTGCTACCGAGGGTGGCCCGGTAATTACTGTTGTTGGCGGAGGGAAGCTGTGCTGTCGATATTGGTGCTGCCACGTTAGATCGCGTGGGTGTGGAATTGACACCGGTTGTGGTGCGTCGAAATAATGCACTAGTCGATGGAGCTGGGTTGCCTGCAGTGAGTGAAGAAGATGTTTACATTAGAAAAGAATAATTCTTTCCTCTGATTTCTAATTGAAGTAAGGCCTCAATGCCATTTTGCTCTTTTTCCAAAAATCATAATTACTTTTAACTGTTAGCATTAGTCCTTATTTGTGAATGCAACAAGTTTAACACAACCACGGATTTTTTATAAAATTTCTTCCTTAGATATTTGGGTGGCTCGTCAACAAGCTGGGATTTTAGTAATTCAGGAAAGACATGCTTGTAGATGTTGAAACCTTTTCGCAAAACTTAAGGGACAATGTATGCTTTTTCTGGCTCAACAGGAATGTTATTTATAAGCTTACATTACATTACATTAACACAGAATTGTGCTTACCATAAACACGACCTGTCGTCCTCAAACCGGAATAGTCCTCCTCTTCGCTGTCGTTTATAATAACCGGTGAGATGTACACCGAACTCCGACCGGATCCAGGCGAAATCGATTTATTATGACTACCGTTGTTATTATTATTATTATTCGTCAGTAGACTGCTGTTTGTTGATATGCCCGAATTACTACTGATTCGTCTGCTGACAGGTCTTGCTGCCGGTGGTGGCATCGTTGTCCGTGTCGTACCCACTGTCGCTCTACGGCTACCACTGTTAGAGCGTTTCTCTCCATCGGATTCCTCACCGGAGGAATATCGTGTCGCAAAGCTTGTGTCACGCCTCAACTTTCCCTTCTCCTTTTCCATGTGATTGCGTAGCTTTTTAATCAACAGCTTGCGAGTGCTGTCGGTGATGGGCAGATTCTGGAAGCCGTATTGAAACAGACGATGCCGCAGCTCATCATCCGTCAGCAGGTCCAGATTATCCATCCGGCTGCTCATCTCGTTGCTTGTCGCGCTACCTCTTATTTACCCGGATTATTTGTGCCTCCAAAAGTGGCTTTCGCTCGTCCAATCTTTTTCTGTCGATGATTCAAGAGAAAATTTTAACCAAACAACACACAATCACACGAAATAATTAATGCTTCGGATCGCGGCTTCCTCGTCTGAAGTGGCGCTTGTTGTGTAGAAGATAGGCGGCTGAACCGTGTTTACTTGCGTCCCGTTCGTTCCCACGCACACGGCGATTTCGTTGCTAGCGCGAACGCACCGATCGTCAGCCGAGGAACAGTGTTCCCAAAATTTATTTGAATTGATTCATTATTTTAATATTACATCAGAGATGTCGGGATGCAATAAGATACACAAATCTTATCCATACATAGGACAGAAACTGCACATAGTTACAGGCAAGATTAATTTCATTTATCAAAACCGAAAACAAAACCGACGCCCACGAGGAACGTTAAAATTATTCTCAAGCTTTGTCTTGTCTACCGACACCCAACGAAAACTGGCTGCTCCAGACCACGATTCAAACGCACTCATGCATACATTCAAGAAGCTACACGACTTTTCCTGTGACTTTTATTCTCACTTGCCAGAGCACTTGGAAACACTCACACGAACACAGCACCCTCTTCCGAGACGAGAAACTCCGAAAAAAAAATCATCCGCACTAGAAAGGAGCCCAACTTACAGAAAACACCAAAATTTCACCGATTTGCACTGCAATTCATGCCGGAAAGTATCCGCAAACGACGCTTCTTTATTTAATTACTGCGAATCAACAGACTTTTCCTACTTTTCAATCCAATATGGTACCTAAATTTACAAAAAAAAATGCACCTATGAAGTGCAAACAACAGACTCGCCGCGCGACTTGCCGAAGTGAAAAAATTCTTTCGACAACGAACTGTCAAAACCTGTGGTGCACACTTTTGGAAAGCGCCTGTGTGGGTTATTAAAAATATTTCTTTTTGTGTTTTCGAATACGAATTGATCCGAGGGGCTGTCAACTTGACTTTTCGATTTATCTATACACTGAAAATCGAAATTGCGCGCATGCATTCCATAATAGATCATTGCACGATAGCGTCATCAAAGCAGTTTTGACAGTTCAGGGAGCTTGTTTACGTGGACTTAGAATATTTTCGGTAAGATCGATTTGAGATTTAGTGCTCTAAATTTATTACTATTGAAGTAAAACAGCTGCAAAACAGACACCAGTGCTTATTTTTACATAATTTCCTGAATCATATCGTACAGAATCCGGAAAAAGCCAATGAAAAATTTCGTTTGAGCGGTTCGAATTCTAACACCTTGTAAATAAGCTCCCTGAACTGTCAAAAAAGTGAGGTTAATACATTCCGTGCAATGATCTATTATTTCATACATATATTTGAACCAGAAAAAAATAAAATTTTAAAAAATAATGCTATGGTCAAAAAAAATATAGGGAATAAAAAATAAAAAAAAGAAAAGATGGCACCCAACAAACATTATTTGGTTGGTATAAAAAATAAGTTGTTTTGGCCCAAGTACATTTATATTTCTGGAAAAGAAATTAATTGAGGGGAAAAATAGAGGAAGAAGTATACAGAATAGGAGCTGATAAGTATGTTGTTAAGAATTTTATACTTTTGATTAGAATTGATGTTTAATATTTTTCCATCCAGTATGGCATTCGGGATCGATCGGCTCGTCCGTCGTGCGTTCATATTTCTGAAGGTGTATTCAAGGTTTAATAGTATTTACATCATTTTAGGTGGAAAACGAGTCGCCATTTAATTACACCGCACGCGACGGTGTGCTGCAGCGGGGAGCAACCCTGCCCTACGTACGTATTGGTATTCGACCACCCGCCGCCCCCCCAACGTCAATGATAAAATGTGTGAATAAATATAATTATATAAATTAAATATACAATTCTCATTTGCATTATATTTTTCGTTCGACAAAGACAAGGGGGGGAATGCAGTCATAACAAGTCATATACTTAAAATTTATTAATCTACTGCTTCGTATCTAGGTACCAAATCGAAATAAAACCATTATTTTTATTAATGAAAAGTATATTGCAATGGATATGAAATGTATTAGTTTATGTTATGAAGTTGATATGACACGGTTAATGAATGTCATGTGAATGATAATTGAATATTATGCAAGTATATCAATGGCAAAAATCTATGTGGTTTGATTAATACAATGAATATGGATTTTTCTTTTCGTGTAGGTCTATCATCAATACCATTGAAGAAATGGTTGGAGGATTTGTGATATCGTTCGTTTAATGTAATTTTTTCAGGGTTTCCATTCAGAATGCGGTCTATTTTTAATTGTGTTGAATTCAAGTGATACAACTATTGGAAAAATAATTTTCGATCGCCATTTGATATATTTTTATTTTTATTTTAGAGAAAAAAAAAGTCAAGAGGTTGGACTTCCTAATCGTTCGATCAGGTCTCCTCATTTACGTTCCGATCTTTGAAGAAGATCAGATGATTTAAAATATGTTATGGCACAGGTGACTGTTTTATTTCAATGTTCCAAAATTACAACATGCTTCACTGAGAAAAAAGATTACGCAAACATATTCTAGTTTCATTTAACTGGAATTATTGGGCACAAACGTCATATCAGTTTGATTTAAGTAATACCGCGGGTGGATAGTCATGAAGAAAACGAATATTTTTTTTGGCTCAGGAAGTACTAGCACACCGGTCCCAAGCTCAGTCCCAAACTTAATGATTTGCCCCTCATAATGAACTCACACGAACACACTCTCAAATATTCTATCAAAATAACACAGCAAATCAAAACAAAGGCGCAAATATGTATAGTTAGGTGCTGGCTTCAAGGTGTACCTTGGACCAAGGGGTTCTACAACAGTGAACCAATTTCAAATCGCTAGTTGCATATTGATTGTTGCCCAAGTAACCACAAGCATTATATTATAGCTCTTATTCAACACAAAATCGACATAATTAATGCAGGATCGCATCAATTCAACATCTGTCAAGTAATGAAGCGTTAGATTAGCTTTAAGAATGTAATGATGCATTACCCATGCAATGATACATTACCAATGCAATAATGCTACTTTAGCAATGTCTTATGGCATTACAAAAGATATAGCATTAGTTCGATCTTAGTGGGGCCCTTTTCAGCTTTAATACAACTTCAATGATGCACTAGACGTAACGCATATGCCCTATATATGCAAGCTATTATAGCCTCGTGGTTACTTGGGTGGTAATATTGAACAAAATTCCGTAACCCCTCTACTTTTTAAGTCGTTACTGGCCTAAAATACACAATTTAGTATTATTGAGTGACAGCGGCAGAGCATGCAGTGGGACGTGAAGACGGAAAATGAATTAATTCAAAAATAGTTTGAAACTAATTTTTTAGTTATTTGTTCTCCAAAGAAAATATCAGTTTGATTTAATCGCCGCTTTGGTTGAAACAATCTAAAATTGTAATTTGTTTCCCTGAATCAACGCAACCTGTGTTTTGGGATGTTAAAACTCCGTACACTATACTACCCTGAGGTGCGGATGGAAGTCGGACAGCCCTGTGCTGTTTTGAGAGGAAAACCAGTCAACTATGAAGATCTAATCTTAAGAACACCGGAAGACTCAAGCACATCGACGATAAATATTTCCAAGAGCTGAATAGTCAAGAAGAAAATGGATATAGTTTTTGGCTCAGGAAGCGTCAGCATTTCCAAGCTTAGTGATTTGCCCCTAATAACGTAACCCACACGAACACACCCTAAAATATTCTGTTAAGATAACCAAGCGAATCAGAACAAAAACAAAGATTCTAGTACCGAAAAGCGCACGAATGTATTGCAAGGTACGTTTGGGGTTCTACAACAGTGAGCCAATTTCGAATAGCTAGTTTCATATTGATTGTTGATATTTCTTCGTGCGGGATATTGTAGAGAACGGAAGCTTCCAGTAAGAGTATATTCCATCAGCGGAAACAGCAGGCAGACATGTTAATCAAAGGTCTTCCTAGGTTACGCAAAGCAACAAAACTATCAACCGTGTGCTATAAATTGAAAGCAGAAAGAGAACTGCTTTGTCAAAAATTATAAGCATTTTCCATTCAGAAACCGGTTCTGCCCGAAAATTGCTCTAAATAATGTTATGTGATTTTTTTTATCAGGAACTTGTATCTACTATCGATTTCCGCTACATTACGGATGCAATCACACCAAATGAAGCGATCCAGATTCTTCGGGAAAATATACCAACACGTAAAGCCAGGATTGATGATCTTGTTCGTGGTGGCTATCCAGCTTATACAACACAAGTCGGTATGTGGTAATTCATTTGAGCATTTCAACAGCAGAAACACAATTTCTAATTCATAAAAATATAACAGGTTGGCTCGGTTATAGCGACGAGCAAACTCGTTCGCTATGTCGGAAGTACATCCAGGCTGGTTTCAGCGCGTTCAAAATTAAGGTTGGACAAAATGTGGAGAACGACATCAAACGGTGTGAATTGATCAGAGAAGAAATTGGTTGGGATAAGAAGTTGGTGAGTGCAAATCAATTCTACTTCGGTCAATACAAGCAGTAGCCTGGTTCCACATTTTAGATGGTCGATGCCAACCAGATATGGGATGTGGATACCGCTATTGATTGGATGGAACAATTGAAGGATTTCAAGCTGCTCTGGATCGAGGAACCTACATCCCCCGACGATATCATGGGTCATAAAAAAATTGCTGATGCCTTGAGGTGAGTTATTATTGAACAGCTCAATTTTTCATAAATTGATTGTTTGCGATTTCCGCAGAAAATATAAAATTGGAGTTGCTACTGGAGAAATGTGCTGCAATCGTGTAATGTTCAAGCAATTTCTGCAAACAAATGCTCTAGAATTTTGTCAAATTGATTCTGCAAGAATCGGAGGTGTGAACGAAATTCTATCCGTCTATTTAATGGCGAAAAAGTTTAATGGTAACCTATTAGCGATTGATGATAACCACAATTATTAGAATGTTGAATTATTCCAGTGAAAGTGTGCCCGCACGCTGGAGGCGTGGGACTATGTGAGATGGTGCAGCATTTACAAATGTGGGACTATACGTCCGTTTCGTGCTCAAAAGATGACCGGATGATTGAATTCGTTGATCAGCAGCATGAACAGTTTGTTAATCCAGCAATTATCAATGAAAATGCCTGCTATATTGCTCCCAGTGTGCCAGGATATTCCACAGAGTTGACGCCGGAGGCGATTTCAATGTTTGAATATCCTCGTGGTTCTGAGTGGCAAAGGATGTTCGCGGATGGGATTTTCAAGGAGGAGGATTATTAGAGAACTGAAGTAAAATATGTGATTGAAGATCAATTAATTGCTCCTATCCAAGAAATATGATTAAGCAATTGGAAGGAACCAAAACAGTAAAGTAGAATACACCTATTGATTATTTCTTTAGTTCGACTTCACAATATGTATAAGTTCTGGAGTAATTCATGATTAGAGCCAGAAAGCCAATAGTAAACAATCTGGCAGATGATTTTTTGCTCTACCATATGGTGTAGTTGTATATCGTAGGAGTCATGTGGTTTGTGAAAGATGAACGTTTAGAGTGATTGTTTGCTTTTAGGCCTTAATAATGAATTACTCGAGAGTTGGTTTTAATCACGCAATGTAGAAACTAAACAAACGAAATAAATTAAATGCCTTATGTTTTTAGCCACATAATATTGGGTTTGATTTCCATTAATGCCTATTATAATATAAATCTATTATAATATCCAATTGACGATGTGGATGGGCTGGTATATAGAATCAACGAAAACTTGGTTGTAATCGGACGCAGGGCAAGCGTAAACAACCTCTTCCCAAATCCAAAGGAAACACAAGGCATAATCATCTGCAAATCTGGACAAGTCATCCACGAAATTGACATCAAATTTTGTGGAGAATCCATTGCAGTGACTGACAAGGTGGTTAATCTCGGGCTGCTCATGGACAGGACAAATCAACCAGACGATCTTGAAAGCGTACAATGTTCTGCGTACTTTTCGACGATTCAATCCTGTACTGTCCCATCAGGTCCGGCTGAAGTTGGTTTAAGCAGTAATGGTACCTATGTTCACTTTCTGCGACATCGTTTATCACCCTGGACTTACCGCGAAGCTAAAGGACATACTGCATAAATGTTTTAAAGTCAGTGTTACAATTCGTATTCAAAATGAATCGATTCGATTCAACAGCAATCGTTCGCAACGTTATACTCGACCAGGATCTACCCAACAACAGCCGCCATCGAATAAGCTGCTTTTTCCGTCAGGCTTGGGATAAAACACTATCCCAGTAGTTTACCGTGGACAGGTGGAACGAACGAGGACGTACCTGCTAGCGGCGACTAGCAAAGGGAAAAGCTTGCTAATCTATGCAATACCACAATGGAACAGAATACATACAGAAATCAAGATGAAACCAACATTAATTCATTCGAACTAGCTTTGAAATCGTTGCTTTAGGCTACACTATAGGATTGTAATTTTATTACTTTTCTGTATTTGCGATTAGATTATTTTTCCTACGTAAATTCTTTTACACTTTAATGTGTGGTACTCTTCCTTAATCTGATTAATAGTTATAAAACTGATAGGCTGGCGTATGGTTAATGATAGATATTATAATAGATTATGATATATGTATAGGTGTAAACCTAAATATGTATTGATATAATTATAATAAATAAAAATCAATTATCAAATCAATAAAACACGACTTTTGATTCAACAAATCATGAAGTTTTATTTCAATTTAATGGTTTTGTTGTATTAATCCATCAATGTTTACCATTTTAACAAAGCTTTTAGTTGGTTAAAGAAAACAATTTGTTTAGAACAATAAAACAATAATAATAAGAAGGCACCGAGTGGTGATCAATCTGACAGCTCCCATGTTAAAGTATAGGACGAAACTTTTAAAATGCTTCTAGAAAATTCAAATGAAATTCTAATTAAAAGCGGTTTGTTGTATGATGTAAGAAACATCCAAAACTACTCAATAAAGACATTTTCAGAAAAATAAAAATAAAATTGAAGTAATGCAGTTCTGGATTTTTCTTACATCATACAACAAACCGCTTTTAGTTAAAATTTCATTTGAATTTTCTAGAAGCATTTTAAAATTTTCGTCCTATACTTTAATATGGGAGCTGTCAGATTTATCACCACTCGGTGTCTTCTTCTTTTTTCAAGTTGGATTCTTCTATTATCGGTACAACGATGAAATTTTTCTCAGAATAAGTAACCTTCGCTCGTCGCTCATTTAAGTTAACATTACCCTTGTTTACAGTGGATTCAACAGTCGTGTACGTTGAAACTGGAATAATTTGCACAAATCTTCGGTTTCTCGTACTACACTGTGAAATATGTCAGCGACATAAAGTGCAGTAGTACGATTGTTATGTTTCAGCTCGTGCAATATTTCATCTGTCGTTCACATTTGGCGCGCAACCGCATCGTTTGTAGATTGCTGACTGAATTCTGATGGGCCGTGAATCTGTTATGCCCTAAAACTTCGTTATTAGTCCAGTAAAAGTGTGTTATTGGCTCCCGCAGACTTGATAAACATGCCTTTCAAGCGGTCCGCTATGCGTTATGGCCACATCGTTGGCTACACGAGCGTTGCCTATCAGGAGGACGGAGAGTAAGTTCGAGGCTTGTGGGTTGCGAGATTGGTGGTGATAAGTTGTTTCTTTTCAGACGAATCCTCAGTATCGGTCACGACGGTGATATCCGAATCTGGGATGGAGTCTTTGATGACGATCCGACCACCACATGCGTGGCAGAGAACGTTTGGGCTTTGCTGCAGTATAGTGATCGGGTTCTGATTGCCAACGATCTGAACACAGTCCAGGCGTACAAGTTTCCCGAGTTGGAAAAGGATGGAATTGAGTTTCGGTTTACCGCATTTGTTACTAGCTTAAAACGGAATGGGAATTTTGTGGTGGCTGGTTCCGAGGATGGGACGATCAAGGTTAAACCAGTGGGTGACGGAAAAGAGGAATTTGAGCTAGGTGGCTTGGAAGGTCCTGTGTTGAGCATGGATTTGAGTGTAAAAGATATGCTAGCGGCTAGTTGTGGAGATGGAAAACTTAGGGTTTGGGATTTGAACAGTAAAAACCTGCTGAAGACGGTCGACGGATTACGGAAAGTTAAGAGCTTCGAAGGAAATGTACACCTTGGTAAGTAGAGAATGATTGGTAAGGAGTGAATGATTGGTAATAATTGTGTTGACTTTGGTGCAGCTACTCCAAGTTTTGAACCGGTACGTGGCAACGCGTTGGCATTTCCGAAGGGTCGGGAAATTGTGATCTTCAATACCACTACATGGGAACAGCACAAAGTGCTAAAGCACAAGAAGGTATCGTCCGATTACACCCAGTGTGGCTTCTCGCCGCGAGGGGAATTTTTAGCCGCTGGATCGGAAAAAGGGGAAGTTGCTGTGTGGGACTTCAAATCCGGGGAGACGATGGATGGTGAAGTGGCTTCAATAGATCCCTATCCGGTAACAGGATTAGCATGGCATCCGAACAATACCGGGGAGCTGGTCATTTGCGACAATCAGGGTCAGCTTGGCAATGTTAATGGAATCTTTGAGGACAATGCCGAAAACGCTGAAGACGATGGTAACGATCTGATCGAAATGGCTGAGAAAGAAGCAAATGGCATTGCAAATGGTGATGATGATGATATGGATATTAATGATCTCTATTCAAAACGTAAGTAAAAGGCATTTAAATCTGTGGATTAGATTAAGTATGTTGCTAATATTTCAGATGTTGCTGGTGAGAAACTATTGTCGGATGATTCGGATGACGAAAACACTTTCTCCGTAAGCAAACTCAAAAGTCAGTATGCGGTAAATGAAGATGGTGAAATAGCGGGGGACGATTTGCTTGGTGATAAACCGATTGGTAGCGGTTCTCATCGCGGCGTAGAAGATGATGATGCACGGACGGAGATAAGCGAAAAATTTGCTAACAAATCGTACCCTATGCAAGAATACTTCCAGCCCGGATCAACGCCTGATCATTTGGAACATCGCTATCTTGTGTACAATCACGTGGGAATCGTCAGAAGCCATTCGGATGACAAAGAAAACGCAATTGAAGTAGAATTTCACGATTCCGCGAAGCATCACGGAATCCACATGAACAACTACATGAATCATACAATGGCAGGTTTAAGTGAGTCCGTATTGGCAATGGCTTGCACGTCTGGAGTGGAAAGCAAGGGTAGCAAATTGGTGTGCATCAATCTGGTTGCTTTCGGGAATCGTGAGTGGAGCTGTACCATGCCCGGAACGGAGGAGATTATCGGAGTTGCTGCTTCAGATAAAATCGTCGTTGTTGCCACAGATGCCCGTCTGCTTCGTGTATTCACGTCAAGAGGAACACAGCGTGAAGTCCTATCCATCCCAGGGCCGCCAGTATCGATGGCAGCGTACGGTGACCACATACTTGTCGCTTATCACCATTCTCCATCAAGCGAGGACCAGCATCTTAACTTGATGGTAGTCACTTGTGTCAAATACCGGCTGCGATGCAGGGAAATTCCCATTCCCCTGTCAGCAGGATCGGTACTTCGTTGGATTGGCTATTCTGACAAAGGTTCACCGGTCATCTTTGACTCTGCTGGAATTATGCGCCTGTACCACGCGGGGTCGAATTTATGGTTCCCTATCTTGGACGACGAGCAACATAAAGCCGGAGCCTCGGACAATCTCTTTATTGTCAAGGTTTCCGAATCGATCCAACAGGCGCAGCTGATCGTCTGTCGTGGTGCTAAGTTCCCCCTCACGAATCCGCGTCCTATTCCGATGAATGCAAACTTCCAGATACCGATGTGTGAGGCGGACGTTGAGAAGGGTGCCCTGGAGGATGAATTGATGCGAAGTATCTACTTTAAGAGTGACGAAGCGGATCTTTTGCTCAAGGAAACAGCCGTCAAATTGTTTGCGGTAATTTTGTTAAAAAAATGTCATGGAAGAACATCATCTCATTGAACATCCTAACGATTTCAGTTGGCCTGTCGATCGGAAATGGAGCAACGGGCCAGGGAACTGGTGGATACCATTGCCTCCAGTCAGCTGATTCCAATTGTCATGAAGTACGCTAGCAAGATCAAAAGGTTCCACCTGGCGGAAAGTTTAGCTCCGCTGATGCCGACGTTTCAGGAACAGGTAAATATGCGTCGCGCTTGCTTGAACATCCCTATTCGCAGCACAAATACCACGGTTTAGAAGGTAGTCATGCGCTATTTTTGGATGCGTGTTCGTCGATTTTTCCCCTACCGATTTTTCCTATTGGAGTTTCCCCTCTAGTAGTGTCGGTAAAGTAGATGTAAATTACAGATGTGGTGTAGTAGGGTAGAGTAGGTAATGGTGGGATTTAACGATAGTTTTGTTATTCCGTTGACGATTTTTGGGTTGTTTTGAGCAGTGCATGTTCCATTTGGTGTTAACTTAATTTGAAATTCTAAATCTTAAACGATTGAGGAGGTTTCAAACAGGGCAAACTTTTAACTTTGGCGTTAAATGAGATATTTATTGAATCTAGATGAAAACATAGGAGCGGGTTTATGTTTAGTTCTATTTACAACCAGGGGTTCAATAGTCATGAAGAAAATGGAAATAGTTTTTGGCTCAGGAAGTACCAGCACATCGGCCAAAGCATAATGAATCGCCCCTAAAACAACTCTCTACGAACATGTCTTCAAATACTCTGTCAAAATAACACAGCAAATCAAAACAAAAACAAAGATAGGAATATGGACCAACAGGTCCGTGCCACTATTGGGTAGAGAAAAAAAAAACAAAGATTCTAGACCCGAAAAGCGCAAGAATGTATTGCAAAGTGTAAGGTGCAAGGGAACCAAGGGATTCTAATGCCAGTTTCCTATTGATTGTTGGTACAACCTACAACTATGTCTATGCCGTACGAAAGTATAATTGAAACTCATTCTATGGCAGCTCCTAAAATGTGGGGGCCCAAAGCAGTGCACCCTTCCCTCCCAAGTCCACCCGGTAGTCATCTGTCCGTCATCTCTTCAGTCATACTATGTGCAGCTTTAAATAGACCATGTCTAATGCATTCAATAACAAACATACAATTCGACAGAGATGTTTCACTAGGACTCAACTGACAAACGTAAACAATGGTTCTTTCCGTAAATATCTCGTGACACGATGATTACTCATGTAAGCCTATTGGATAGGTGTACTCTTCCTCTTCACAATGATGTGGTGGAATCATGAGGTATGTTCTCAATCTCGAGAAAAATTGCGGAAAAAAGCCATTGCTTACGTTTTTCAGTTCGGCACTAATGAAAAATCTCTGTCGAATTTGTCACTCTCGACTGAATGCCTCAAAAAATGCAGAGAATGCTTTTGACAATATGCAATGGTTGTTTAGGTTAAATGACGATAATTCCACGTAAGCTTAAACTCTTTTATTGTAAAATTTAATTGGTCGTCATAACAAGGACGGTGGTTATGATACGCAAAGAAATTAATTTCTCTTTTCGGTTTATTTGGGCAGCAAAGTGTCCATCATGTGCTGTATTCACTCGGAATAATATTTTATCAAACCTCGTCGCAGCGAATGGTCGACGGCAAGATACTTGGGATGATTCTATTTGTCACAAGCATCGTTTCCTAACCTTGAGGTTATCGGTGGCCCGAAATTTCATCACTGATAACGCCAAAGTGGGTAGACAGGGACACCGGCACCTACCCGATTAGCTGGTCTTGCTTTGTCTCCCATACCACAACCGGGCGGACCGTGGTGGGTGAACAATGCCCCTTCCAAACCACCAGCTACGAGCTAATGTCGAACACCAATGTCAATTGCCGCACACAGTCAGATCCTTCTTCTCAGGGACCTTTACTAAGACCCCTGCAACTTGGAAGCATGTGGGATTATTTGAAACTTTTGAAGCTTCTGTCAGTTCACTTAACAACTTGGGATTTCCTTCTTATGGCATAGTATAAGATATTGGTATAAGTTATAATGATTTTTAGATTGTGTTTTAGTACTTTTTTGATGCAAAATGCAAGCGAAACTGAGAAGTGGTGTAGTGATATTGAGCTCTCATGAATTCCAACAAAACAACACATTTTATTCGCAGAAAAACGAAGGATTGCCGGTGTTCGTCCATTTCGTTTCTTTGGTTCTGAAATCTATACTGCGATCGTTGCACCAATATTAGCTTACAGGTCTCGTATTTTGGCAAAAAGGCGTGTTGTGAACTATCTGGAACGCAGAATCATCTGCAGCGCATGTATCTAATGGCATTATCTGGGGCAGCTTCCACTACACCCACTGCTGCTCTAAGGAGTGTTCATTTTATAAAGAGGACACATTGTCTTGCAGATGTTCAAATAAATCAAATCCAAAAACGGTTTGTGTGCAATTATCACTGTTGTCTCTGTGTTTCGGAAAAAATAAAATTTTCATCAAAATGCACCTAGATATGAAATTGATGCACTTTTTGACGGCTAGCAGATGACCACATTTTTTAAACTCATTGACAGATTGTGCCTCTCTGCCATCGTCTCGGAGGTGCCGCTTGATTATTGCCCAGTAGCGCTCGATCGGACGCAATTCAGGACAATTTGGTGGATTGCTCTCTTTTTGCACAAAATTGATACCGTGCTCCTTCATCAGATTCAGCGTAGCACAAGCTTAGTGGACGGATGCAAGATCAGGCCAGAACAGTGGAGGAACGTTGTGTTCACGATACAGAGGAACAAGACGCTTTATAAGCATTCCGTGCGAAAAACTTCACCGTTGATGGTTTCAGTGGTGAAAAATTGGCAAACTTTATTTCGCCACATGAGCAAATGACCTGTCCTACAACAGCTTTTTTGTCGAACTTCTCCATTCCGATCGTTTTTCGGTCATCAGGTACGTTTTCCCTAACATCCGCATTTTAAAGCTGCGGCCTTGGTAGCGCAGTTGTGTCCAGTTTGCAATATGTTTTGACATCCATCAAAATGCAAGGATTGGGGTGCTTTCTTAACATTTTATTAAGCTTCCGACATCGCTCTTTGGCTCGTTCCAGCAGTTCCGCACTTCGTTTTGGCGGTTTTTGCTTCTTGTTTGTCCTGATATTATTTCTCTGTTTGAAGCTTTGGACAAATCCAACGGATACACCCAGCTTCTTGGCAACCTGTCGGACTGAGTTCGATTTTTCGAATAACAGGGCCGTTTCTGGTTCTCGATCTTGGCAGATCGTCCACAGTATGCACCTTTCCAAGCTCAAAACTCTACCCCAGTAAACACAAGATCGCATATTATAACGAATATAAGTATAAAGTTGAGGCGATATGCGTACAGTTAACATGGAGTTAAATGAACGAAGAACGTATATTGCCTCCACGTTGTACTCATATGCGCTATCATATGCGATTCTGTGTTGACTGGGTCCTTAACAATTCGCTCAATTTGGCTAAACTCAAACTGTTTTGACTCAGATGAAAAATGACAGTCGACCATTTACAGGCAAATGGGTTATGGCATCATGATACAGACAATAATAGAGCTCATACACGATTATGTGCACACTTAATAACTTAGAATAAGGTTGTTCTAGCTCCAAGCGATGTAACGCTTCGTATTAGTTTTCTAAATGCAGATTTAGTTATCTCTGTTCCATTGCGTAATGATTGGATCTCGGGATACGTTGAGAGACGATCGCCTCTACTTGATGCTAAAGCTGGAGCTGGAGTTTCTCTCGTGAATTGATGTTACAACAATCTTTTTTATCAGGTACCTATTGCACAGTCTTTCAAGCAGAAATATCCAACAAAAAGTAATGGGTAAAATAACTAATTTTTGTTCCGATAGTCAAGCTGTTTTCAAAGCAATTGACTCAAATAATTCCAGATCAAAATTGGTCATAGTATGCCGGACTCAGTTAGAAGAACCCAGCAGTAACCTGAACTATCATTTAACAAACATGCAACGTGCACAATCGTTGGCATGTGAGCTTTGCGAAGCTGATTGTGGACCTCCCTTCCTCCTAGTATGCAGTTGTCCTGCTATTGCTCAGCTACGTTATAGTGTTTTCGATCGTCATCTTATAGATGAAATGTCCTTCAATTCATTTCCTGGTGTGGAAAAAACTCTATCGCTATTAAATTACCATTATTTCAATATCTCTATTTGGGCAGTAATGAAACCCGAAATTATCTGTCCATGAAACTTTTTCAGGCTATTGTGACTCTGAAATCACAGCTTTCATAGATGATAATGTCCCAAAAGTGTCGCTCCCTTCCTTTTTCATGTTCATTATTGTCTTTCTCCTTATTACCTTTAGCTCCACACCTTTCCTTCCTTTTTGGCGGGTAATGACGAGAAGGTTCATGTGGCTAGGCACAATTCTCCGTACCGTTGCAAACCGTGGCTGTTAAGCCAACCTGCCTGTTACCTGACACTAGTTTATATTTATTTGTCACAATTTTGCATTAATTTCACAACATAACAACATACAGATTGCTCTCCATTCGCTCATTGTCCAGCATGTAAACAATTAATTAAACACTCATCTTTCGAAGCCTTCCTCTCCTCGATCCGTTCGGCTTTCTAGCTAAAATGTAATCAATCGTAATCAGCAGTAGCTAACCTTTATCTTTTACCAGGCCATTCGAGATAATGAAACAAAATCCCTTAACTTTTAAGTAAATGAGCACAACAAAAATCACCCGCAACCGATTGCATGAACAAACCTTTTGTCAATTTGCGATTTAAAGAAATTGCAAAAGTTAGATGTTGAAGTTCGTTCAAAACTTTTAGTGGCAACAATTACCATAGCTACCTTTGTAGATTAGGATCACCCTTAAGCACTCGTCTCTCATCACCTTCGATAGCTCAGTTGGTAGAGCGGTGGACTGTAGTACGAACGAATGTTGAGGAGCAGTTATCCATAGGTCACTGGTTCAAATCCGGTTCGAAGGATACTTTTTACTACCACAACAAGCTTTGATGGAAACGAACCATTTCTGGTATGAAGTTTTTTTATGCATGAGTCAGAATCATCTCTGAGCATTAGAAAAGTAATCAAACCCTTTAACCATTATTATTATTGTATACGAGAACTTGACTCGTCAAAATTGCAACAATGCTATGATTCCCTGTAAGTGTGTAATAATGTGATTCACAGCAATAATGTCAATAGGATCGTGCTCTCCACCTTCTAGGTGTTTGTTTAACTTTTTTGACATTTTGATTAATTAATAATTAGGGAAACTGCCCCCATATTAATCTCATTGTTCCTATATTCATCCTACGATGAATCAAACGATTGGGCAGTTGAAGGATCGGTTTCGTTTTCTAATAATGCTTGCTTACGTTAAATAACTACAACAAACATTAATAACTAATCCTGTAACATGTATATCGTTTTATTTCAAGTAGGATGAATTGAAAAGTGATGAGATTAATATAGGTACATCTTCCCTAGTAATGTTTTTTTATTCATAAAATTCTTTGAATTGTAAGTCATTTTCGAATGCTTCTAAACCCGACCGTAATTGTATACCCCCATTGATTACCCGATTCCTGGCCGTTTGCATTGAAAGCGTTCGCGAACAGTTTTCTTCCTTTTCTTCTTTGCTATAATTTGACTGGCAAACGCTTCGCTTCTGGAATTCCGCCTCATCATACCTTCGATAGCTCAGTTGGTAGAGCGGTGGACTGTAGATGTGTCAAGTTAAGCGCAGTTATCCATAGGTCACTGGTTCAAATCCGGTTCGAAGGATGTGCTAATCTTTTTTTACTTTCCGTTGTATTTTCATTAGGAAAAAGAGGAAGAGCAACACGAAAGGGACATAGCTCGGGAGAATGCCGCAATGGTCAGTGAGCTGGTGCACATCAATCTGGAAGCGGTGACGAAGAAAGACAACACGCCGAAAATTGTAAGTCGTCTCATATTGTAGGAAAAAAAAAATCCAAATGATAATTATTTTCAAACTTTAAGAAACCCAAACCGGTAGAACGGAAGCTCAACCCTTTCAGGAAGAGCGAAAGCGCATCGAAAGCCAGTCCTGCTTCGTCCAACCTGCTCGGGCATCTAACCGGCAAGGCAATCGGTTTCAATTCCCCCAGCTCTTCAAACGTGGCTATCGAATCCGACAATTCGGCAGGAGATTCCGAAATGGTTCCCGATGGCACCGAGAATAATGAAAATCAGCCTAAAAATGGCAACAGCAGTAGCACACCATCTTCGGGGCAGAAATTCATGCCTTGGTTCGAGAGTAATAAGGATCAGCTGAAAGAGGAGAACCCAAGCGCAACCGACTCGGAGCTCATCAAAATCGGAATGCGACAGTTTAAGACTCTGAATGGTTACTCGACACCGAGAGGCGTCAGTGAGAAGCGCAAACTGGACGAGGGAGAAAAGGGTGGTTCCGGAGTGTCCAAGTTGGCTCGGTTCGGATTTGTGAAAAACTGAGCATTTACATGGTAATATAATGATTCAAATGGATTTATTCAGACTAAGATCGATTAATTATCCGAATTTTCGTAAGGGGGTTAAAAACCATTAATTAAATTGTTTTCGTTTAATCGTCGGTGGATTACATGTTTTCTGGGAAGAAATCTCCAATTGTCCTTCGGGTGGGTTTCACAAACCACGGATACAGAGATCCTGTTTGTCACGGGTGAGTGACGGTTTTATGGAGGACGTGCGACAGACTGAAAAACCCGAACAATAAGTGGTTTTTAATTTTTCGTTAGTCGTTCATATCTACCTCCATATTGGTAGGGAGAGTGTTAATTTCTACCTTTGTTGAAAACGATTAACAGCAGCGGCGAACAACAAGTGAACATTTGAAATTTGTCACCGTGGTGACGGGCGTGAAATTGAAGTGACAGATAAAGCTATTTTATTGTGATTTCAACCTCTGCAGGGGAGCATTTTTACTGACGATTTCAGATTAGGGCTATTTTTCCTTGTTGGCGTTACGGTACTTTTACACACTCATTTTATTTAATCGTCGTACAATGTCGCCTTATGTTGTTGACCAAAGTGTACCGTATTTTACGTACATAAAAAAAGGGATATACATTTTCAACCATAAATTGTTTTTATCGATGTGTGTGAATGAATAGCTATAATTGGTTTTTTTGTCATTGCCTAGAAAAAAAAACAACTAATTTTGATGCATCAAAAGCAACATGTGAAAATTCCTAATTCGTATAAGCTTTTGTAAACAAATCTTGTTTACATATTCTATATTTGTTGTATATTGGATGCAACTAATTATAATTCACTGATTTATAACATTTCAATACTGGGATGGGAGGGTGCATCGGGGCATCGTTGAAGATGCAATTGAACAATGGAGTGCCAACTGGTCTATCATTTCTTCCTTCAAAGCGAGTATCACGTCAACACGTTCCTTCCCATTCCCTTCTTGACCAGCATTCGGGCACGGCCGGCGCCGGTATTGCTTCATAATGGGTCACCAGTGTTTACACTTTGAGGATGTATGTTAGTCTCAAACATCTTCTGTTGGTTCTTTGTGTAAATACAGCTGATCTGGCAATAACGGAGTAGCATCCGTGGGCGGTCAATCATGCTCATGTTCATGTTCATTACGACTCAATTTCGTACAATTTAACACTTTTTCGCCCCTTCACGAACCTTTTATGCCTTTAACATGCCCCTTGGTAATTTTGAAAACAAAGTGTGAAATGCCGATTTTTGTTTGTTTTTTAACTGGGCTATAGCCCACTTAGCGAGAGCCCACTTAAAAAGCATCCCAGTTAATAAGGACCCAGTTGGCGAACAGTTGCTGTAACGTTTGCATTAAAAAAAATGGATCAAAATTGCCGATTTTTCATGGGTTTACCTTCACCCGCACTGACGAAACTACCAATGTAGCATCAATTATAGTAACCCATGAGTCAGCAGACAAAATTTTACAGCTCGATCAGTCGAACTCTAACCGTGATGGCAAAAACAGTGAAGCAACTCCGTTCAGAAGTGTGCGCGTTCAAAGAACGGCACCCCGCCGCGTCGAAAACGAACATCGTGCGGCACTTTGTGGACGCCGGATACGCCCGTTCCGGCATCAACAACATCTTGGCACTATTAGACAACAATCATAGCATCGCAATGAAAGCCCGGTTCCGGACGGCCGACGACCCTGAGCGACAAGAAGCTCCAAAGGATGCTGAAGAGGAAGACCGAGGGAAAAGTGGCTACATCGCTGCGTGCACTTGGCCGGGAGGTCGGTTCAACCGGCCAACTAGTGAAAAGGTACCTGGGGAACATGAACATACATGTCAGAAAGCGGAAGTCGAGTCCACTGGTTTCGGAGCTGCAGGCAATGACGCAGCGGCAGCGGCTGAAGAAGATGGTCAACTCGATTTTCCCGGCGAATCGCGACGTGGCGGTGGTGATGGACGACGAGACCTATCTCACCCTGGGTGGCAACGACTGGCAGGGCACTTCGTATTTTACTTTCCCCACGAAGGAAGTGAGCTCCGAGGTGAAGTTCATTTCACACACCAAGTTCCCCAAGAAGGTGCTGCTGTGGTTGACAATCAGCGAGAAGGGGATGTCATAGCCGCTCTTCTTTTGCTCCGGACTGGCCGTGAACGGGGAAATTTATAGTACGAAATGCCTGCCGGAAGTTGCGTCGTTCATCAAGAAATACCATAAGGGCGAAGACGCGTTGTTCTGGCCGGATCTGGCGTCGGCCCACTACTCGGAGCGATCGTTGGAGGAGATGGAGCGGCTGAATATCGATGTGGTACCCAAGTCGGCGAACCCGCCCAAAGTACCCCAGCTGCGAGATTATGGACAAAAAACGTTACATGAGCCTAATGATTCGCCCCTAATAACGTAACTCACACGAATGCCCTCAAATATCCTGTCAAAATAACACAGCGAATCAAAACAACAACAAAGCTTCTAGCGCAGGAATGTATTGCAAGGTGTACTTCGGACCAAGGGGTTCTACAACAGTGAATCAATTTCAAATCGCTAGTTTCACATTGATTGTTGGTGCACATTCGACCTTTTTTGCACATTCGAAAATTCGTCAGTTATTGTAAACAAATTTATTCGTCGTTTGCATGACTTGGGTTGATGTCCTCACATTCCGCCAATCAATACATCAAATGACATCCGTTATATTTCCGATTTGATGTTAACTTGACGACGGGATTGACGTATGAGTTATGAAATTTTTCAGAAGCAGATAATCTCCCATCAACATGAGAGGCTCTATAGGAGTGGACAGTAATTTATTGCTAAGAACGAAAACAGAATTGAAGAGAAAGTATATTGATAGTTCCGTTTAGCGTAACGGAAGGCTATGAAAATTGAAAGATATAAGTTGAAAACGAGCGGGGGCATTTGAACGGTAGTCTACGATACGAACCGTAGTATACGTTCAAATGCCCTCCGCTCGTTTTCAACTTATATCTTTCAATTTTCATAGCCTGCCGTTACGCTAAACGGAACTATCAATACACTTTCTCTTCAATTCTGTTCGTTCTTAGCAATAAATTACTGTCCACTCCTAGAGCCTCTCATGTTGATGGGAGATTATCTGCTTCTGACAAATTTTAAGAAAGGCGTTGTTGAATATAGCATAAGCAACTGCAAATGAACACCCGGCAATGCAGTTCCCTAAACGAACAACATAAAACACCTCCATCCAGCAGAAACAAGAGTTTTAAGAATCCATTTTAGATGAATGCATTTTTTATGTATCAGAGAGGAGTTTGATGTTGGTATTTTACGCATTTGACTTATAGACTAACGTAAGAGACTAACCAGCCACCGGCTGAAAGTCTCTTTAATAAAGACATCTAATCTAATCTTATAGACTAATTCACAGAAAAAGATAATCTCACTTTTCACCATGAGAGTATAAAAGATAGAAGCAGCCATCGCGTTCTCTGTCCTTTTTTCTCACACACGAATTTCTGAACACAAGAGCACCAGTACCTGTCAAATCTGAGGAGTGACGTCACTGTGATTTGGACCATTGAAATGCTTCACTGGTAAAGGTTGTTAAAATTGCAACATACGCAAGTAGCTATAACTTTTTTGCCTTTAGAGTAACATGTTTGAAATTTTGGTAATTTTAGTTTTGTATGTATTATTTACATCCAGCACGTTTCATGGAAAGTGAACACTATTTAAATGGAGTCGAAAGAACAAAGGTTTGCGACGAAATTTTGCACTTGCATTTCGAAAATCCAAATCTTTTGCATTAATTATCCGAGAAAAAAAAAGTACTGCCATAGCGAAAAAATTGGATATCGTCAACGCTACTATTTCCCGTGTCATCAAACGTCACAGTGAACATAATTATTGACATTTCCAAGACCAACTTAATCGTACGCCAAAGAGCGGACTCTTGATCATAACACTGCTCATTAGCTTCAGCTAGTGCTGTAAAAAGTAATTTCGTGCAATTGGATAAATTTACCGATAACTTGGTTCAACGGCTGAGTTTATGAATATGGTGCATGATAAAATTGTAGCTCTTGAAAAATTTTACAACTTTGTCTAACAGTGCATTGCCCTAACTGGTATATAGAAAGTGTAATGTTAACTGTTATATTCAAATGATATTCAACGATGAATATAATTTAAATATTCAGATATTGCGCTGTCACGTCTAAGGTTTTACATATAGAACAATACATTGTGAACCAAATTTATGAAAATAATCAAGTACAGAAATTTCTGCATACTTGTTATTGTGAAAATCAGCTTCTGGAACGAGTTGTTGACAAATTTAGAGCATTGGGTCTAAATGACTATTTACAGCACTGGCTTCAGCACAGACGGTTTGCCAGTAATTTTTGATACTTATTTCCTGTCTGTTTCAAAAGTTTTGATGGAATCCGCCGTCTTAACATGTTTGCGCAAATATGCCTTTGTCAGACCCCAAAAAGTTTCGATTGCACTGAAAATTAATTTTAGTTTATAGTAGACATCGTAGGTAGAACAAACAAATCTATTCGTTGTTTTCTGCAACGAAACTGATTTGTACTATTTACTGACTCGTGAGAAGATATTTAATTAATGTGTAAGAAATTATATTTCTCGATAGGGCTTTAATTTTTATTTAGGGATTAATAAATTATTCCCCCCCATCCCAGCAGTAACTTCATCTTGCATAAGTACGATAAAATTGAAACAGTGATTGGTTGGTCTTCACGAAATTTTATGCATTATACATAAAGGTGTAATGCTAGCATTTCACCAGAAAAAAAGCAATATGAATGTTTCACACAATATACGAGACATTTGTGCTATGTACAAAATCTATGTTTACGAAACGAGTGAAAGCTATTTTACGAAAATAAATTTTCAGTGTAGAACTGTTTCACGTATCTTCATCATCCATAATGACGCATGCCGATTTCTCACACAGCAGTATATCGTATAACTCTTTTTGGCTTCTTCTGCTTCTTGAAAGTCCTTAGTCCACTACGTGTCTTTGCTCGGTCGACGTTACTCTTCGAAGTTCCTAGCTTTTTTGACAAATCTCGAACGGAAGTACCCTTTTTACGGGCGAGCGTGATTTTCCGGTCAGGGGTTTGTTCCTGTTGACTAGTGTAACTGCTGAATTTATATTTACTCATTATAACCATAGACTAACTCTAAGACCAGTAGGTCAGTCAGTACTAGCACATCGGTCGCAAGCTCGGTCCCAAGCTTAATAATGCGCCCCTTATAATGAACTCACACGAACACACTCTCAAATATTCTGTTAAAATAACACAGCAAATCAAAACAAAGGCGCAAATATGTATAGCAAGGTGCTGGCTTCAAGGTGTACTTCGGACCAAGGGGTTCTACAACAGTGAACCAATTTCAAATCGCTAGTTACATATTGATTGTTGTTATAACCCTCTATTGAATACTCGCTAATAAACGTGTACCCCCATACAGTTATTCAAACCTACCCAAAACACAAGTGTTTATTTTTCGCTCTGCAAATTCCCATAGGTTATGGGCCCAGCACGCTTCCACTGCTCCTGATCGCGAGCGGATCTACAGATTGTGAAGGGAGCGCGACGGCTTCTGCTGATGGTGATTCCAGAGACTCCGGAGAATGCACTGATGAACAACGGCCCGTAGCCATCGTCGTTATCGGCTTCATCATCTTCGGGTTCTTCATCAGCTCCGTCACCCACTTCGTCATCAAGCTGTACCGGTGGTCGGTCTACTCCCCCTGCTTTCGGTTCACTGATCAGCATCTGCTGCACCATTGTTCGACTTTCCGGAAATACATCCACTGGAACTTCTGCCGAAAACTGCTCCTCTTCGCTCAGGAAAACTGCATCTCGAACAATCTGAACCGATTTCGTCCTCGGTAGGTACACTCGATATCCTTTCGACTGGTATGCAAAGCCAACAAAGATTCCCGGCTCAGACTTTGCATCCCACTTTTGCCTGCGCTGCTTGGGAATGTAGCACATCACCTTAGCGCCAAAAACCTTCAGTCCGGATAGATCTGGTCGATTTCCAGTGAAACGCTCCTCCGGTGTCACTGGAACACCCTTGGTGGGCGATTGGTTTATCAAGAAAGTCGCCATCGCTGTAGCTTCCGCCCAGAAGCGCTTGTCCAGGCCTGCGTCCAGCAACAAACAACGAGCCTTCTCAACGACGGTCCTATTCATGCGCTCCGCCAGCCCGTTTTGCTCGGGGTTATACGGTGCAGTCGTTTCGTGACGAATACCGTAACTGCGCAAACAACGCTTCATCTCCTTGTTGACGTATTCGGTTCCATTGTCGGTGCGAAGTGCCTTAATCCTCTGCCCGGTCTGGTTCTCCATTAGGGCTTTGTATTCCTTGAAGCAGTCAAGTACCCCTGTTTTTGACTTCAGAAAGTACACGACCAGTTTGTGACTGGCATCGTCGATTAGCGACAGAAAGTATCTGCTACCGGCGATTGACTCTTGCTCCATCGGACCGCACAGGTCCGAGTGTACTAACACTTCGGTCGCTCGCGTGCCTTAGTTGTTGAACGGCTGTCGAAAATGTTTTCCCTCGAGGCACGTCACACACGTAGGAATCTTGGCATTACCGAAATCAACTCCGTCTGCCAAATTCCGGAGCTTCATCAAACTTTGCTTATTGAGATGCCCCATTCTGAGATGCCACAGTATGATGTCACCTTTTGACTTCGCAGCGCACGAGATTTGCTTGTTGGTCAAGCACAGTTTGTACAGTCCACTTGTTTCCTGTCCAACGGCAATCAAATCACCACTATTGGATCACACTTCGCATCCTGGAGGATCTTTGCTTTGACTGCGTCCGCCGTGATCCGAGTTCCTGACGCTTCGAGACCCATAACCAAGGGTTCGTATGCTTCCGGCAAACCCATTTGCAACAGACACGCAAGCCAGGTATCATCGACCACGAAACCAACTTCCGTCAACTTGTGGCTGGTCGACATCAACTCGTGAACATGCTCCTCCACCGACGAACACTCCGAGAATCGAATATTGGTCAACTTCCGAGGTTTTGTTCGTCATCAGTGCGTGGAACTCCTCCTCCATAGCGCGTTGCCACAACTGCTTCTCATCGGATGCCATCGCATCTTGGAAGAACTTCGGCTCGGCAGTGCTCAAACCAGCGCCGCCATCGGTCGGTAGTTCCTGAGACATGGACAATCTTTTAGGGATAACACTGAAAGTCATATCATAATCGCGATACTTGCCTGGTATACTGCGGTCCCGTTCACTGCGCCTGATCGCGAGCGGATCTACAGATTGTGAAGGGTGATGGTGATTCCAGAGATTCGGATGCACTGATGTACAACGGCCCGTAGCCATCGTCGTTATCGGCTTCTGCATCATCTTCGGATTCTTCATCAGCTCCGACGCTCCCTGTGGCGTTGTGCTTTCGTGCGGAGATACTCGGCAGAAGGGAACCGATAACTATTTACTGTGACAACCGTAGTACAATGTGCCTAGCAGAGAAGGAAATCGGAAATTCGCCGAGAAGTAAGCACATTGATGTGCGACATCATTTTGTGCGAGAATAGTTGGAGAATCGCACAATCCAATTGAGGTACATCAGTTCGGATGACCAGAAAGCAGACGCGCTCACAAAACCCGTTGCTGGTCAGATGAAGACAGTGTTCGGGTTTTCGAAAATTCACAGTTAAGGGGGAGTGTTGACTAGTGTAACTGCTGAATTTATATTTACTCTTTATAACCCTCTTTTGAATACTCGCTAATAAACGTGTACCCCCATTCAGTTATTCAAACCTACCCAAAACACACGTGTTAATTTTTCGCTCTGCAAATTCCCATAGTTCTTTAGGGCCCGGTTCATGCACGGGAAATAATTTGTTCTTCAAAATGAGAAAAACAGGTCCTGACTTCATGAATATGTTGTGTTTTCGTGTTATGAATGTGCACCATGAACATTATTCATGATACTTATGATGAACTATTTTTCCGCCGCAATGAAATCATGAATCAATCGGGTTAAAACCATGAACTGAATTCCTGATACTGGAAACTTTATTCATGAATCTGTCAAATCTACTTTATCGACTTTTAATAAACACAAAAAAAAATCCACCGTCAGGATTCGAAACTAGTGTGGGTGTGAAGAGCTATGATAGTACTTGTTGGATGTATTTACTACGCTATTGTCATTCTTGAATAGTCTCTTGATTAATGAAGCTGATTACACAACTTCAGATTAGAGGCAAAACAAAACTTCCAAAGTTCATGACACGCATCTGTCATTTCAATCATGAAACCATGAATAAGAGTCATGAATTCATAAAATAAGATACGAGTTCGTTTCATGATTTTTTATTCATTTGTTTCCGTATGTCCAGATGTTTTCCATACTTCCGAATCGCGTTAGGAACTGCTCCGATGCTCACACCTTTTATTTTCGCCAATTGGCTCAGCGAAACGTTGGGAAAAGTGCACCATTTGTGCACGACCTGTTTTCGCCGTTCCGGGAAAATGCTTCGCATTTTCATAAAATTCACCGGCTATTGAGATTCACAGAGTTATGGATTGAAATGTGAAAAGTGATGCACAGAAATGATCAGCTGTTCAAACGTCATCTGGGAGCAACAGTGGCGCATCAAAATCGTGCTTAGACTTTCTGGGACACCCTATATGAAAAGAAACCAGCGAAATCCAATCGCTTGATTCAGTGTAGCATGAATATAGGAACAATGAGATAATTATAGAAACAATGATAAAAAAAAATTGTCTGGACCATTTTTGTGGAGTCAGGCTATACGGAGTAAATTTTACGAGATCTTGACTTTCCAATATATTCGTTTAGATTAGCTATTTAGGCTCACAAAAGGCAAATACCGATGCATCTAAGATTTAATCGCAACGCAAAGTACGCGTATTTCTCACACTTTGAGTTATAAATCACAGAAACACCAAATCGCAAAAATTATTAGCGCTTTTATCGCAAACGAAATAAAGGAAAAGGAAACTGACACATTTCGGTTTCTGTTCCACACTTTTCCCGGTCGCAAACGAAGTTATTTTGTCATGTTACTTCTTTGCACAGTAAAATTCTAAGATTCTTGATCGTTCTAAGTAGAAATAGCTAATTCTCAGCCGCATTTCTTTTAAACCTTGAAATCGATGCCACGATATAAAGGTATGTTTTAGTAAAAAAAAACTTTCAATAGTTTAAAGGCTGCATTTGTCTGAGTCTGCTTCTATCGAAAAATATACAACTTGTAATGCATTTTGTTATCGTAATGTCACTTCAACAGGGTAGAATATTAAGCATCGATTCCAGCGCAATCATGTTTGTTCCAGAGATTAACTTCACCCCAGGGACGTGCTGCCGAACTGGCACGAATCGCAATGTTCAATCCAACGATGGTTCGAATTGTAATTAACCTTCCATTCAAATGAGTTACGATTGCAAATATTTTGGATCGTAAATAATTTTAATACACACTGGCCGTTCGCTATCTCACTATCGGGTGATAAATTTTAATTCGACCCATAATTTTAATTAGCTCACACACACTGTAGGTACGTGCCCTCGATTGCATGGCAGGATTTTCCCTTTTGATATCCAGCTGATGGCAGAGGGACAAATTAAACAGACATAGAAATTTAAATCCCTTTGCATGGTGATTTCATTGTCCTCGTACGTCGTGTTTGGGTCAAAAATGACACACACACACACTTGTTGGGTACGTGTCCAATGGATGGCAAATTGAATTATGACCTTTTGTGGCCTTTGTTCGAATTAATCAATGCAACTTTCGGGTGTAATTTAATTTGCCTTCGCACGATCGATCCTTCGGGTTTGAGAGCATTTGAAAATTTTCGGAAAAATTAAGGTTTTTGATGACAGAAAATCCATTACAACTAACCTCCCCCCAAGCCATGCAGAGATCGATCGGTTTTCACCCTTCTTGGTGGAAATTTGAATAACCGAGGACAAAAAGGAAATTGTAGATTAGAATTGACATTTCCCTTTGGATCTTCCTACAATCGACCATTATCATCAAGTTGTATATCTGTGTCGTGTGCGGTGGGTGCACTCAAATTGGAACACCATAGCGCCCATTTCTGGGATGTACCTATAAGTACGAATTAGGAGTGGCAACATTTTTTGAAATTTGGCATCCGTGACACGTGACCGAACGTGCGTCACCTTCAAATTCACTTTCATCTGGTTTTATTTGGTGTGTTCTTGCTGTGCCTAAAAGCAGCAACATGCAATATGGACATTGAAATTACTTGTGTGATATATATAATAAAAGTGCACTCCAGGAGAGATCGTTACTTTTAATATTGTCTGCGACGATATGGTGTTTGACGATGGCAAGTGGTGCTTCAAGGATGTGAAGCCATTTTGGATTTTTGTAGCAAAAGTCGTATAGCTGTTTTGTATGAGCGTTGTTGAAGGGATTATAATTATGAGTGCAAATTGTTTTCATGCAGTATTTTATTGTTGTAGGATGCTTTTGAATTATTTTCATTGTTGAAAAAATTAGGTATAACTTTCGTAAATTTTTACTATGAACGTATTAGATATATAAATTAGAACCTTGAACTTTCCACATTTGATAATTCCTATTAAAATTTCCAAACCCGATCTTCGGGAGCATTTCGAGTAGTAGGCTTCCATATTAAGATCTCAAACTAGAATTTCCTTAATCAAAATAATCAATGTTTACTTTCGTCAAGAAAACACCTTTTTTTAATTCTTGAAACTTTGGATAAAAATTTCAAAAACGTTTTCATGCTAAACAAATTCCATCAAAACATAATTCATTACAGTGTTTTTTTTGTTCTCAAATTTTAAATAAGTCAAGAAGCATTATGAACGAAAGTAAGCCAAAATTTATGCCTTGTTTTATATTATGTTGAGCAACATTTCTTCCACGTTATTTTTCTTTTTTAATGATCGACGTTCATTAAAGCGTAATTCATAATAAATATTTTTATTTCACTTTATTTACTTGTTGATTTTTTGTTTCCTTACCTTCATGGTTGATATTGCAAGTGAATATAGACGTGCAGTATGGTTTTAAGTGTAATAATTAATAACAATCGATAAGAGAAAAAAAACAGAGTGTGCCATGGCTACGAGCGGACATGTTTTTTTTCCTGTCATAGTGTTTTGCTCGTTTCCAACAAATTTAAAGATTGATTTTCATTTATTAATAAAACTTAATCAATACAGTTTCAATGGCTAGGCGATCTGTGTTGTGATTGGAAATGTACACTAAGTGCGAAAAGTAGCAGAATTTTGATTTTAGACAGAAGACGGACTGGGCGATAGTGTGTGAAAAAATATACTGAGACAAAAGTTTTCGCAACTCTAAAACCGCTGTATGATAATGAGGACTACGGCTGAACTGTTGCAGATCGAAACGAATATAGCGGTGCTTGCGTTGATTAAGCGGTTGAAGGAAAATATTAACAAAAAACAAAAATGCAAAGAACAAAACCTGAAGAGAGAGAATGTTGCATTTTTGTATTTTTGCAGATTTTTTGTGGCTCAACGGCACCAATGCGTGTTTCTTCGTTGGATGACTTGGAAATGATCGCTCTTCTTAGATGAGAACGGGATCGAGTAAAATTCAGCTAAGTATTATATCCTAAAATGTACATGGACGAATCAGTTAACCTGGTCTATACAGTATTGAAGGTCCAAATGTATTGATACGATTCAGGCGCTTTCTGAGATTTTCAAAAAGGAGTCTACGTGGTTTATGAACAGGACCCATGCTTCGTCATTGTCGCATACTCAGACACCATCGCATTGACGTAGTAATGGATGTTTGAATCTACATTAAATTTTGTAGTATGTTTAGCACGTGTTGACAATGCAACATTCAGATGCATAGATCCATGTGCAAATTCACGCTAGATATAATATTTTTCATAAATCCTAAAGCTAACATTTGGTAGCAATGCTATGCTATGCTAAGCTATGCTATATTAAATCAGAGAATATTTCACTGTTCTATTAAAATGGCTTATACTTAGTCGTAGTCCTACGTCATCATTTCGAACAACCCAATGGGGCTGTACGTTGTAATTTTTTGTACATGATTAGTGCATGTATTGAACGACGGTTGTATTTTTGTGATCTGTCACGTTTTTTCCGTTTATTCTGCAGCTCTGAAATTTTAGTACTTTTTTGTGTGATAAATCTAATCAATAGAAGAATATTAATTGTAATCATCACGTGTATGTAAAGTGAGCTCATAGATACGTGAATTAGTATTTAGATTACCTAAGTTCATTTGTGTGTTGAGGAGGAGAAAGCCTGGTGTATTGTTGAACCCGTTTCCAGTATTTTTCGCGGCTTCTAATGAAAACTTAGTGTCACACAACGGAAAACTAATGTCAGGTAGTGAATTTTGGACATCAATGGACTTTTGCAATATTTTTTTTGAGTATTGCCAATAAGTGTATAAAATTGAAACAGTGCATTCAAATGAAGAAAGGGGCTATCATCAGCCATGTCTTTAAATCTCGGCTTCTAGGACCACCTTCGGTCATCGGTCATTCGGTCATGTGTTAGAGCATCGGTGCTACAACTACTTTTTTTATCACTGATGTGGTTCCACTTCCCTAAGAAGCAAGCCGACATTTTTACTTTGCAAAGAAGAAGTACTGAAGCGCATTGTTCCGAAAGATTCAGCTTACTATCACGCATCAAAGTCTGAATATATTCAGCGTTGCTCTTTCCTATTCAAGTAGGTAGATTGCTCTTTTTTCAATATTGCTAGTTCAACGTTCCTTAAGGACCGCACCTGCGTCACTATGTTTCGCCAAGATTAGGGATGCATGTCTCCATTTTCTCGACCAAAATTACAAAATTCGAAGCGCTTGTAGGTCCTCCTCGAACGTTGTCCACGTATCGTGCCCGTATATAACTACCGGTCTCATCAGCGTATTGTACATGATACACTTGGTGAAGTTGACCGGACCTTAGGGTCTTGTGAAGTCTCTGTTGCATGAGTCATCTACCACCTCGAACTCATCTCTGTCGTTCCTCCTGCAATCAGATACTTAGTCTTCGACAAATTCATCCTTATTCCAACCTTTTTAGCTTCAGGTTTCAGCCTGGTGTACTGCTCAGTAACCGCCTGGAACGTTTTTCCGACAATGTTCACGTCGTTAGCGAAGAAATGAATTGTCTCGATGTTCCGAGACTCAACTAAAATACCTTAGGATAATCATAAGTTGAGCCTTATAAAACATGTAAAAAAGATCGGTTTTCAGTTTCATTAAGCAACTTATGAAATTTGGATGAGCTAGTATCAAATATGTATTTTATTTCTATGAACAATAGTTAGTGCCGTAGTCAATCCGTGAAATCTGAAATCTGATAAGTTCTCTTCCACCACACGAGCATATATTCTCAGACATTCTTCTCATTTCAGTGAGCGAGTATTGGCGCTATAACCATAAGCCAATAGGGGCTAGGACTATAGTTAATGGAGCATCACTTAATCTTCTTAGACTAGATGCTCCCAACGACCATTTTTAAAAAAGCAGTCGAGTATTAGTACACGACACTGAAGAAGTCTGCACATTGTAGACGAAATACGCGTATCTGTCAAGATAAGCAATAAAGGTAGTTGGAATTAAATGGAAATTACTAATCATTCTTCTTATTTTCTAGACCATTTTTAAATATTTTTTGTTCTGTACACCAAACAGAGCATTCTGTTTAACTATACTCTCCGACTATTCATTTCCCTTTTCCTTTGATATTTGCTGAAGGCAACGTGCGTCCCCCGTGTTTTCTTAAGGTAGAAACCAAATCCTCCCTATCTCCAACGGTTGCATGGACGTGGTCAGGTGAGCAATCGAGTAGTATCTTCGTGGAGATTATTGCGTGATGAAACGTATCAGTTACTGGATCCGTTTCATAGTGACATGCAATGTCTTCAACGAATTATTCCTCATCGTAGCTCCATCCATGAGGTGTGCAAACGTCAATGCCAATGCTAAAAGTAATTAACAACAACCGTTTAGACATGCCAGTTTATCTGCACAAACTTGCAAATTTCACCTGTCTGTACCTCAGAAACTTCAAAAACTCTTTTAATACAATTTATATTAACTTATTTTCCCAGTTGGGAAAATTAGGAAAAAATGCTGGAACTTTTAAATTAAGACACTCTGTACCATAGAGGTAACTCTAAGTCCTGGTCCTGGTGGTTTAATTCTTGGCTCATTTGACCGGTCCCACTCGGCCCTAAACGTTGTCATTTAGAACATAATATTTAAATGACCCCTTCTTTGTTACTTTCCGTATTGGCGGAAAATCTTGTTGTTGTTTCAGCATTAGGTGATATGGAAACAAAATCGATTTTGCACTGGAAAATAATACCAAACAAATCATAAATCTTACCCAGTCTAAAGTCCTCAAAACTCAGTCGCATAGTCGATGTCAACGAATCGAAAACAAACACTGAGTTTCAGGTTGAAAAATCATAGCTTCGTCTTTAGGCGTGGATCATTACTTTAATTCTACCGATCTGAGTGTTTTCCTATTTTGTTACCTTTGAAATCAACGACCGGTGCAAAAGTGTGTCGCTAAATAAAAATAGGAACGCTTTCTGTCATCAAAGTCATGATCTTAGCGTGTTCCGTTTATAAACAAACGAAAAGAATTATTCTACATTTTTTAGATGTAGATGGCAGCAACCTAGAGCTGCTTCCTTCATTGCTTTTTTACAAAACTATTTTGATGTTCATATATCACTGACTACACAGCACATCTTGCAAAAGGCTCTCGAAAATCCGTTTCTCTTTTCATCAACAAAAAAACATTTAACGAACTCGTATTTTATTTTATGAATTCATGACTCTTATTCATCGTTGTTTTGCCTCTAATCTAAAATTGTGTAATCAGCTTCATTAATCAACAATATATTCAAGAATAACCATAGCGTAGTAAGTTCAACCACCATGTACTATCACAACTCTTCATATCAACACTAATTTCGAATCCTGACGGTGGATTTTTTTTTGTTTAGATTTAGCATCGATAAAGTATATTTACCAGATTCATGAATAAAGTTTTCCGTATCAGGAATTCAGCTCATGGTTTTAACCCGATTGATTCATGACTTTAATCCGACGAACAAATAGTTCATGATATGAATATTGTTCATGGTGTATATTCATAACACGAAAACACAACACATTCATGAAATCATAACCTGTTTTTCTTATTTTGAAGAACAAATTATTTCCCGTGTATTCTCACTGTTCAAAATTTCGCAGGATAGACAAATTTAAACAATCACACTTAGATGTTTTTACAGAAATCTGTAAAATTTTACCGAATTCTCAACAGCTGAACGATCGGTAACGTTTACATTTAAAAATATGGACAAAAATGGGTTTACCTTCACCCGCATTGACAAAACTACCCATGCTGCACCAATCATAGTAACCCGTGAGTCAGCAGACAAAATTTGACAGCTCGATCAGTCGAACTCGAACCGTGATGGCAAAAACAGTGAAGCAACTCCGTTCAGAAGTGTGCGCGTTCAAAGAACGGCACCCCGCCGCGTCGAAAACGAACATCGTGCGGCACTTTGTGGACGCCGGATACGCCCGTTCCGTCATCAACAACATCTTGGCACTATTAGACAACAATCAGAGCATCGAAAGAAAGGCCGATTCCGGGCGGCCGACGACCCTGAGCGACAAGAAGCTCCAAAGGATGCTGAAGAGGACGACCGAGGGAAAAGTGGCTACATCGCTGCGTGCGCTTGGCCGGGAGGTCGGTTCAACCGGCCAAACAGTGAAAAAGTACCTGGCGAACATGAACATACATGCCAGGAAGCGGAAGTCGCGTCCACTGATTTCGGAGCTGCAGGCAATGACGCAGCGGCAGCGGCTGAATAAGATGGTCAACTCGATTTTCCTGGCGAATCGCGACGTGGCGGTGGTGATGGACGACGAGACCTATCTCACCCTGGATGGCAACGACTGGCAGGGCACTTCGTATTTTAATTCCCTCACGAAGGAAGTGAGGTCCGAGGTGAAGTTCATTTCACACACCAAGTTCCCCAAGAAGGTGCTGCTATGGCTGACAATCAGCGAGAAGGGGATGTCAAAGCCTGCCGGAAGTTGCGTCGTTCATCAAGAAAAACCATAAGGGCCAACCTGAAGCGTAAGATTTACTTCAACAATTTTGTCGCGAAAACTGGAGAGGAATTCATAAGTAAACCGAAGAAAGAACTCAAAAACATGCCCACACGCATGTTTACGTCCGCCATGGCGAATGTTCCGGTTAACTGCCGGAAGGCCGCTCGCAAGGGTGTAGAATTTTTTTTTGCAAGTAATCTTAAATAATTACCTTCCATGGGAAAAAAGTCCATTTGTTCTTAATGCAAACGTGAAACCAGTTTAAGGGATTTCGGTGAAATTTTACAGCTATCTGTAAAAAAATTACCGGAATTTGTAAAACTTTACCGAAATCCGTTAAATCGAATTACCGAACGTTCAGCTGATGAGAATTCGGTAAAATTTTACAGATTTCTGTGAAAAAAACTAAGTGTGTTCGAAAAGTACACCACTGAACTTTTTTTCAACATTTCAGGATAACATTGCATATAAAATTCTCAATCTTTTCATAAATTCAAATGGTATTTCTAAAATGTTCTTTCAAGTTGATAGGTGAATTATGATGTATTAAAAAGATTTCCAGCTGATGAAAGATAACAGCAAAGATTATTTAGTATATTCATTAGTTTTGGGCTCAGAGTATGCCGAAGACTATCAGCCTAACAGATGTATAACAGAGAAAGGGTTATTATTAATAAATATTCAACATTTATCGCAGGGGGATGGTCGATGATATATTTTGAATTTTCCACTCGATCATCCATCCAATCAATATTCGATTGACTTGGCAGAGTGTCTTCATGGTAGCGGGAACGGAAAATCATCTCCGATCCATAATTGATTATCCGCCTTATTCCCCTTCCGCGAAAGGAGTGTTCACCATAGTAGTGGCAGATTTTCCAGTATATGGATGGATCGCGTGCTTCCATTTTGGGAAGCATCCTTTTTTAGCAATCAATAAACTGCCAACTCATCACCACATATTGATTAGGATAAAAAAATATCACCTCTCATCGAATATCAATCAATCATCGTTACCAATTGCGTGATAAGCCTGCTCCAATATGCGTCATAGAATGGATTGAAGAAAACAGCTGTCGCTCTTAGGATAAAATCGGTTCTGCTGGACATCCATCGTTAATCAAATTAAACACACCAAACAGTAACAGGATGTCGTCAAAAGGTGCTCTCTCAACTCAATCCAATTTCATTTGATTGTGTCCATGGAAAATGAAAAGCCTTTCAAGTACTTTCGACCATCGGTCACTGTGCAAAAATTCTGAATTGCTTGGCCATCTTACAAACAAGGGAACAAAACTGACCTCTAATCAACGCCCTGTTCGTCCTCCACATCGTGTCACAAATTCGAAACCATAACAAACCCATCTGCCATATCATCACCAACTGACTTTAAAATCTGCAAAAACAACAAAAGGAACACCGACAACATCCACAAACGGATGGCAGGCGCAACCAATAAACGGTGGAACGTGATGATGCAATTATTCCGGTGACTGCAAAACTTCATCAGGATAGACAATTGAAAGAGGGCTCGTTAGTTTACGTCAACAGAAGTTTGCGCAGAGGTAAAGTCCAATTAAAGGTCCTTTTAAAAATCGTATGGAGGAAGATGCGTAGTTCAGTCCTTTTTGATGACCACTTTCACATGAAATCGATGGGAAACCGAAACGGTTCCCTTGGGAAACGTAAAATCCTTGAGAACTGTTTGATATTAAAAGCAAAAAGGAGCGAGGAGGTGGAGAAAGGTCACAACTATATGATTGTCACTTGCAGCAACAGTGGAGTGGATTAATCGATGTGTAATCGCTTGGAAAGGTACGATCCATTTTTCCATTTCGCAAGGGGCACTATAATTAATGCATGGTACAGGCGGCTTCCACCCCTAACCAATTGAAATATTTAAAAGGGAAAATCTATGGGAAAACAACTTCCTTCTGTTACCCATGTCATGTCACATCGCTTGTTCCGAGTCAGGGAGGGGAGAGTTACTGAAATAGAATTAAGTTAAGTGGGGTGAACCGCAATGAATGCTTATTTGGCTAGTATTCGAACTTGCGATCGTTTCCCTTGTTGATAGGGATGGTTTAATTGATATCTCGTGGAAATCAATCAATGCTTGCATTCCCACCAAATCGCTGAGCATTGCTTCTGAGACTTGCTCAAGGGATAGTCAAGGTGAATGGCGCTACACGAAGGTAAATTATCCGACTCATCATTCGAAATTATGAGTTGGCATAAATATTGAAGGGAGATTAGAATGCAGCTACATCTCAAAAAACCGTCCCATGTTCCGAGATTGAAATCGATAGTCCGTTTTTCTAGCCTGGGTCTATGCTGTTCCAGTCCGTTGCTTGCTACCGTTAGTTGTGTTTTTATTTACGGCTGACTTGTATGGCTGCACCAACCTCCTGTCTCACTGGAGGACCATCGGGAACAACGCTGTTTAAAGTTCCATGCTGGCACAGGAACGAAGATCAGCCACTTTTAACATGGAGGACAGAAGCCCCCCGCTCCTTCCTTCCCTGTCAGCATTTACTACCAATGTCCCATCGGGGTTGATTACCCGATCTTTCCAATGGTTACTCGTACCCCAGTCGGCATCACGGAGGGGTAGCGATAGGAGTAACTGAACAAGAGGTTATGGACCACAGTGGTTATACTTTATACCTGCAGGTACGCGAAGTACTAAAGGTACGCATTGTCCAACCATTGCTTAAACAAGGAGATTAGTAGCTTTGTTTATGAGTTAATGCCATCCTTATTACTCCTAAAATATTACCGTTATTTATGTAATCTCTCCTGAAGATATATGGAAGTTTATTTCATTTCATTGATTTAAACCAGACATCATTTAATAATGCAAAGAGAAAGCTGATTTCTGATAGTATAAGTAACACGTTTTTTCTTTCAGATTTCTGCCTTTGTTGTTGTTAGGAGTGCACAACAGTTGCTGTTTTTTTTAATGATTTCGGTGAACTGACAATAATTGGAAAGATGAGTTTTGTAGACTTTGTGAAACATTCATTAGGAGAAAGTAGGTTAAGACGGACACCTTAAGGTAAAGTTACAAAACTTTCTAAAATATTACTTCACTGATTGTAATTTTCATACAAGAGATTTAGGTCATATTTCGTCATAATAGTCACATATAATGGTAAATTTCTTACAAATGTTAAGTGTTTTAAGACATTCAAAACAAAACTGAAAATCGCAGTTCTTTCACATGGGATGACTTTGATGGGAAAGATGAACACTTACTGAAATCAGTCGTCTATGATAAATACTTTCGGTAAATACTTTCACCTGGTCTTTTTTGAATCAAACAGTACGAATACACTTAGTACTTCAAGCAAACGCGCACAGTAAAAATCATAGGCAAAACACAATTTCGAGAAGAAATTCATCTTAAAAAATCACAAACATTGTGCAATGGAAGTAAAAACTCACGAAAACTCAACCATCCGCGGACAGTGCTTGCTGCGATCTCCTTCGTATGCGAAGAATGTCCATCTATAATTAACAAGGCAGGGTGACATTCAGATGGTCAAACGTGTTCCAAAAAATGGTCGAACCAGTCATAGGAGATTTTAACAGTCATGTAACCCGAAGGATTGCATGCAAATCTACTTCCACGTGGGGCCCCTTTCTTCAAAGCATCGTGCCTCCGCATGTGTTCAGCAGATGTAATGCCACCTACCTGTTTCTTGTCTTTTAAAGCCGCAATCTGTCGTTTCTTTGGGGGATCCTGTAGAAAAAAACACAAGTTAACTAACAAAAACTTACAGCACAAACACCAGTCTCATCGGCGCGGCGTTGTAAATCCGATCAGCCATAAATTAAGGATTCATCAGTTTAATATATTTATTAAACGCTCTGACACGGGCGGCAGAAGTAGCTTAAGGCAACACAGATGAGACAATGAAAACGCATTCTAAACCCGCATGTCCGCTTTTCCCTGTCTTGGAATGTCCCTCTTTTTCAACTTGATAATAATTTTTCAAACGAAATAGCTCTTTAGTATAGGTATAGGATATTTAATAATATACGATTTCTCCACCACATGTGCAAATGATAATAAACCTCAGAACCACAAAAAAGAACATGGAACCACAATATTTTCGTGATATTCAAGCAATTTTTAGCAGACGAAAATTTACTTCTACTAGCGTACGAACAGTGTACATCTTTTCAACAGTGTCCGTCTTCCCCTATAAAGGTTGTACGGAATCAAATTGCACCACTTTTAAATGGCTGTAACTTTTTACCCGTTGGGTATTTTCTATTGAAATTTTGGGTGGAATTATTTCAATGTGTATTTGTTTACGCTGTGTACGTTTCACTAGCAGATGTGCAATCGTTGCGAAGATGGAGTCGGAAGAACGGGAGCGGCGCAAAGAAATATTGCGCACGTACCTCGAAAATCCGGATCTTTCTCATCGTGCCATCAGCAGGAAGCTGGGAATGGTACATTCTACGGTGTCTCGTGTTTTAAATCTATACCACAAAAGTTTGACCATCGATCGGAAGGAAAAAATGGATCTCTGTATAGTGTTAAGGATCACAAGCGGGTAGTTCAAGCTTTCAAGAGGAATCCCAACAGTTCAGTTCGAGATATGGCGAGGAAACTGAATCTAACCAAAACTTTCGTGCAAAATGCAAAAAAACGTACAAAGTCCAAAAGGCGCCTAATCGCGATGAACGGCAGAATACGGTAGGTAAAACACGTGCACGGAAGCTCTACACCCAGGTGTTGACAAAACCACATTGCCTCGTTATGGATGATGAAACGTATGTAAAAGCAGACTTTAGGCAGCTTCCGGGGCTCCAGTTTTTCACTGCTCATCATAAATTCGATGTCCCTGAGGACGTTAGGAAGCAGAAGATATCAAAGTTTGCCAGAAAATATATGATTTTGCAAGCAATTTGCTCGTGTGGAAAGCGGAGCACTCCATTCGTGGCAACTGCAACGGTCAATGGGCAGGTGTACCTAAAGGGATGCCTCCAAAAGCGTCTACTTCCTCTTCTGAGGTCACACGATGGTCCTACGTTTTTCTGGCCGGATTTAGCCTCGTGCCATTTCTCGAAAGAGATTTTGGAGTGGTACAAGGCTAAGGAGGTCAATTTCGTGCCGAAGCATCTCTCCCATGTACGCATCAAAACAGAGAGTGTACAAACTACCGCTAGAAACTATCACAAGCTATCAGTGGTACATGAGCGAGATCCAACACGTTATTATTGCCAGTTGAGGTGGCAGATGTATCTGTGCCTCAACCTACCCCACAGTGGGATGTTTGGCAATGATAACGTCCTTGGTGCGAGTACTACTTTACTCCACGCTCGGAGCATACAAACATAACAATTAGAGTATTCATAACATGTTTTATTTTACTCCCTAAAAGTTTGAAGATGATTGGCTGAACGGGCGAATTTTACCGAATATTTGTGTGTGTCGCAATTTGATTCCGTACACCCTTTATTGCTGCAGCTGCAATATACTACAATAGCATGTCCGCAATAAAAGGTTGGTAGAAGGTTCCCTTATTGAGACTTGGTCACTATTTTAATACTAGTCTCTATTCTTAATAAAAGGTTTCTAATTTTTTTTTTAAGTAGTAGAAGTACTGTCAAAGCAGCCATCAACGACACAGCAGAATATGCCGTAGGGTTTGTGGAGAGGAATCGACAGAACGATTCATTGGACGCGGAGTGTCAGACGATTTTAGATGAGAAGAGTGCATCAAGGAACCCGTCAAAGTGCGGAGAGATTTAAACAGAAACGAAGACAGTTAACTCATCTTTTCCAAGAGAAAAATTGGATTGTGACGGAATGGATCAGCTATATCGTTCTCAAGGAACCGATAATTCTACAAGAAATTCAACGGAACCCGCAAAAGCTCCGTCCCGCTAGCCAAAATGTGCTGGACTAAGGATGGAGGTATCTTGAAAGATGAACGTGAGATGATTAAAAGATGGAAGCAGCACTACGACAAACAATGGAATGGCGCAGAGGCGGCACACTAATCTCGAAATGTAACGAAGCTGGAGGAATGATTGCATCGGTACGGCAAACGAGGGAGACTTAACTAGAAAATGAGAAGAATTATTAGTAATTTCCATTTAATTTCAACTACCTATCTTGACAGATACGCGTTTTTCGTCTACAATGTGCAGACTTCTTCAGTGTCGTGTACTAATGCTCGTTAGTACACGAAACTGAAGAAGTCTGCACATTGTAGATGAAATACGCGTATCTGTCAAGATAAGCAATAAAGGTAGTTGGAATTAAATGAAAATTACTAATCATTCTTCTCATTTTCTAGTTACAGGTATTCCACTAAACAGCTCACACTCTCCAGGATTCGGGGAAGATTGCCACCTCCCAAGGGAAATATTTTCTTAAGAAAGAGGGTTTTTTTTTTATTTTTTTTTTTTTTTTTTTTTTTTTTTTTTTTTTTTTTTTTTTTTTAATGAAACTTTGCTGAAGAAATCTCACTTCTATCTCATCTACGTATCGTTTTATAACAGTTTTACTAACTTTCTTTAGGGTGGCACTTAAAAAAACAGTTTTTCGCTGCAACTTTTTTATTTCAATTTGAATTTGAAAACTTTGCAGCAATTACTTTTAGGGTATTAAATAGCGCACATTTTGAAGATAGTTGCTAGTTATTATAGAAAAAAAGTTGTAAGGGTTGAAGTGTAAAAAAAATACGTTTTGCAAGATATCTTACTCTCTTATTTGCAAATATTTGCAAGCACAAAATACGTACACTGAAAGTACAAATTTCCATCTACAAGATCTATGCAAAATCGTTTGTCCTCTTTTGTCCCCTTTTTTCCCCTTCTGCATAATTTTCGATCAGCTGCATCAACAATTATCATCAAAAAGCGTAACAACGCGAGTTTTTTTTATGAAAATGTTTATATTTTTATATTAACCCATTTCCGTGCACTGTTTAAAAACACACGTGTGACCATTCTACCAGCGGCTGGATAGTCATGAAGAAAATAGATAAAGCTTTTGGCTCAGGAAGAACCAACACATTGGTCCTAAGCTCGGTCCCAATCTTAATGAAGCGCCCCTAAAACATAATTCACATCGAAGAACCCCTCAAATAGTCTGTCAAATTAACACAGCGATTCAAACAAAAACAAAGATTCTTGTACCGAAAAGCGCAAGAATCTACGGCAAGGTTCAAGGTGCAAGGTGTACTTGAGACCAGTGAAACAATTTTAAATCGCTTGTTTCCTATTGATTGTTGATTCTTCTGTGTGCAATATTTACACAACTGATAAATGATAAGGAATTACACGAACGAAGTATTAAAATTTTTACACCTTTCCTCCTCCTCACACAGTGGGTTATTGGAAATTTGCATATTTTAACACAGGCTATTAACTTGAACTAACCACTTACTTTTAAAACACCAGAAACACCGAAAACATAACAACGATAAACAAAAGTTGAGCTCCTGCGATGTTCATCACGATGAAATTAAAAATTCTGCAGGCTAGAGCCTAGTACACACCAGAAAATAAAATCAGTATTTCGATAGATTCTGACATGACTTAAACAAAAAAAAAAAAAAAAAAAAATCAAACAAGCCTTACTATTATAATATATTCCATTTTGAGTATGAGTCTTGTCTAGGTTATTCTCTAGGTTTTTCCAGGCGTCTTTCGAATGGGTCTACTCCAGAATAATGCTTACATTAAAATTCACCGGTAAATAGTCGATAAATATTAGTAGGCTATGTACAGAAAAAAATGACAGCTCTGGCTTTGTGATTACACACAGCCTCGGGCCAGCCAGACGGTCAAAAAGTATTTGGCCAACATGGACATCGTCTACTGTATCTGAGATACCCAAGATTCAAGATTCACCAACATTATTTCCGAAGTTCGGTAAAACATGCTTTATAATTCGCAAGCTTTTGCCAAAATGCTGCATTCACCAAAATCGTCTTCCGATACTTTCGACAATTTATAGTTTCTTAGTAAACATTTCATCACTGTCCTAGAAATTTGGCTAAGTTTAAAGTCCTTTTTTTAATATCAATCGATCGCATTACCAGAAAAAAATGAGCATTGAATTCAACATTTCGTTCATAATGGAAACTAGATGTCAGCTAGGCTAGATTTTGATTCCTTTTTGTCAGCCCGTGTTTCTGTTCAAGCAGTGCACCAGGTGCACATATGAACAAAGTGCCACTAAAGCTCCGTAACAAAATGGTGTTCATTCATAGTTTGTAGTAAAGACTGTATTCGATGAAATTTGGACACACGCAATTGATCGTAACTTTTTAGCGTGTGGGTAAAAATTATTTAAATTTCAACTGAATGTATTTCATTGTGTTGTGTCAATTGTGTAATGAGTTTCGTGAAAATCGGTCGAGTGATTTCAGTGATGGCTTCGAATGAAGAAATAGTGCGCCAACAAATTTTGGGCACTCACTTCGAAAACCCAAACGCTTCTCATCGATGGATCGGAAAACAGCTCGGAATCGCACATTCAACCGTATCTCATGTGATCAAAACGTTCAAGGACCGTAAGACAACCAAGCGGAAAAATGGTAGTGGCAAAAAACGTGGCACATCAAATCCGGAGAAGGCCAGGATGGTATTGAACCAATTTAAGCGTTATCCCAACATTTCGATCAGGGATATTGCGAAAAAGGCGAAAGTTTCAGTTTGTTTTGTGCATAAAACAATGAAACGTTCTGGATTACATGTGTACAAGGTCCAGAAGGCACCGAACCGGAGCGATAAACAGAACTCGGTGGCCAAAACTCGTGCAAGAAAACTGTACAGGGAGTGGCTCACAAAACCGTTCTGCATTGTGATGGACGATGAGACCTACATTAAAGCCGACACCAAACAAATGCCAGGACAGGAACACTACGTCGCCACCTCTAAGTTGGCCATTCCGGAGAGTGTACGTAAGAAGAAACTGTCGAAATTCGCCAAAAAATTCCTTGTCTGGCCAGCGATCTGCGGATGTGGCAAAATGAGTCAGCCCTTCATCACCTCTGGGACCGTCAACGGACAAATCTACAAGGACGAATGCCTCCAAAAACGACTTCTGGCCTTCTTGAGATCTCACGATGGCCCGACACTGTTTTGGCCGGATTTGGCATCTTGCCACTATTCCCGGCCCGTCATAGACTGGTACAAAGATAATAATGTAGTTTTTGTACCAAAAGACGTCAACCCTCCAAACACTCCGGAACTTCGCCCAATTGAAAATTTTTGGGCAATCATGAAGGCAAAGCTCATTAAAACTCCAAAACTGATAGAAAATGAACTTGAACTAAAGAAAGTGTGGTTAAAAGTAAGTAAGCAAGTCGGTCCTATCATTGCCCAAAATTTGATGAAAGGGGTCAAGGCAAAGGTGCGGGCATTTGGGTTGGGAGAAGAGGTTCAATAAACCAATGATGACAAAACTTAACCATTTAGTAGTACTTTATTTCCAGAAAGTTTGAAAAGAATCAGGCTCAAGGAAAATTTTTGGTGACCTATTTTGTGTGTCCAAATTTCATCGACTACAGTCTTTAAAGAAAATCACACTGGAAGATCTGAGCTGAAAATATGAGATTTGAACTACAAATATGGAATAAGTAATAATTTTTTTTTAAAAATTGAAAAAAATAAAAAAAAAATTTTAAGAAAAAAAAAAAAAAAAAAAATTTTTAAAAATTTTTAAAAAAATTAATAAAAAAATCAAAAAAAAAAAAAAAATAAAAATTAAAATTTCATTCACTTAAAAATTCGAGAAAATATATACTTTAAAAAGGGGAAGGGGGGGGGGCGACCGTGATTGTGTTGTTGGGGTGGGCCGGCGGGGTCGGGTGGGGTGTATAGAGTGATTTTTTTTTTTTTTTTTTTTTTTTTTTATTTTTAAGTTATATTAATTTTTTTTTTTTTTTTTTTATCTCTGCCCAAAATTAGATTATTAGTAAAAATAGATATATTTCTAAGCCACATTCCTCTCAACGTTTAGTTGGTTCCTTCTTGGTTTTTTTTCCAGGCTTATGGTTTTCAAAGTATCTACTTTTCAGACACTCAGTCGCTTCCAACGTTGACAGTAACGCTTCATGTCATCAATAAAATGTGCTTCCTGTGGCTTTGAAAGGGTTGCTTGAATGCTGAAAGCAAAATTGTAATTTTGTCAGCTGATGAATTAAACTGTGAACCAAGAAATCAATGCTCAAGGGATATTGATTGATATTTTCAGTATGCTTTGATCGATACTATTCATGAAGATGTTCTTATTTGATCACCACATAAATTGCTATTTACAAACAAATGGCGTGCTTATTGTCATCAAACGGCGAGGAAAGGAGTTTCCCTTTCTATCATCAACAGCGTAAAACAAAACAAAGTTTGTTTTTTAATCGTATAATTATCCAAATAGGAAATCGATTATCAAATCACATCGAATTTTCAAGCCATAAATACAGCCTAATGGATAGCTATTACTCCGCTGTCTCACACCGTCTCTGAATTACCATACTGCATTCAAATCACCTACCATTCGAATAAAACATTTCCCATAGAATCGCTTCCCATGGTCACATAATCACTTTCAGTTTTTCCCAGCAAACTTTGCCTAGCGCCCGTTTCCCACAGGAACTTTTAGTTTCGTTGCCTCTCTCGTACATTCATTCCTCATCATTTTTACGAGAAGTCAATCAAACACATAGTAGTGGATTTTCAACTTCAGCAAAAGCGAGAAATTCTCACTCTTCCGTATCATTTCCCAGCACACGAAGAGACTCGATGGCTCTTCACACAGTCATATCATATTTATCATGCTCTTCAGCCACCATGCCTACAAACAGTCGCTACTGGATCGGTTCAATGTAGCTCTTCCTTTTTAGTGCCTATCCGTCCGTTCCGAAATGAATGTGGCATTTAACCATGCTTACGATTCTGTCCTAGAGGTGGGCAATTGAATTCCACACAACCTTCCATGTGTTTCGTTTATTACTTAGACTATTTTCAGTAGTACTTTGGAACAACCCTACATTAAGTAGTGCATTGCCATCAGAATAAATCAGCAGAGCGAAAAGGGCAGAATTCCACCGAACAATTCCTATTGCAATCGTTATGCAGTTCTCGCGCCCCTGTTTGTCATCTCCAACTATAGGACGGACTATGCCGACGACGGAGGTTGGCTGGTTGGCTGGTTTGTGGAAAAGTTCGCACGAGAAAATAACATTTCCCACAATCAACAGTGGATTGTGGTGGGCATGGGAAACAGCCACAATCTGCGATCATATGGGAATCAGATTCGTCATCGTTAAAGTTGAATCGTCTTTTTTTTTCGGGATTCAGTGGAGCAATCAGGGAGCGAAAAAAAAACGTTAATTCTTGCCACATGTGTGGAAACTGTTTCACTGGGTCACAGACATGATGATATTATGGGGAACAACTTGTGGAATTTGGGTGAGTGGCTGATGGTTTGTGGTTTCTTTTACTCCTGGTTTTGATGAGGTCTTCGAGGCAGATGTGCTTATGTTGTTGGGTTGGATGAAGAAATGATGACTTCGGCTGAGGAGTGAACGCCTACTATTTTGGCTGAATTAGATGTCTTGTTTAAGTGTTTTGAGATGAATGTGTGAAACTTCACTTCAACCACTTGAGCGGGATGAGTTATCTATAACAGTTGGAAAAGGATACATTCAACACGTACATGATTATGATTTCAACTCAGCATATTTTGATGCTTTGATTTATGGAACATTTCACACCATGGTCACTGTAGTGACAAATTAAAGATAAAATGTCATGAGAATGCCAAAATTGAGCCAAATTTTCATTGTATGATTACTTCAGTATTTAAAACAATCAATACTCTATACGAAAATATAATAACATGCCAGACAACACAGAATCCCATATGATAGGGGATGAGGGGGGGGGGGGATAATATTTTTTTTTTTTTTTTAATTTTTGTTAAATGTGGATTCCCCCCCTGTTATTTTATTTTTTTTATGGTGGGACTAGTTAGGATTTTATTTAAGTTCAATGTAACAAGTATACATAAAAAGGTATTGTGCTTATTTTAAGAACATTGTTTTAATCTACCTTACACATACACAGTTTGAAAGAAACGTGTAATTTTCTGCGTTATCTAATGCTCATAAATGGAATGCTAGATTTGGCATAAATTCATGGGATATTTCACCAAAATTTAAGCGAGATAACGCCTGAATCTAGCCTGTTGTATGAAAGATTGAAAGCGATTTTGTTGGTAGCGCTTGTTTTGACTTACAAGTGAACGAGGGGAAATTTTACACGTCTGGTAATATTCATCATTTTTTTCTGTGTAGTATGCCTACGCCTATGATCATTGCTATACTTATTACTAGTAATCCTCAGAGTACAGAGATATGTGGTGGTTCGGTTGATTGACCCCCCCCGGGGGGGGAAAACTTTGCAATGCACTTCATAGTTGATAATTTTATATATACTCATAATAAATCACTTGTACGTTATAAAGTTAAATAACAATGGGAGCTGACAAAGACGAAGTCACGCACAAAGCTGTAATATTTTGATCTGCGGAAGTGTTGGCAGCCTTTGTAAACAAAACGAACGCCGTTGCCAAACTGTCGGATTGCATTTCCGCATATCTCTGTACTCTGAGGATTACTAGTTATTACCATAGGCCAGAAATTTTCTTCGTACACGGTCCAGCATCTTTTGCACAAGCCATGTTCCCGCGTGTTCGGGATTTCTATAGTCTACTTCCGCTTGATATCTTTCATTTCGATTGCAGTTCCACGCTTATTTTCGGTTTGTGCTTCTCAAATGACTACTATTCATAAATTGGTCTTAGTCCCGGAGTATTGGTCAGTTTTATATCCTTGGTTATCACTGTGACGCTATCATCGTTGTTTGGTGGAATTTGTGTAAACTCTTGCAAAGTCCGGCAAGAATAGGCAATCCATCTCATACTGCGCCGAAAATAATTTGTTCTTAAAAATGAGAAAAACAGGTAACAATTTCATGAATATGTTGTGTTTTCGTGTTATAAACATAAACCATGAACAAAATTGCAGATATCATGAACTATTTTCCCGCCGCAATGGAAAGGCCTAGTGATGATGTGAAGAGCTGTGATAGTAGTTGGTGGATAAACTAACTATGCTATTGTTTTTTTTTTGTCTTCTTTATTTTACGTCGGCCTATTTCCTCACATGGTGACAATCACCGACGCCAGGAAGACGACTCCACCACCTGGACCCTACCTAACGACTCATGAATATGAGCCGGGACCAACGGCTTCACTTCCCTTCCGAAGGATGACGTGACCAGATTTTTTCGCCTTAGAAAAATCACCGACGTCGACTGGGATTGAACCCAGACCCACCGGGTTGCCAAGTAGCAGTCACGCTTACCACTACACCACCGACGCCGGCTACTATGCTATTGTGATTCTTGAATAGATTCTTGATTATTTAAGCTGATTACACAACTTTATACAAGAGGCAAAACAACACTTCCAAAGTTCAGGACTCGTTATTTCAATCATGAAACCATTAATAAGAGTCATGAATTCATAAAATAACATAAAGGGTGATACGGTCAAAATTTGGTCAAGGGAAAACGCGTGTAAATCGGTGAAATCGTTTATTTAAAAAATCAAATTAAATTTCTTTTTCAAGTTCAATTAGTATAAAATTCAGGAAAAATATTCAGTTAGGCTTCCGCTTTTCCAAATCCGAATTGCCGAGCCTTACGCTTGACCCCTGCCATCAGATTTTGTACAGCCACCTTGTCCACCTTCTTCGCCGCAGAAAGCCAGTTTGCCTTGAACTGCTGCTCGTCCTTAGCAGTTTTTTTGGTCTTCTTTAGGTTCCGCTTGACAATAGCCCAGTATTTCTCAATTGGGTGGAGCTCTGGCGTGTTGGGAGGGTTCTTGTCCTTGGGAACCACCTGCACGTTGTTGGCGGCGTACCACTCCATGGCCTTTTTACCGTAATGGCAAGATGCCAAATCCGGCCAAAACAGTACGGAACAACCGTGTTTCTTCAGGAAAGGCAGCAGACGTTTATTCAAACACTCTTTCACGTAAATTTCTTGGTTGACAGTCCTGGAAGCTATGAAAATGCTGCTTTTCAAGCCACAGGTACAGATGGCTTGCCCAACCAGATATTTCTTTGCGAACTTTGACAGTTTCGTGTGCTTGAAAATATCTGCTACCTTTCCCCTTCCTTTTGCCGTATAAAACTCCTGTCCCGGAAGCTGCTTGTAGTCGGCTTTGACGTAGGTTTCGTCGTCCATTACCACGCAGTCAAACTTCGTCAGCATCGTCGTGTACAGCCTCCGGGATCGCGCTTTGGCCGTCGTATTTTGTTTATCATCGCGATTTGGAGTCACTACCTTCTTGTAAGTCGATAGTCCGGCTCGTTTTTTGGCTCGATGCACGGTTGTAGACGATACACCCAGCTTATTTGCGGCATCTCGGAGAGATAGGTTAGGGTTTCGCTTGAAACTACCGGCAACTCTCTTTGTCGTCTCAGCGGCTTCCGGTTTTCGATTTCCCCCCGATCCAGACTTCCTGGCTGTCGACAAACGTTCCCCAAACACTTTAATTACATTTGTAACGGTTGATTTGGCAACTTTTAGCGATTTTGCCAACTTTGCGTGCGAGTAGCTCGGATTTTCGCGATGCGCGAGCAAAATTTTGATACGCTGCTCTTCTTGCTTGGACGGCATTTTGACAACTGAAGAGTGAATTCCAAAATCAAAATAGGAGCAACATTCTACACACACACACCTTCAAAATGAGGGGTGTTCAGGTTTTTTAAATGCAAAATTGAAAGAAATACGTCAAGTTGATATTGACCAAATTTTGACCGTATCGCCCTTTAAGAGTTTCAAGATTTCCTATTCATGAAACCAGAAATGGCTTTGTTTCCATGTGCTTCAGAAAAGGCAGTGCTCTCCTTCATAGGTACTTCTCTAAGTAAATTTGCTGGTTAATGGCCCTAGAAGTAACGAAAGTTTCGCTTTTCAGCCAATAACTGCAAGTTGCTTGCCAAGCAAGGTACTCTTTGGAAACTTATTGACTTCTTTTTTTCATTTCTCATTCTTTCGGAACGCTCTTCAGGTCAACCGACGTATAAAATTCCTGCCCAAGAATTTTATCGAAAACTGCAATCACATATGTTTCGTCAGTTAGTGTTAACTGGTCAGTGAAAAAGAACTCAAATTTTATTGAAACGGGATCTACGTAGAAATTAACTCTAAACTGATTCAAAATTTTGTTTCTTTTGCTTTTGTTTTTGATATTCACTGCCATGGGTGAGTCAGCACGAAAGCCATGAATTTGTTTCAAAATACACACACACACACACACACACACACACACACACACACACACACACACACACACACACACACACACACACACACACACACACACACACACACACACACACACACACACACACACACACACACACACACACACACACACACACACACACACACACACACACACACACAAATATGTACACTGTGGAGCAAGCTCATGAATCATACATATGTCGCAGATAAACCATATAAAAGAAAAATTGACAGCGATACAAGTACTCACAAATTCACTCATCAAAGGCGTTTGTTGAATTTAACAGCACAACTAGAATAAGTAAAAAAGATTAAGGGGTTTTTTTTTTTTTTCTTGGGAATTTTTTTTTTTTTTTTTTTTTTGTTGTTGGTGGGGGGGGTGGTGTTATAATACTATTTTTTTTTGTGGAGGTATCTTTTCGCGGGGGTGGAATATTTTGAAAAGGTTTTGGTGGGGTTTTTTTTTTTGTTTGTTGAGTTCATGTTTTGTGGGGAGGGGCAGGGGTGGCGGCGCCGTGTACATGGCCATCACATTTACTCAATTTTGAGTCGTTTTTGACTCACTTTCATCAAAAGTGGAGTCACTCAAATTTGAGTAAACGTTGTTGTGATTGACCAGTCGACAAAGTTTTCAGTCAGTCTTTAACTTCCATTCGATGCAAGCCGATGTTGTTGATTTGCCAATGTGATAATCCCAACAATGTTTACTCAAATTTTAATGACTCCACTTTTGACGACAGTGAGTCAAAAACGATTCATAACTGATTCGAATGGTGCGGGCGTGTACGCGAAACCCGCGAATATAGGGAAGAAAAACTCCCTCCAAAAGCAAGTTCACATTCACAGCACAGAAGCGAGCCCTCGCTTGACAGAATAAACCCAATAGATGGGGTCGAAGAGCCCGCCCTCGTTCCACGAAATGTTAACAATAGGGAGAAGGCAGTCCCATGATCCCTATCCAAATCGTTTCACTTGGGTGACCTGATGGTCCCTCCATTCCCCGTTATATGTTATTGAATATTTAGTTTATTTGGATGGTCATTTGATTTGGTCATTTGGTCATATACCGTTCTTTAATTATTGCTTCAATTTCCTATTGATGCGGGGTCCAGGTTGTCGTCATGGTGTGTCATATGGTATTGCTCGCGGTCATGGGATAGGGAAGAGATCAGGAGAAAGGAGAGAAGGCAATAGTAATTGATAACATTCATTGCGCATGTGAGATATTCATGGTGATATTCTCCCAACGGTCGTTCAGAATGGTTCGACGGATGCATATGAGAGATCATTCCCGATTAATTTCCACTCGTTTGCCCAATTCCAGCACGTTGAATTATGGAAGACAAGAAACATTTTACTACGTGCTACATTTCGGAATATTAGGGCAATGATCGCCCATCGCATCTTCAAGTGATCATTAAAAGCTGTCCATTTGGTTCAGCCACTTTTGTACGTAGATGTGGCAGCCTTTTCAAACATGAAATCTGCCGCGACCAAGTTGGCAGAACGCGCCCATGCCCCTTTCTGAACTGAAGGGCAGGGAAACTCGTCTTCGTCTCTTGTTGTACGAAAACTAACTTAGTTAAATCAAAAATTAGGTGGTTTTGCTTTGCCCTTTGTTCCAGAATATTATGATAATGTTCAAAATTGAGGAAATAACACAGCGTTGAAGTAGCGGGTGGATAGTCATGAAGAAAACGAATATTTTTTTTGGCTCAGGAGGTACTAGCGCACCGGTCCCAAGCTCGGTCCCAAGCTTAATGATTTTCCCCTAAGACCGTAACGCACACCAATACACTCTAAAATATTGCAGTCTTGCAGTCTGCACCTTGCCATGCACTCTTGCGCTTTTCAGTACCTTTTGGTACAAGTATCTTTGTTTTTGTTTTGATTCGCTATGTTATTTTGACAGAATATGTGAGAGTGTATTGGTGTGAGTTCTGCTTGGGACCGGTGTGCTAGTACTTCCTGAGCCAAAAAAAAAATCGTTTTCATCATAACTATCCACGCGCTGGTTTAATTATTCCTCAAAGTATAACTCCCAACGAAAACTCTTCAAATATTCTGTCAAAATAACCCAGTGAATCGAAGAAAAACAAAGATTTTTGTATCGAAAAGTGAAATAATGGGGTACTAAATATATGGTGCACTTCGGCCGATGGGGTTCTAAAGCAGTGAGTCAATTTTCAATTGCTAGTTTCCAATTGATTGTTTTTCCTATTCGAGCGGAACATAGGATTCATTCGTGCCACGCTTACTTCGATGACGCCATGGTGTGAACAAATGAATTTATCCTAACTACCAATACAATCGCAGTAGACATACACTCTTAGCTTGATTCAGTGAAAGTATTGTGTATTTGTGTATTTGTAAGTATTTGTGCTTAAGTTTTATCATTCTCTTATTCGTTTGCTGGTATGGTTTCCCTTTAAGCACGGAACGGAAGGGCAACTTAGAACGATTCAATGACACGAAAAATGAAAAATTTTGTTGTGTAAAAAGTATCTCGATTTCATTTATTTGCACTCACTCTATTTTTATAGTGTTGAAGAAACGTCAAATCAACTGGTATAAGTGGTATATTTGCTGCCATATGATCATCACAGTAAGCTCTGGTTACTTGAAGAAAAAACAACAACACTTCATTTTGTGATTTTTCCATTTTGTTCTGTGATAATCTCACCAAAAAAATATTATTACCTTTGAATTTTTGGATGCATTCCCAAAATCTGATGGAATTAAACGTTTGAGGCACATAAATATACGGTTGCTATCGTGAACACTCGAACCAATAAACTACAACCAATTCTGCCTGTTTTCAAATTCCCTAGAAGTACGAATTCTGTAATGAATTATTCTTAATACATTTATAATTCACGTACCTCTTAGCCAGTGCAAAAAAAGAAACATTGTTGGATGCTGATGTGCTGAATCAATTCGAAATAGCACAAGTTTTTCCTATTTCGAAGAATATCATTACAACAAAATCAAGGACTCTAAATCACACACATAAGGTAAAACAAAAACGCAGATGACGTCACTCCAATAACCAGTTGCGAAAACCATTCGAGTGCAATCTAGAGAACGGTGAATTAATGTCAATAGATCTCTATGTCGTGCTGTACAGAACCGCGATTCGCAAAGTAGCGAAAGCTGCTAGTGTTTTTATGTATCTTCATTTCAATCTTATATTTTGCTATACTTCGTTCTAGCTTGAATGTTTGTGCTTTTAAATTAATTTTTTTAACCTTTTTTTCGTCAGCAAAATTCTCTTTTACGTTATATGAATCATTTGTATCAATATCAAATATCAAATCTACACAAGTTCAATACACCAGTTGCTGATCAATAAAATTAGTGTCAAATTAACATTCATGAATTTCAAATCCATTTTGAACAAAATCATTACCTTTGCCAAACAGTTGGTTTTTATATCCAAGAACATACCTCTCATTTTGAAGACTTGCCTATAATAGATACGTTGCGTTTTCGTTTGCATGTATTTGACAGTTTTTCCATAAGTTTTCTGAGAAATTTACGTTTCCAATCACGGAGATAACTTAGTACTCAGACATCTCTGTTACAAGGAACTGGGAAGGACTGAAAATAGTAGACGAAACACACATATACCTCAAACAATACGCAATCATAACGTAATTAAAAAGAAATAACTTAACTCACTCAAAAGATTTTTCTGAGGGGATTCCGTTGAAAGGTTCGAACAAATTAAAAGAGGTATTGCAGATTTCCTATAGTTCTTAATAGTCCATGCCAAGGCTAAGGAACTACGCAATTGATTTTTTTTAAATTTATGTAGGCTTCTGCATGTCTAATCGTCATGGAGGTACTAAAGTCTTTAAGTTCTGAGATTTTGCGTTAAGGTACTTCATGTTCCAGATACCCGCTTCGCACAAAAAAACTTCATGGTTTCATTTACTCCTCTGCCGATAATAGGTTAAGACAAACGATGAGACATGCCAATGCCGATATTTTTTCCTAATATCTTCAAATTTTTTTTCACAAAAAAATGAAGAGAATAAAAGAGGGTTACTTAAGAGTTACTTAAAATTTAGTGTTATCAAATTTTTTGCCCAAAAAAAAAGTTTTTCCTTGGTGTTAATTCTTTTTATTAAGGTAATTATTCACTGCAACTTGTTGTTAAACAGTTTTTCTGTGCAATGTAATTTTTCTGAACTACAATTTTTAAACTAAGGTTTAAGCTGCAATGCATACGTCAGTGTCAGAAATGAGGTTGTCTAATCAATAAATATTAATAAATCGGTTTTTATATTCCGTTCAATTAGATTTATTTTGTGAGCACAAAATCATTTTTAGCGATCACATAGACGATTCATCACAGTATCGAATCAAATAAAATAAGTTTATCAAATGACACTAAAAAGATTAGGTGACAGTTAACTCCTATACAAAGTCCCACGAGGGGGGAATGAATATAAAAAAACCGTGGAATCAAAGTGGTTGAATAAAACAGGGGTTTGTTAATTTAAAAGAAGTATTATAATCTGAATATAGACTTCTCTAAATGCTTAAGTAGGAGGTGAAGGGGTATGATATATATGGTATGAAAAAATCGATGTACGTACACATCGCATTTCTTATTCACACAATAGAAAAATCAAAGAAATCTATTTATCATAAAAAAAATTTTTTTAAATTTATATTTATATATTCGTTCGACGAGGAGCAAACCTTCATGTAAGTACCTTTATTTATACTAGCAGGTCTTAAAATGTTGTCTAAGCTTTGAGCAGATTAAATTATTTTCCGTGTTAAATGTGTGACTTCAGCCGCAAGATGTCGCGACCAAGAGCATTCAAAATTCATCATTATTTGTCGTTCGAGATATACTTCCGTTCTGTGCTTTAAGACTAACCCTGTTACATAATATTTCGCCTAGAAGCTCAGTTCAGGGATGCTTGTCCCCAGATTTTGCAAAAATCTGTCACTCGTTAGATTTTCCTACTCTCGATCTAGCCTCATAGTTCACTACGCTCCGCTACGTCTTGTACCACCCGGATTCGAAGCAAGTACCATTGTTGCGGAAATATTGTTCGTTAGTCTTACAAGTTATTTCAGCTACAGTAGCTTTTCTGCCTCAGCGATGTTCTAGGTACTGGATACTACGTAGACCTAACTTGTGGTTCATTCTTCTTCATACACCATTTTCACATACACCGCCATTGTTAGTTCTACACATTTAGAAATAATGAATTTACACGAGACGTAACTCATCTTGGACATTAATCGAGGAACTATTCATCCTACGATGAATCAAACAATTGGGCAGTTGAAGGATCGGTTTCGTTTTCTAATAATGTTTGCTTACGTTTGCTCATTTCTCTACGCTTGGATCGTGCAAAGAAGGCGTTGAAATCAGGTATGCCAGTGCAGTTTCCTCTCTGCAAGCAGATTTTTCAGACCGATTCCATGATTTCAAAGCGAACGAACAGCCATTTAAATTTTTTTGTACACCGTTCAGTGTTGATGCTAAAAGTGGTCCGTAAAATTTTCAAATGGAGCTTATACAACTGCAATGCGACATCGAGTTGAATGAAAAATTCAAGGAGAATGACATTCTAACATTCTACTCGAAATACGTTTCGGAAGCATCTCTTCCTGAGTTGCGAAACCATGCTCTTTTTATAACTTCTTGCATTGGCTCAACGCAAACGTGAATGAAACAGACGCTAACGATTTACAAACCTATTCCGGAAGAGACCCATTGGTTTGAAATACAGACTTAAATGATTCCAAGTACGAAACGAGCCATTGATTTTTGAAAGGTTATCCAACGAAGAAAATGATTGGTGTAAGCAGGGACCATTTCAATGGCGAGAACAAAACCATACCAAAACAATACTCTGTGAGGATCAGAAATATCGAAGATTCCGCCCAGATTGGCATCAAATGAGAACAGTCCAAGAGTTTTAGAATTTCCTCGAGGGCTATGATTAGTCTTCTGTAAAGTTGGTACTGCAAAATCATGATTTAATGATCTTATCCTGATATAATAATAAGTAAAAATGTTTGAAAAAATGATAATCCTTCGAACCGGATTTGAACCAGTGACCTATGGATAACTGCTGATCAATGTATTCAAGTAATGATTTTTTCTTGTAAGATTATGGCTACTTGAATGCACTGTGTACTACAAGCTACAGTCCACCGCTCTACCAACTGAGCTATCGAAGGCTGGGTAGGTTGAAATTGTTTCCAGCGCAACATGTTTAACAGATCTACCAAACATTGAGCAAATCAGGGATCTCGCGTTACCCTCGAAAAGTGCCTATTCAATGTTGATCAATTATCATGAAAAAAATTCTCTGTTATCCATTACGGGCGATCATTATATTTCCTATAGAGAAAAACGTTTCCCTTACTGTATACAAATCAAGAGATAAGTTTTTATGGCCTTTCCATCGTGGTACGCGAGAAATGCAATCTGCCTCCGAAAGCTGCGTTATCAACTGGAATTGTTATTCGAAAACTGTTTAGAAATGAGCTGCTATAGACACAAAAGAGAGGAGCTCAAAGTGAAAGGTGTGGCTCAAAATAGACTACATGGAGAAACATTATGCATCGTCGACGGTTTGCACTGATTTACTTTCGATGCACGCCGACTCTAGTGGGGTGTAGATTTGCTTTATTAGGTGTTTGGAAACAGCATTGGATTTTGCCAAATTTCATATAGAGGGCATTCACGTAAGCACTGTAAATGCATACACTAGGGTGGTTTATAATATCGATGAGACTCAACCCCGCTCAATCAGTTCCAAATCACTTCCGAAATTTGAGCTTTTCTACATGAATTTGAAATTTATCTGCGAATTACTATGAAAAAACATTTTTTTCTACGATTCAGATATTCGGCCTAATGGCATACGAATATGCTAACTGTTTTTCTTTGAATGGAGATTTTTCCAGCAACAACTTTTACGAAGACCACTTTTAGATTGAATGTCAAGTTAATTAATTACATATTGATTTCTAGACCAATAACTTTCTGATCCAAATGATCCATATTATTCATAAAAACATTGCTTGTCTACCGTATGACTTGGGTTGGCTCCATTCTACGAACCAAATACCACCAAAAAATCATGTCCCTCTATAATTAATAATTAATTATGCCGACTATTATTCGAAAAGCGGTGATCGGAAGTGTTGTTGCAGGAAAAAATCTATTTAAGCTCAAATTTCATCCATCATTTCACCGCACAGCTTCGAGGATGAGAACAGGAGTTATTGTTTTTCCATAGTAACTGTCATAAGAACTACAAAGGGCCAGAGGGGTAAGATGTCGTAAGTAATTAAGCTTAAATTTTTAACACTCTAATCCAATCTCTCCTAGTATAAAAACCTGAATTAATCCACCGATGGTGAGACTGAACCCTTCTTACACTTCACCAGAATTACGAACTCAAATGTGGCCAATATGGTACTGTATACATATTTTCATCAGAAATTCCAGGAAGAACCAGGAATATTCGATATGTCATACATTCAGTTTTTAAAATGAATTATTTGTCAATCCTGAACGTATTGTTCATCGATGTGATTAAAATATTGCCATTAATAGTCTTTAACGACCTGTTTATATTAGGTATATAAAAGGAAAAATTACATAAATATTAGAAATTCCATATAATCAGTCCATAGAATGAATTATTACACAATCCTAAGCGTCAATTTTGATTATCGATATGGATTCAAGATGCTTAACAAGTACATGTTCGTTGAAAATTGTGTAGTTATAGTGAATGGAGACTTTGTGTAATTTTCGAATATACTCGTTGCAGTTCAAAACCGGACCACTCGAGCCAACCGATCCTACTCTAATTCTATAGAGTCGCATAGTGTGGCTAGTCCGCTGAATGTGCTATACAACGCACCAGATGCAGAACAATAGAATACAAGCGGCATCGATTGGGGTGAGTGGTCTTGTTCGGTTTTGAACTGCAACGAGTATATTTTCATCTCACAATTATGTGCTCTCAGGTATTGTTTTGGTCATATCTCCATGAAGGATTATCCAATCCTAATGAAATTTTGATCAGTTATTTAAAAATTTTATAAGTTTAATTTGGCGCTAACAAAACTAAAATCGGTACACAAATAGCTCAGTATGTAATCGGAGACTAAACTGTTTGATTACTATTATAATAGGCCGTCAAGTACTGTTTCGTTCATATCTTCGTAACGAAATGTCCGAATAAAAAAAAATCAATAGCGTTCTATGGGAATGTTGTAGCTTTCATTTGCCGTCAACAGAACTGAAATCGGTTCACAAATGGCTGAGAAACCGATGTGACATTATTTGTACACACCACACACACACACACACACACACACACACACACACACACACACACACACACACACACACACACACACACACACACACACACACACACATACATACACACAGACATGTGCTCAGTTCGTCGAGCTGAGTCGAATGGTATATGACACTCGGCCCTCTGGGCCTCGGATAAAAAGTCGAATTTTCAAGCGATCTTAATACCCTTCTTTTGGTGTAAGAAGGGTAAAAAGAGAAGTTGTAGAAATATACTATGTTTCAAATATTCAATATATAAAATGAAGTATTAGACAATTTTTAACCGTCAGTTCTGACTATCTCATGCGTCATAAAACGTAACAGATGCGACACTATAGAATGCAAACAGGATCGATTAGTGCGAATTGTGTTTTCCGGTTTTGAACTGCAACGAATTATGTGCAATTATATGCTCTCAGGTATTGTTTTGGTCATATCTCCATGAAGGATTATCCAATCCTAATGAAATTTTGATCAACTATTTAAAAATTTTATAAGTTTAATTTGGCGCTAACAAAACTAAAATCGGTACACAAATAGCTCAGTATGTAATCGGAGACTACCACTGTTTGATTACTATTATAATAGGCCGTCAAGTACTGTTTCGTTGATATCTTCGTAACGAAATGTCCGAATAAAAAAAAATCAATAGCGTTCTATGGGAATGTTGTAGCTTTCATTTGCCGTCAACAGAACTGAAATCGGTTCACAAATGGCTGAGAAACCGATGTGACATTATTTGTAACGCACACACACACACACACACACACACACACACACACACACACACACACACACACACACACACACACACACACACACACACACACACACACACACACACACACACACACACACACACACACACATACACACAGACATGTGCTCAGTTCGTCGAGCTGAGTCGAATGGTATATGACACTCGGCCCTCTGGGCCTCGGATAAAAAGTCGAATTTTCAAGCGATCTTAATACCCTTCTTTTGGTGTAAGAAGGGTAAAAAAATTCATTAGGTCTTAAGTAACATTGAGAGACTCTCTTCGTTGACTTTCTCTTTCGTTAATAGTTTGTCTATTAAACGATTTGCTGATGTTTTCGACGTATTGGATCGTTAATTACACTTTATATTAGCGTACTGTATGTTGAAAATACTTGAACATGTTTTTACATAGCTGTAGGAACGCAAAGAGAAAGTCGACGAGAGAGAGTCTCCCAATGTTACATAGGACCTAATGCATTGTTCAGCTTGAGTTGTCATCGTTATATTGCGCGCCGGGACAAGCGTAAAGGAAATAAATCGGTCGGTAAATGTGTCAGAAAGAACAGCTTCTTATATAAAAAGGCTTTGTAAAGTCATAAACGGCCAAACACACGAAAGATTGATTGATTGAGGAGGGGAGTCATAAACGGTTAAACACCGGACGAAATATAAGTACCGCACCAAGACGGCTGAACGGAGCAAAGTAAATAAGTGAAAGAAATATTGAAAAAATCCAGCAAAGTTCAATGAGGTCCATGTCACGGGTCTATGGGTGTTCGAACTCGGATAAAAACCTTGGTTAAGAGTCGTCTGCGCTACGGAGGCCAATTCATGAACTCTACGACCAAATCACGCCGATTGGCGAAAGTTAAAAAACTACTGAGTCGGTTGAAGCATCCACCTCAATTGAATTGAAAATATTTATTTTCTGATGAAAAAACTTTAACCAGGACCAAAAGGTTAATCAAAGGAATGACAAGTGGCTTGCACCAGACCGTAGTCAGGTTACTATCAACAAAATTTTCGACTCATGTTATGGTTCTAGGCGTAGTCTCCAGCGAGGGGGATGTACTGCACCCGTATTCTTAGAACAAATCTTAAGGTAACAGCCGATGTATACTTTGAGGTTCTGGAGGATGTTGTTGTACTGTGGATGAAGAAGGTTGCTGCTGGCCGTCATTTCATCTTGCAACAAGACGTATCATTTGCTCATAATGCTAAGAAAATACAGAAATGGCTTGCAGAAAATGTTCCGGAGTTTGGGACAAAGACATTTGGCCCCCTAGCAGGGCCGATATCAATCCCTTGAATTATTTTGTGTGGGGCTTCGTCGAGCGGGATACCAATAGAACTCCTCACACACAGAAACAAAAGTGTTCTCAAAAATAAAAACCCGAATTCATCCACCGATAGTGAGACTGAACCCTTCTTACACTCCACCAGAATTACGACCTCAAATGTGGCCAATATGGTACTGGATACATATTTTTATCAGAAATTCCAGGCAAATCCAGGAATATTCGATATGTCATACATTCAGTTTATAAAACGAACTATTGTCATATTATTCATCGATGTGATAAAAATATTGGCATGAATAGTCTTTAACGACCTGTTTATGTTAGTTATATAAAAGGGGAAATTACATAAATATTAGAAATTTCATATAATCAGTCCATAGAACGAATTATTAGACAATCCTAAGCGTCAATTTTGATGATTGATATGGATTCAAGATGCTTAATAAGTACATGTTCGTTGAAAATTGTGTAGTTATAGTAAATGGAGACTTTGTGTAATTTTCGAATATACTCGTTGCAGTTCAAAACCGGGCCACTCGAGCCAATCGATCCTGCTCTAATTCTATAGAGTCGCATAGTGTGGCTAGTCCGCTGTATGTGCTATACAACGCACCAGATGCAGAACAATAGAATACAAGCGGCATCGATTGGGGTGAGTGGTCTTGTTCGGCTTTGAACTGAAACGAGTATATTTTCATCTCACAATTATGTGCTCTCAGGTATTGTTTTGGTCATATCTCCATGAAGGATTATCCAATCATAATGAAATTGTGCCCAGTTATTTGAAGATTTTATAACTTCAATTTGGCGCTAACAAAACTAAAATCGGTACACACATAGCTCAGTATGGAATCGGAGACTAAAATGTTTGATTACTATTATAATAGGCCGTCTAGTAGTGTTTCGTTCATATCTTCGTAACGAAATGTCCGAATAAAAAAAATCAATAGCGTTTTATGGGAATGTTGTAGCTTTCATTTGCCGTCAACAGAACTGAAATCGGTTCACAAATGGCTGAGAAACCGATGTGACATTATTTGTAACGCACACACACACACACACACACACACACACACACACACACACACACACACACACACACACACACACACACACACACACACACACACACACACACACACACACACACACACACACACACACACACACACACACACACACACACACACACACACACACACACACACACACACACACACACACACACACAGACATGTGCTCAGTTCGTCGAGCTGAGTCGAATGGTATATGACACTCGGCCATCTGGGCCTCGGATAAAAAGTCGAGTTTTCAAGCGATCTTAATACCCTTCTTTTGGCGTAAGAAGGGTAAAAAGGACCGTGAACTAGTTCCCGATTACGTGATTCAGTTCACGGTGTATTTTTGCTTGTTCTCGAATTTATTTCTTCGGATTTTTCCGTGCACCACACTTAGGTCGCTCAAAGCTAAAACCAAAGCGGTGATGACTTGTATGCTACAGTTTCCGGAAGTGTCTAACTACAGTCGTCGGAAGGGAAAGTGATTGTTTTGAATGGCATAATTTAAAATTCCTATATGTAACGAATGTTAAAAACTCACAAATTTCATTACAAATATGACTACCTGGTGTAATTTTTATAAAAAATGTGAAACAATAACATGTCCGAAGTTTCACAGTGCGATCCTGGAGAATGAGGTTTCACCTGCATCATTTTCTTTATCCATTATTTTTTTTTTTAAGACTGGGCCAACTGTGCACTCTTATTTTACCGGAATAGCTCGGTAAGTTCGATAGTTCAACCTATACACTGTAAATAGGCTGGTTAATAGGCATTGCTAATTTGGCTGTTAAAAAGTGCAGCTAGACGATCATTGCTAATTTGGCTGTGACAGAGTGAACGAGATAGAACTCAAGCACACAGACACAACTTAGATAGTCAATTTCACCATTATTGGGGGTTAGGATGACTTTGGTAGTCTAGTAATTTTGAACCGACTATGATCATAGTCAAAATTACCAAATAGTCATATTGTCAGAATAGTCCATGTAACCATGACTATGGTAAAAAATACCATGATCGTGGTAAATTCGACCATAGTCATGGTTATTATAACCATGAAATGCAATAGTCATCTTGACCATGATTTAATTGTCGGTACAACGATGAAATTTTTGTTCCAATGTCATGTGTGTTTGTGTGTTATTAAACATTACAAAGAAAACAAGAAAAACAAATCAATTTACTTTCTAATCTTTTCATTCAGCATTGGATATACATTGGAACCTGCGATTAATATGAGGACAGTTATCCTACAACTTTTAAATGTGAATTAATAAACATATCGTGAGACAATGGTGTCGCCGATGCCGTCGAAACACATTTTGCATGCTACTGACAGACCATTTTATGAATTAACAGGAGATATGTCGAAGGACTCCTTCTTTGACATTCGCGTTGGAATAATTAGGCGAGTTTTCAATGTCGAGGAAATTTGTTAAAGGAACCACTGGTTACGTTTGTCAGATAAGCTCCAATGAAAAATCTTTGTTGAATCAACAACGATTATGAGTAGAACGTATAGAACATCAATCAGAGAACAGGCGAAATGTGCAATTGAGCGTTGAAGTTTAATTCATATTTAAATTGAACGATCCATGTTTCTGTAACATTTTTTGCCAGCAGGGCAGTATGTATGGGAAATTTATTTTTTAGTAAATTATTTAAATAACACAATAGGGACTGTACAGGCTATGCAAGGCAGGTTGATCTCCCCCACATCCAAACATTAATACAGAAATGTCAAGGTCATTTTAAATCATTTGTAAAACTCATACACTCGATTCAAACCCACCTAACGTTTCATCTTTCATTGAGAAATTCCACGCTTATTGGGCATTTTATCGCTGAGTACAGAGAAACATACAAGCTGCACGTATGCAGTAAGTCGCTAAGCGTACCGTTTTACGACTCTTTTAATTTGCATGTCGTTATCAGATTGACGTTTTGAGCGACTAATTGATGAAATTTAGTATACCTCAGTATTGCGCGTAATCGTTTATGTACATACATGCATCAAAGTGGGTCACTTGACTCTCAGGTGTATGGTCAATTGATTTAAGTACATGTTCTTCATATATCACGTAATGCTATCAATTTCCATGTCGATCCATGCTGCATTTCACACCTAATTCAAAAGGTTAATGCTTTTTTTTTTAATATAACAACTAGATTATTTACTATGCAAATATATATTAAAGCCTATTCACGTTAACTTTCGGAAACTTTTCTTTCAGTGTAGATTTTGAATTATTCCAGGGATCATTGAAACGTTTCAATTATATGAGAGCTGAAACTTTTCACTTTATTTCTCGGTACTACATGTTTACATTCTTGTTACATTTAGTAAAATGGTGTCCAAAGAACTTTTTTAATTACGTAAAAACCAAATTAAAATCCAACAGTTTTCCCTCAAAAATGCATCTTGAAGGAAATGTTGGGAATAGCTCGGAAGAAAATTTTAACCTATTTGCAAATTTTTTTTCCAAGAAATCTATACAACATTTTTTGAAGAAGATTACTTTGCATTTAATCCAGAATTGCCAAGGGACATTGGCGTCAATCAGCTTCAAGTGCAGGATATTTTACAGGCTCTAAATAATTTAGAAGCCTCGAAAGGCCATGGACCAGACGAAATTCCTCCAGTATTTATGAAAAATCTAGCAATGGAATTTTTAGTCCCTATCTTTAAATCTGGAAGGAACTCAGACGTACGTAACTATCGTGGTATAGCCATTATCTCATGCATTCCAAAACTTTTCGAGGCAATTGTCAACGAAAAATTATTTCAACATATCAAAAATAGAATAACTGGCAAGCAACACGGCTTCTTTAAAGGTCGTTCGACCTCAACAAATTTGCATGAAATTCTACAAAGACTACTCATTAAATGCGATGGATAATCGATACCATGTAGAAGCTCTTTATACAGACTTTAGCAAGGCATTTGACCGCATTGACATAGCAATATTACTCTTTAAATTGCAAAAAATGGGGATTGAGGCAGGACTTCTGAAATGGCTTGAATCATACATACCGAATCGCCAACAAATAATAAAACTTAACGGAATGAAATCGAATCCTATTCAAGTCACTTCAGGTGTCCTTCAAGGTTCTCATTTAGGACCTCTTCTTTTTATTCTGTACGTGAACGACATTTCCTTCATTCTCAAAAAAATTAATGTACTAACTTATGCCGACGACATGAAGCTCTTTCTGGAGACTAGGAATGAAGAAGACATCAATATATTCCGGAATGAAATACAATTATTCTACACATGGTGTAAAAAAAGCCTATTGGAATTGAATGTAAAAAAATGCAACTTAATATCCTTTAGCAGAAAAAGAACATCATCAAACATTACAATTGCATTAGGAAATCAGAATGTAGAAAGAAGTGAAAGAGTTAGAGATTTAGCAATTATCTTAGATTCCAAATTTACATTCATTGACCATTACAACACAATAATTCACAGGGCAAACAATATGTTAGGCTTCATCATGCGATTTTGCTATAACTTTCAGGACCCCTATACAATTAATACACTTTATGTTGCCTATTTGAGGTCAATACTGGAATATTGCAGTATTATATGGTCTCCTTTTTCAATCACGCACGAAGGAAGAATAGAATCAGTACAAAAGCAATTTTTATTATATGCCCTTCGTTAACTAGGTTGGACTTCATTTCCTCTCCCATCATATGAAGCACGCTGCATGCTTCAACACATCCAGACATTAAAACCGCGCCTTTAAAATGCAATGGTTTCATTTGTATACAATATTGTTTAGCGCCGCATTGACTCACCGTTCTTTTTTTTAAAATTAAATTTTCTACGCCCCGCCGCCGCGAAAAAAAAATAAAATTATTTTTCCTAAACCACCACCGCACAAAAAAAAAGTAGGGGGGGGGACCACAAAAAAGGCTGGCGCCCTCCAAAAAACAAAACCGGGACTTACAAGTACTTAGCTTAGCTTAGCTTGACTGACTGCACGTATCAATGGTTGCTATTCCGTGATTGATCAGAGTCAGTGAAATTGCACAATGAATCAACTGAATGGGACTGGGAGTAACCGACCATTCTCACTGTACACGTTTCAGTGACTCAATTTCTTTAATAATCAATAACGGCCCCGCCACGTCCTTGCAATCAGGTGGGAATAGGGAAGGAAAGTTAGTGTGGCCTTTGCTGTTTAGGGACCGTGTTTACCTCTGCATCCCCACAAAGGTCACAGGAGGGTTTTCTATGTTAGTAGGGTAGGGCTCGATGGATCAGAATTCATCTTGATAAGTGATGTGATCATATATATATATAATCCATAATAAGATTAAATTATATTTGATGTAGGCTCATAATAAAGTGATATAGGGACAAAATGAATAACAATTACCTGTTTCGTGAAGTTTGTTGTTTGTGTGATTTGGGTAAATATTTAAACTCCCACGAATACCCGTTTAATTGACCTTGGTAAGCATGTTTTTAGAATTTGTTTTTGAATTTGTCATTTTACTGCGTTTGGAAATAAATGCGCAAGTCAGTCCAAAGCCGATAATGAAGGAAGTGTCAAACTAGTCTATTCAGACCACATGAACTTCTAGGAAGGAACAAGGATAGGTTATCGTGGGTGGTTAGCCGTTTTGGACCGGTAAAAAATACTTCAAAAAGAAGACCCTAAATCGGTTATCACAACTCCGAACTACAATGCCAAGTATGGCACATCCCAAAAAGAGAGTAAGATCATGAATTCTCAAATCACATTTTATATAAAGTCATTATTTTAATCTCTCCGCAATAATACAAGAAACTACTAAAACAGAAATGATTCAAAAGTGATGTTTGAATATTGGGGGTGACCCCGGCGTAATAGAAACGAATTTCCATCAGTATTATATATAAATCAGAAGCTAGCTTTGTTCTCTGTCTGTATGCTAGATTGTATTTGAATTTATATGTTAATTTGTAAATAACGATTTGAAATTCTACTTTCAAAATTATAAACATGTACATTCTGCATGTTCGCCGTAATCGAGAATTGTTCCGAAATCAACAAGGTTATGGAGGGCTCTAAGTGAAGATTAAATGAATATATTTTGCATTTTATTATAAATTTGTCGGTTCATTGTCAACCGATTAGATTCAATAGCGAATTCGGAATGGTTTTTTTTTTAAATAAAAAAAGAATAAATTAAATCATTTGCGTTTGTGCGATGTAGCTACACCAGAACTATACCGTCACACACCGGAGATAAATCGAGGGATGATATCTTGGCCACCTTAGTTTATAAACAATGACGTTGAGCAATCAATCAGTATAGCACACCTCTTATTGTTCAAATCAAAAAAACACATAAACCGCATACCTTACTCACGTCCTTGTTGACTGTACCTCCTCATTCATTCAGTGCACTCTTACAATTTCAATTAATACCGAAACCGTTGGCTTTACAATGTCTAGGCATAAACTTAAACAATATTTTAACACCATTCGGAATCACAAATCCTAGGAAGAAATAATAGAAAAGCAGACACTACTTAGTTTTTATTTCTTTTCCCATAATTCTAAGACAAAAAAGTTTGTTTACTTTTTTTTTTTAAAACAAGAAAAAAGAAAATACTGTAACTGTATATGTATTAGTCTACGTTCGGTTGACGAAATAAATAAATAAATAAATAGATTTAAGTGGAAGTGCACAAACGCATTTTGTATGAACGGCACAAAATAAAGTGGAACAAATCAAAAAGTATGCTCCCGACAAATGGACAAGAAAATGGTAGCCATTATTGAGAAAAATCCCAATCTTTCTATGCGAAAGTGGCTCGCAAAGTTGGGAAGTCAAAATCAAACGTTCAAAAAGTAAAGTAGAGGCAAGGACTGAAGGCGTACAAAATGAAAAAGGTGCCCAACCGTGATGACAAGCAAAATTTCACTGCAAAAAGTCGTGCTAAGGAGCTTTACAACATTTTTTTGCAAACATTTTCTTGTATCATAATGGACGACGAAACATACGTACTCGAAGACTTTAAACAGCGTCCGGGTCTGGGGTTTTTCTACCGCACAGCAAAGAAACGCCGTTGCTGAGCATTTCCGGACAAAGCAGGTGTCCAAATTCCCGAAGAAGTAGCCCGTTGATTTAGCGGGCCATATGTAGTTGTGGTCGAAAATCTAAAAGTTTCGTTTCTACTGGCACTATCAATAAGGATATGTACGAAAAAGAATGTCTGCAAAAGTGGCTGCTACCGTTTATCAGAAGCCACGACTCTCCAGATCTGTTTTGGCTTGATTTGGCCTCTTTTCACTTGAGAAATCCGTCCTGGAATGGTATAAGGTACAAGAGGTCAAATACTTGCCAAAAAAAAAGCCAATCCACCAAACTGTCTAGAACATCGACCAATAGAGAAGTATTGGGCTCTCTCATTTCAACGTTTCGCTAAAAACACACGTTTAACGTATGCATTGAAAAAATGGACGATAAAAAAAATGCAAAAGATAATTTAATGCAACTTTTTTGTCTTAAATCTATCGTTTAACCTTCCTTGGGTGTTAACATTTTGTGACAAATAAGGTGTTTCGGGTCATATTGACCCGGATTTCAAATTCAAATTGTGGAAATTTTATATGACCAAATTTGATGTTTTTGCAGTCAAAATGCTTATTAGAGTCTCAATTTTTAGTTTCTGGTGAGTACTTCCCATTTCAACCCCATTGGCTCTAAGAAATCTGTGCCGGAAAAAAGGCATGTTATGCCACGATCCGTGAGGCGGCGACAGCCACAAATTTTCATCGGAACATGCTTTTCGACGGCTCAAACTTCATGATTCGTCATGAACTTCATGATTCGTCATGACGGCTCAAACTTCATGATTCGTCATTGGTCATTTTGATCTTCTACTTCTAGTCTTGAAATGGACCAATGATCATATTGTCCATTCTGGGGTAATCCGGATGCCCCCGGGGAACCGTTTAGGATGGGACAAATACAAATTTTCACCGAAACATGCCTTTCGACGGCTCAAACTTAATGATTTCTTATAAATAGTCTACTTCTAGCCTTGAAATGGCCTAATGATAATGGTCCATATTATGGCTAGAAGTAGACTCCTTATACCAAATCATGAAGTTTGAGCCGTCGAAAGGCATGTTTCGGCGAAAATTTGTATTTGTCTCCTCCTAAACGGTCCCCCGGGGCATCCGGATTGTCCCGGAATGGCCAATATGGTTATTGGTCTATTTCAAGGCTAGAAGTAGACTATTCATGATGAATCATGCAGTTTGAGTCCTCAAAATGCATGTTCCGATGAAAATTTGTATTTGTCACCGCCTCACGGATCGTGACAAAACATGCCCTCTTCCGGCACAGAATCCCTGTGGCCAAAAGGGGAAAAAATGGCAGTACTCATCAAAAACCTAAAATTGGGACTCTAATAAGCATTTTGACTACAAAAACTTAAAAATTTGGCATATATAGTTTCCATAATGTGAGTTTGAAATCCGGGTCAATATGACCCGAAACACCTTATTCGTAACTTTTTTTTAACAGCCCTTCAGAAATGTCAAAAAAATTAGATGCGATGCAGAAACGTAATTTCCTATGATTTAGGAAAATTCAAGAAAATTCGAACGTCTAGGTGCTTATTCTTGAAAGTTACAGCATTTTTAAATTCCATTCCGGGTCATATTGACCCCGATACCTAAAGAAGGTTAATAAGCCTGCTACAAAAAATTTTCGATGCCTTGCAATTTCTGGACGGAACCTTAGCGATGGCCGATGAGATGGATGTCGGAATGTTCTGCAGCTCTCTCTGGCCTTGGTGATCAGATGCTCCTCTGTTTTGGCATCGGAATTATTGTAGACACTCAATGTAGAACCTTTTAGACACTCATCTTCTTTTCTTTCAAAACTAAAGGAACAAATTAGTGTGCTGGTCGAAAGACACCATTCACGCTATGAATTTTACCATTTTGTACGTCAGAGTACCCTTTCGAGTTGGCAAACCGAGTGTAACACTGGAACTGTAGGTCGGCTGTTACATTCCTATTGTTTCATCGAGGGTGTATTTTAAGCCTCTGAACGTAAGTCGTGATTTTTTATTAATTAACCTCGTGGTCAGCAATATTTGCCGGTGTGGAAATGGTTAAGATGACATTGATAACGCAGTCTCGGAATGTACGGATAATGACGCCACCAGAACACGACATTTGAATACCCTAGAGGCCCAAGGAATTCTAACTTTTTTTACATAATCGATATGTATTGCAATCCAGCAATTTTTGTTTCATGCAGTCGATTTATGTTTTTCTTCAGATGTCAATTATAAGAGTTTAATCGGTTTGTGTTTTCTCTTTATTTATTAGTATGTGTTTGTTTTGTTCCGATATCTTAAGTAGTCTAATTGTCACCCATGGTCAACAGAGCCGGTCGAACACTAAAAGCGAACCGTGGCAAGAACGCACAACGATACAGTGTTGGCGATAACATTCTGATGAAACTACATAGTACCATTCCTATGTTCCTTGTACAATCCATCCTCAAAAAAGAGTTACCCATTCTAACCTCGAGTAAACCGCGACTATTCGCCTCAAGTCTTACTAAACGTAGTAGAGTTACGGAATGTAATGTTAGCCTAGCTCCTTCTTTCGGCCTATTTTCCAAATGTGTCATTAATTCAGCGATAATTAACAGGATCATGTTGCTATCACGATGATCTAGTAGTAAAATTGTTTTTAATTTACATTGATAGTCTTACATACTAATTTACATATTAATTGATTTAGCCTCATGGGGTCTTCAGTTTTGACATTTGACATTTTGTTTTAAATTAGTTTAAGGATTTTAGTTTTAAATTAAATTTACAAATCAGCCACAGTCATCAGCCAGCTACAAAAAAATTGATAACCTATCTACTACAACCTACCTACTTAAACTACAAATCAGTGGGGAATCAGATACCGGATGATCTGGTGATCTTATGCCAGGCAGCGTGCTCTGTAATGATTGAAAGACCCGCTGAAACGATTTTCGAGCATCTTTATGTCGGCCAGATGCTTGTTCTTGTCCTAGGAGGGGTGTTCAAAATAATCCTGAGGAACTTATTTTGAACACGCTGGATGTTCAGGTGATGTGTTTTTGAGCAACTCTCGAAGACTGGAATGCAGTATTCCATGACTGGGAGTATGATTTGTTTATAGACATCATGCTTGTTCTTCAGAGACAATGTAGACCTTCTTTTGATCAATGTATATAGTAGCTTCAACAGAACGTTACACTTTGTGACAGTTTTGTCAACCTGCTCCCTGAAACCCGCTTGCTGTCTAGAGAAACGCCAAGCTAGACAGCTGATTTTACAATCATCAGGCGGAAAAAGTCTGGGAGATTTAGAGTATGGAAAGAAGATGACCTGGGTCTTCGCTGCGTTGATACAGATCTTCCTTTCAGTGAAGTATTCTGACGGGAAACTCAGGCTTCGCTGCAGTTTCACGGTGAGCACTCTTGTTACCCTATCATTGTGGAGCGGGGGTATGTCCGAGATGAACAGATTAAACAGAAGAGCACCTAGTATACATATTGATTTACTAGGTGATGATTTCGATACAGACTTGTTCCGCCTGAGGATGTTGATGACTCATTTCCGTTGGTGAACTGTTGAACGACTACGTCAAAAGACGAATGATGTTTTGTCCGAGATTGTGGGTGCTGACGAAGTGTTGACCTATCTTAGCAGCCTTTTCTGCAGGAGTTATCAAGCGATGCTTAGAGTAATTGCTGTTGTGTGTGATCAACGATAGAATGGGCCTTGGTTTTTTAAGATTTTTCTTAACTTCCAAAAAGGCTTTGGACAATCTGGGAGAGCGCGGATCTCAATTTTATTTTATTTATTTATATATTTATTCAAAATATACTTGTAGAGTAAGGACTTCTTCTTCTAAACTTCTACAATCGGATTTTATGCGACCACATCTTAAATTCTAGATCTAGATTAATTGATTAACTTTTTTCCTTATTATATATCTAATTCCTTCCTGTATAGATTGGCTATCTATACATTCACAATTGAACCGTCTGTGTGAATGAATGTTTTTTAATTCAGCTGGAAGCTGATTCCTCAGAATAATTGCTCGCACAAAAAATGTGTTTCTATAATGAGAAGTATTAAAGTATGGCAAAAAAAAAGCTTCTGGTTAATTTGAATTTGTTTGGGTCACTAACTGAAATCTGTTCTCAACTTGACAATAACAAGAACACTAGTGCCAAGAAATATGTCCGAGTGTTGGTGTCACGAACGTCGATCAATCAATTTTATTTGACGGTGTTAATAGTAGAACGTATAAAATGAATATTTATATTTTAGCAGTTTCCACAATTAAATCCGTCACTTCTTTAAACAAACTGATACTGTCAAAAATAAGCATTGCAAGGTATTGTATACAATGAAATAGTTGGTACCCTATATTGACTGTTGAACTCAATGAATTTCAGATCATCGGGTTATATAATCATCTAGTTTCTAACGATGCATATTTCTTGGCTATTTAAAATATTTATACATGAATTTGGCCACTATGGTAGCAATAATAAATTAGTCATTACATTACTGCTTCAAACATTTTCTACCGATCAGTTTTGAAAGGAGAACGTCATGTTTTGTTGCGTTGATGAAATATTCTTATACAACAACAGCTTTTAAGTCGTCCATTATTAAGTAGAAATATTAAATACTTAAAGGCGATCTAAAACGGATGTTTCATAGCCAACTGGTTTGATTTCGGCAAATTGTAAACCACAACAAGATTCATCTTGGTCCTATTGGTTGATTGATTTAATAATAACTGTTCGAATAATTTTTTTGACATTTCAAAGCAATACTTTAGCTCGCCATGAAAGATCTAGGTATTATTAAAGTTTTGTAGACAGTTTCAAGTATTTTTTAAGACTTTTTTTTAATGGAACTAGCCAACCTATCAAACTTCGTCGCACTTTTGAAAAATCGTTTTCCAAATTATAATTTTTTGCAATTTTCTTGCCATATGTAGATGACATTGAGCACTTGCAGCTAAACTTTAAGTATGTTTTTGAAAAAAAAAAACCTTAAAGATTTGTTATTTGGCTAGGGGATTATTTTATGTTTGAGTTTAAAATCACCATCTCTTTCTCCGATGTTGTCTTGCATTGTAGCCACGCCCATACCGATTGTGCTAATGGAGGCCCCTTGACTACAGCTAGTCTAGCATAAACGTTTCTAATTTTGTCGACGGAGTCTGTACGATTGCACCTACTTTGATTTCTTATTATTGTTTTGCTTCGTGAATAACCCATCATATTCTTCATCCGTTTGTTGTTGCTTAACTCTTACGTGGGAAACAACCGCTCGATTGTTGATGCCATTGCGGTGAGTGGGTGGTTGTATATTTTTAGAAAACTAAATAATGTAGCTATATATTCTCAGACAATAACAAGATGAAAGGGTGAATATTTTTTGGGTAAATAGTCTCCGAACGTGAAGTGGATTTTCATGAAGAATTATGGTGCAGCTTACTTCTGTTTCCATCCGAAAACGAAATGGAGCAGTTTGGAGTTTGAAAATGTAGATTATATAGTAAATTGAATGGATAGACATACTGATACCGATTCTCTCTGCCTGGGTAATCTTATCCTAATTATCAACCACTATCCGACGCTGATTCTATCGAGTTATCTCAATGGTCCTGACTGGATTACCTGTACACTTTAGGTCTAATCTAATAAATAGAGGGACGCTTAAGGAATGACGATAGAAATCGATACGAAATTATTGATTCATCCTGACTAACATTTTATTAATGGGGGAACTAAAGAGAGAAGCATCACTGATCTTTGGACAAATAGTCAAATCCTTGAGCATAGTTACTTGATGTGTCAATAAACCAGGTTGTATTTGTATAATTCCACTTTATGCCTGACCTCAGCCTAATAAACAGCTGTTGGTTACATTATCTATTGTAACTCATACAGTAGACGAACTGCAAACGACACTCAACTAGTTATACGCTTGCTTAGATAAGCATAATAAGACGCTTGTTGTTCTGAACTACGAAGAGTTAAACAACTAACTTTATTAAGATGATAAGCTTCGAGGGACATGGATGTAATATCGGTTTATAAGCACCATATTGGTTTTTTTAAAAGAAACTTCGTTTCATCCACTTGATTTCTTATCAAATGCAGTCTTTGAAAGGATTTCCTCGTTTGATTTCTTGAGACATTGCATTAACTATGTTCTCCATGTAATGAAAAATTTCAATGATCTGAATTCTATTTTCTGCGATTGATTTTGTTCAGATGAATTATACAGGGTACGGCAGAAAATAATGCGAAAATTTGTTCTATTTCTTTCAAATCCCATTTTCAACTAATTCAAGCAATAATATCAACATTTTCGAGTGCAGTTATCTTTACAAAGTCTTTTTAAACAAATTTATTCAATGTGTCCTCCATTTTTATTAATAACATCTTCGAGCCGACGTCGGAAGCAAGAGCATGTCTTTCGGACGTAGTCCTCCGACATTGACTGCCATGTGCGTGTTATGGTTGACTTCAGAGTTTTCACACTAGGGTGTGATGTTTTGCAGGTCGTGCTTCAACATATGCCCAAATTGAATAATCCAACGGATTAAGATCTGGACTGCTAGGGTGCCACAAATCCTTCGGCCAAAACTTCATGTTATCGTTCAACCATTGTTGGGTTCGATTGGACGTGTGACACGGCGCTCCATCCTGCTGTAGGACAACGTTTTGGTCCTCGGAGAAGTTGGCCTTCATCCAGGGAAGCATTTGGTCCTTTAAAATACCGATATACATTTCGGTATTGATTTTAACACCAGCATAAATGAAAACAGGCGGCAGTTGATCCTTTATGCTTCCTTATAAATGGCAAGAGACGCTTCTTAAGGCACTCTTCCGTGTAAATCGCATCGTTCTTGTTCCGGAAGTGATGAAGGGAGCGCTTTTTTCACCACATCCGCAAATCACCTGCCAGATCGGAGCTTCTTTGCAAATTTCGATAATTTCTTCTTTTGATCATCGTCCGGAACATCGAACTTAGACTTGGCCACACCGAAAATCGGGTGCAATTTCAATCGAATACACACCTTATTTGGAACATATACAGGTTGAAAGAAACATTTAATTGTATGCGTTATCTGAGGCACATAAAGGGAATGCTAGATTTGGCATAAATTTCGTATAAATTAAAGCCAGGTATCGCTGGAATCAGGTCTGTTGTATGGAAGATTGCAAACAATAACGTTGTTTGCGCTTGCGTTAGCTTGCAATTAAACGAGGAGAAATTTTACTCATATGTTAAAATTCATTATTTTTTTCTGTGTAGGCCAAATGAAGGGGCTGACATTACATCCCTTACACTCCGTTCGCACTACAACCTATATTACGTGATATGGAGTATCTTGATATCAAATGCTATGTACATTATTTCCGGTGAAAACTAGATGTATAGATGCTGATATCAAGATACAATTTCTTCGATCGCATGAGTTAGATTTTCGTACTGCGAAAGGTACCACTCGCGATTGGCTTAAACCACTCCGATGTTTCTGCGGTTTCCACAGGATTGATTGAGGTCCGCGGGAGAAATCGCAACCCATGAGCTAGCGCGCGTTGCGCACGTTATGTCCGTTGTAGAGATAGCATGTTACAGATTGCGAGATCATCTTTTCAAGTTTAGCCCTACTTTCCTTATTTTCGTATTTTGAATATTTTGAGTGAAAAAAAATGGCAGCTACAAAAACACGTCCACACGCGACCGTTTTCTGATAACAACGTTAATTTCGTTGAAAAAAATGTCAATCCACCAAACTGTCCCCAACTGCGACCGATCGAACGCTAGTGGGCATTCGACAAGCGGAACCTCAAAAAGTCACGGGAGTGTATGTCCATCTACCTGTCATTTATCAATTATAAACAATACAAAATACTATTGCAATACCATTCCAGTTGATTAATGACTTGAACCATTTACAGTTTACGTTCAAAATACCGAAAACTAGTTTAAAATTCCTAGGGTGGATGTACTTTTTTTTGCATATTGCATTCTGATGTAAACTGATGCATGTTGAGGATAAAAGGAAAAAAAAACAATTGAAAAATTGATTGGACTGAAAAGCTATCTACACCATTCCATTCCTCGGATATTTGTACAAACACTGTGTTCAATAAGCTCGAATTCAAATTTCCATGTGTCTGGGTATGCGCCTTGTACATATTCTGTATTGGTATGGATTTCAGCTTTATATACGCTATCGGATATTCGTGGCGTTGACATTCTGTCAGTTGTTGTTTGTTTATTATGCGCGATGAAAGAGTATCGGGACATCCTAATTAAGCGTTTTTGAACAGGGAGCGACTCGACAATATATGCCGGCTGCTGAACTCGCATGGGGTCAAGCGAAACTTTGTCTACTCGACCATCCGGCAATACCAGGAGACGTCCTCGACCGATGACGCCACGGACCATCAAGGTCGTGAGGGAGCGGATTTTGCGCAAAAAGAACCGATCAATCCGGAAAACAACAATGACAAAAAACGTAAGGTCCATGGCGTTTCGAAGGCCACTAGCAAAAAGCGGTTGGATTGAGCCAAGATGACCCTCTCTCGGCACGCTGGTCAGGATACGTTTTTTGCGGACGAGAAACTGTTCGTGCTGTAGCAGCCGCACAATGTGCAAAATGAGCGGGTGTTTTTCGTGATAGGCGCCAACGAGGGACAGCATTTTTGAATCCAATAAAAACATCCCTCGGTCCCAAAGTGCAGCATCGGTGTTGGTTTGGGGGTAGGATGCAAACGTGGTAAGCTCCCCTTGGTGTTTATTGAAAAAAAAAAAACGTCAAAACAACGAAGTGTACTACAAAACTGAGGTTTTGTAGAAGTTTGTTGCCTCCAGTCTCCGAAGCCTCTAAGGAGATGAGCACTACGTGTTCCAGCAGGATGGTGCACCAGTCCACACGGCAAATGTGGTCCAAGGCTGGTGTAGGGACAATTTAACCGACTTTCTGGATAAAACTTGGTGGCCTCCCAGCCCCTGGATTTGAATACTCTCAACTTTTTTGTTTGGTCGTATATGATGTCGAAGCCGAACGAATACAAGGTCAGTAGACTTGGACCTGTTCAAGACGGCAATTCTCCAAATCTGGGTTGAAATGCCCATGCAGCCCGTGCGTGCCGCTTGCGACGCGTTTGAGAAACGTTTGCAGCTCGTGAGGAAGTACACAGTGGGGGTCATTCCAAGAGAAATGTTGTAAATGTTCATTATACCAAATATTGTAAACATTGTTTTAAATAAAATGAACCCAGAAAGATTTTTTTTTCTTATTTTTTAATATATTTTGAAAGCGTATCCGAACTTATTGAACACCGTGTATTTTGATGATTATTTGCTTGTTCTTCGTTTGATAAAATCCAATTTATTCAATTATTTGTAGTTCATAGGTGAAAATGCTGAGTTGCGACACTTGGCGACGTTTAATCAAGGGGTTGGCACTAGATTTCTCGATCTTCTTGTACATAAAATTAGTAGATTTTCATTAGCGATCATTCGTTTATAAAATTGATCCGTTTTTTTTTTTTGCTCGATTTCATCCTCTGTGCACTTGGTTAATTGGACTTGTTTTTTGGACTTCAAATTTTTTTCCGTATGAGTAAAAAATTTGACTGATTTTTGCGATTATTCACACTGCTTCGTGGTGATGAATCCACCTCTGCATCGCTAATCGTAGCAACCCTGTTATGTAAAGAAAATGACAGCGTCAGTTGATTTGCAACAGCCATGGCGAAAATAGTCAAGCAATAAGCTGTTTTGTTTGAAGAAGTTAGATATCGTGGGGCACTATCATGCCAAGAGATCTCTGGGGGTGCTAGATCGGCCGAAGACATACCTCCAAACGTTCCCGCAGGTGCGACCGATAATTTTTTTTTTTTTGGGCGAATCTCAAACGTAGGATCTACTTCAATAATTCCGTGGCCGAAATGGGAAAGCATTCATCCATCTTTTCGTCGATTAAGGTTCCGGCCAACTGCCGCAAAGCGTCGAAGCATTTGTGTAGAAGGCTGAATAAACATAGGATTTAAGGAATATTATTTCCATTGAATTATTTTTTGTAGTTTGTTTTTTCACCGCCATCCAAAATTTGGCCATGTTATAATGCATATTTTATATCGGTTTATGCATGAAAAAATCTATCAGTGTTCCGCTTTATTTGAAGCAGCTTTTTGGCCAGTTTTAATTTCTATTCAAATTTAAAACTGACGTATTCTAACGGATCTATCAATACTTTTAGTTTATATCTTTCTCTAGTAAACAAACTTCCACTTTCAAAGCTTTATTTTGATATGAAAGCATATCTTTAATAATATTGTAATCATCAACTGCACGCAAGCAGTAACAAAATACATAATAAGAATATAATAAATAACCCAACATTAACCCGATCTATGTACTATAAATTTTTAGGACTTCAGAACATGATGCAATTCAAAGACATGTTGGAGACAGAAAAAAGTTATAAACGAATTGAAAAACACATGCTCTGTAAAAACATACATCTTAGTAGCCGATCGTTAAGCAAACTTAATTTTCCAACTAAATTACCATTTCATAAACATGTCAATGGTGAGAGGAAAAAAGAAACCCAAAACCATCTGCTTCAAATAAATAGAACGAGCAGTAGCAAATCCGATACACTGCATTTAAGTCACACACCATTTAATCATCATCAGCACCATCATTGCTCGTTTCGAGCTGTGTAGTCTGAAAAGTGAATGTGAAAATTCTTTCCCGACCACCAGCCACAATGAAACAAGACATTTCATCTTCCTACAGGACAAGGTTGTTTGGTGTCGTGAAAGTGTGTTACAAGTAAGTATCTGTGTCGTGGTTTTTTTTACAACAATGTAGAATCACAAAAACAAAACAAAAACTGAAGTAACGTGAAATACTTGTGATATTGTATTAATTATCTCTGCGATCAAGAAGCCACTCGACAAGAAACAAGTTTGTCTGAACTTGAATGATCTCAAAGAGACCACGGCTCACAACTGACAAAATGTATAGTGATGGAAATTTTGAGGAAGTAGTTTGGAGACAGTATGTCTTTATTTTATCGTCTTTTCTGATTCTGTAGCCCAATTGAACGTCTGGAAATCTGGCATTTTTGGCTCAATTAAAAAAGATCCTGAATTATATAATAAGAATGATGCATAGATCCGGAGTGCAGCAGGTCTTCACTAATAGACTTAACTATACTAGCGTAGAGAACGGCTTCAGCCCTTCGGAACCGTACGTCAAGAAAAGCTTTCTTATTTTTTTGCAGGATAGCGGTTTTTTTTTTGTTGGAATTCAAATTTCAAATTGGACAAACAACTTTTGGAGGCAGTTTTTGAAATTGGAAGTAACACAGATGTGTCTATCTGTTGACTATATCGAGCTAATACCTAGATCTTTCACGTACGCTTCTATCACAAGACCGTATATGCTCGTTTAAAATGAGCAATCTCGTCAATGAACACGAAACGTGGTTATGATGATCTGCATATAGACCTACGGCGGCCGGTAGCGTCGGAGGAAGTGAGTCATTTAGAAGGCGACCAAATTGGCCAGTATAAAGTGGTGTGTGGAAAACTAAAAATAATTGTAAACGACAAGGCTCTTTCACCACTCAGCCGCCGGTTACCGGCGGTACATGTATGCAAGCGATATCATATGTGATAATCAAAGGTAATAAGACAAGGCATTTCAGCATACCGTCGCACGCAAATATGGGCGTGAAATGTGTGATTTGTTGGATAATGCAATGTAGAGACAAACAAATAGAATGCCGTGATATTTTTAGAATGTTTCAAATTGATGCTGTTCATGATTACGAAAAGCAGCTTGTACCAGATTACTAAGATTACAATGCTCTCTGCTTATAAATATTGCGTCCGTTGATCAAATGCATTTATTGATCCCCAAAAGTTTGCTTTTATATTGCAAAACATTGATATTCCCGTTTCGACATAATATTGACTTCAAAGAGTGCTCGATATAGATATTCTGTTTACACTTCTATGCGTTTGCGTTAAAGCAACTAAACCCTTCCTGCACTAGACATATCGTTTGGTTTTGTAAACGAAGTCGCCCTCGTTGCTAGTAAAATAAATAATTTTCTCAATGATTAAGCTATAGACTATAACCTAGTGACGTATACATAAGCAATGGGTTCACGGCATCCGCTGTTCAAGCAGTTGAATAATTCTCACTGAAAATGCTTTAAAAGTTCTATCAACTGAGTTTTGAAATAATCTATACGTATTTATTACAATATCATAACAAATAAAACGAAAGCACCAATTTTATAAACAAAGAAAATTAAACATGTCCCAATGTAAATACAATCCCTTCCGAATAATCAAATAATGGGTAATTTACAGCTTGGAAAAGTTTACCACCATTGATTAGCACCATTAAATTTACCGTTTGAATCTAGAGCCTCAATGGCGCGAATTGACATGGAACGTTTTTTGTGTTGACGACTATGAAAACTTGTTTCCACAATGTGGGCTGACAAGAGGTTTTTAAATAAATAGTATTTTCAATTTCTTAATCATATTCTTATAACATTGTTTTTTGCTTCAATGTTAATCAATTCATGTTTGCAATTATGAGTTAGAAGTTATCGTTTACCCCGCAGGTATTATTTCACATAACCTACGCTCTTCTTCTACCAAAGTAAGTAAGTATAAAGTCATCTCCAATATAAATACAAGCACTCGCTGCAATTATTTCAGTTACACCTACATTTGATCTATTTTGAACTATGTCAGATGTCAACAAGAGGACCGCGACTAATTCTTGGCCAGTCAATGGGGCAAATCAGTAAATAGCAAAGGCGGAGCAACGAGCAACGGATGTTTCAGACGTCTCAGTATAAATATGTCCCCGGAGATCTCACCCTAAAATATGCGGTAGAACGAAACGAAATCAGTGCCGAAATACGGACAGTCGCACATTTCAGTTCGCATTATGTGAGATAATTTATAGCAAACTACCGTATATATATGTTGCCACTCTGCTTCCCTCCTTTTAGAGCTGTTTTTTCTTGCTTGCTCCGATGAAAAATGCTCCGTAAAATAATGAAAAAACTTCGCATGCACTGGGTTATAGTAATTTATGTTCTACTATTATGGAGTATAGGCACGACACGACTGAGACCATTTGGCATCATGTTTGTTCTAAACGGAAGAATTTTAACAAACTTCATTTACAAATCTTGTCGCGCTATCAAATGAATCATTTTCCATCAATATAAATTTACATGAATCCCACTACATCTTTTTGCAGTATTGACAATCAATCTTATATCTATCTACTTAAGGAACGTGCTTATAAAAAAAAAGCTAATAAAATGTTTACATCTGAGCATGAGCAGTATTGACCGTCCGAGATTGCTTCTCTGTTATTGCCAGATCAGCTGTTAGTACACTGAGAACCAACAGATGATGTTTGGGACTAACATAAATCGTCAATTTGTAGAAAAATGTAATCCCAAAACTGAGGTAATACCGATGCCGGCCACGCCCGCAGATGGTGAACTAATAGTATAGGTCATAATTACCTAGCCAATCAACTGGAACCGATGCACAAGTACTTCCTGAACAAAACAAAATTAAAATATTTTTTTTAGCCCCTGATGTGGTTGAACGCGCAAATACAAATGATGTTACTAAACAAACGGAGTCCATATGAATACGATAGAGGAATTAACATCGATGAAATCGATTCCGTCTTAATTCTATACATTCGCCGTTTGAATAGCTTTTTTTTTTTTTTCTTTCAACGACATTGAACATTACACAGTATTTATGATGTGAACATTTACATTGAAGCGATATTATGTATTTATTTTTTACGTGCACAGCAAATCTGTTTGTTTTTAATGTACTCTCAAAACAGAAATCACATAACCAATGGAAAATATCCATTAAAATTTCATATAACTTTTATGTGTTCGCATTATCAAAAAATCGCACTCAAAAGTCACTCTTCCACTCCCAAACTCCGGACAGTTTGGCGGATCCATGTCCTTTGGAACAAAATGGACAGAATTGGCCTCATACCACTCCAGGACACTTTTAGAATAGTGGCATGATGCCAAATCTGGCCAAAATAGCGGAGCTTCGTCGTGCTGCTGCAAGAACGGCAAAAGGCGCTTCTCGAGGCACTCAGATTTGTAGATCTCGCCATTTACTGTGCCCTTTGTCACGAAAGGCTCACTCCTCAGTCCGCAAGAGCAGATGGCCTGCCAAATGAGATATTTGGAGGCGAACTTCGACATTTTCTTCTTCTTAAATTTGTCGTCCACATAGAACTTGCTCTTGCCGGTGAAAAACTCCAACCCCGGAATTTGCTTAAAATCGGCTTTTATATACGTTTCGTCGTCCATCACACAGCAGCCATATTTTGTCAGCATCTTCTCGTAGAGCTTCCGTGCCCGAGTTTTAGCCGTCGATTGTTGCCGCTCATCGCGGTTTGGGACGTTCTGTACCTTGTATGTATGTAGTCCAGCTCTCTTCTTTGCATTCTGGACGTAGCTCTGCGACATGCCGATCTTTTTAGCCAAATCACGGCTTGAGACGTTGGGATTTGCTTTAATCATCCGCTTCACCTTTCCCTCCGTCTTTTTGTTCTCCGGTCCCGGTTTTCTTCCAGCTCCTTTGCCGTGGTCCAACGTCAACCGCTTCAACACTCTGGAGACGGTTGAATGGTGAATGTTCAACATTTTTCCCAACTGCCGGTGCGACAGGTCAGGAAATTCCAGGTGTTTGGAAAGAATTTGTTCTCTCGACTCGCGTTGGTTCACCTCCATTTTCGTTGAATCGAAAAACACGACTTCGAGTTTGACAGCATGTAAACAATACACATCAATGAGAAAGTGTGCAAAATTTGGTTGATTTTTACCCAATGGTACAAAAGTTATGCCCTGTTGAATGTGTCGCAATAATTTCGTGTTCGCCCTTTAATTATTGATTTCTTAAAACTAGTTCTTATCTATCGAGAGAATTGATCATTGCAATTGAAGATTGCAATGATTTTTGTCGAAAATTATGAATTATTTTGTTGGACATTTCTTCTAGAGTCTCAACGTTTGAAATTCTATGTAATTCAGTAGTACTGAACCAGGGTGGCAGCTTCAAAATCATTTTCAGAACTTTGTTCTGAATCCTTGGAAGTGATTGTTTCCTAGTAGCACAACAACTAGACCATATTGGCACAGCATAAAGCATGGCCGGTCTGAAAATCTGTTTGAATATTAGAAGTTTGTTCGTCAAACAAAGTTTGGATTTTCTGTTTATAAGAGGATATAAACATTTTATATATTTATTACATTTGGCTTGAATGCCCTCAATGTGATATTTAAAAGTCAATTTTTGATCAAGTATCAGTTCAAGATATTTTACTTGATTTGACCAAGAAATTGGAACTCCGTTCATAGTGACCATATGACTATTACTTGGTTTCAAAAATGCAGCTCTAGGCTTGTGTGGGAATATTATAAGTTGAGTTTTGGAAGCATTAGGAGAAATCTTCCGTTTTTGAAAATAATCTGTAAAAATGTCCAAGCTTTTTTGTAGCCTCCTGGATATAACACGAAGACTTTTTCCTTTAGCGGAAATGCCTGTGTCATCAGCAAAGCAAGATTTTTGACAGCCCTGAGGTAAATCAGGGAGATCTGAAGTGAAAATGTTATAAAGTATTGGCCCAAGAATGCTACCTTGAGGAACACCAGCTCTAACAAGCAATTGATCAGATTTAGAATTCTGATAATTTACTTGCAAAGTTCTATTAGTTAAGTAGTTTTGAATTAAGTTCATGATATAAAGCGGAAAATTCAACTTTTTCAATTTCGCAATCAAACCTTCATGCCAAACACTGTCGAATGCTTTTTCTATGTCTAGAAGAGCAACTCCAGTGGAGCAGCCTTCAGCTTTGTTTGAACGAATTAAATTTGTAACTCTCAAAAGTTGATGCGTAGTTGAATGCCCATGGCGAAATCCAAACTGTTCCTCAGCAAAAATTGAGTTTGTATTGATGTGAATTTTGATGATAATCAAAATTATTTTTTCAAAAAGCTTACTTATTGAAGAAAGCAAACTGATTGGTCGGTAGCTAGAAGCTCCAGCCGGATTTTTGTCTGGCTTCCTAATTGGTACGACTTTTGCATTTTTTCATTTATCTGGAAAGTATGCCAGATGAAAACATCTGTTAAATAGTTCTACCAAGAAAGACAAAGTACTCTCAGGGAGTTTTTTGATTAGGATATAGAAAATTCCATCATCAGCTGGTGCATTCATATTTTGAATTTTTTTAGTTATAGTTTTTACTTCACCCAAATCAGTTCCCCAAGAATCATCAAAAATATTTTCTTGTGACAAAATATTCAGATACTCCCTGGAAACCTAGTCCTCTTGAGGGTCAGGTTTCCAAACCCAAACTGAAATTATGGGAGCTCTCAAACTGCTTCACAAGTTTTTGAGCTTTTTCCGCATTTGTGAGCAAAATTTTATAACCTTCCTTAAGCGCTGGTATAGGCTTTTGAGGTTTTTTCAATATTTTAGAGAGTTTCCAGAAAGGTTTGGAACTCGGATCTAATTTTGACACATTATTTTCAAAATGTTTGTTCCTCAGGGCAGAGAAGCTTTTTTTTTTTTTTTTTTGTAATCTCCCCCATATTATTTTTATAGGGGGACCCCGTGTTTTTTGATTTTGCCCCCTCCCTCTTTTTTGCCGAATAAAGAGCAGACGATCGCCATCAATAATAAAAAAATAAAACAAAATCCCCCCTCTTGGTGCCGAAGAACCCCCTCTCCTTTTTTTTTTTGAAACACCGAAAAACCAAAAAACATAATTTATTTTTTTTTTTGTTTGCTGTGGAACATTGGGAAAAATGTTTTTTTCCATATTTGTTCTTTTTTCCTCCTTATTTCTTGTTGGGTGGGTGGAAGTAGGGAGGGAGGAAGAGGGGGGGGCGCCGTTTTTTTAGGGGTGGGGGGGGGGGGGAGGCGGCTGTTTGTGCGGGGGGGCATTCCCTTTGAACGCTATTTTTTTTTTTTCATTTTGACATTTCGTTACGGAGATATGAACGAAACAGTAGTTAAAGGCGTATTGTAATAGTAACCAAACAGTTCAGTCTCTGATTATATACTGAGCTATTTATGAACCGATTTTAGTGTGTTAATTAAATCTACAAAATCCTTGAAAAACCTGTCAAAATTTCATTATGATTGGATAATTCCTCATGATGATATGACCAAAACAATATCTGAGAGCACATAAATTGTGAAAAGAAAATATACTCGTTGCAGTACAAAACCGGACAAGACCATTCGCACCAATCGATGCCGCTTGCATTCTATAGCGTCGCATCTGGTACGTTGTATGGCGCATCAGATGCACCATTCAGCGCACTAGATGCGACACTATGCGACTCTATAGAATTAGAGCAGGATCGATTGGTGCGAGTGGTCTTGTCCGGTTTTGAACTGCAACGAGTATATTCAAAAAATACACAAATTCTCCATTTACTATAACTGCACAATTTTCAACGAACATGTACTTATTTACCATCTTGAATCCATATCGTTGATCAAAATTGACGCTTATGATTGTGTGATAGTTCATTCTATGACTGAATATATGAAATATCTGGTGAAGTGTTAGAAGGCTTCAGTCTCACCATCGGTGGATTAATTCGGATTTTTATGTTAGTTTGACTTAGCCCGTTGTTTTATTCCAGTGTTCATCGAAATATCAGACGATTATGGCTGGTACCATTTTTTCTGATTTCTTCAATATGTTGAATACAGTTCCGATTTCGATTGAATCTCTCATCTGACGCACTCTATCCAATCTGGTTTATGTTGCATGTACATACAAGTTGGTTTATTCCTTCAATGCATGGAACTTTAATGATGTGTGGCGTGTGCTTTCCATTTGATACCTCATGTCAAATGGAGAGCGTTCGGTTTACTCAGACACATCGTTTACTGTGGTGACCTTCAGTGTTTTATTACTTTCCAGTATTTTTTCCTGCTTGTCTAGAGCTCTACGTACCAGCATCTGTAGTGAAATACAGCATTATTTTAAGCATCCCATAGCGGAATAAACACACTGTCCAATGCAGATAATTTATCGGCATTCATGGTCGTTGCGTGCTTTAAGTCACAATTACTAATCTCAGCGGTTGTGATGAAAAATTTGAATTTTGAAGATTATATTACTTTAACAAAATAGTGAATGAGAAACTTTACTACTTTAGTGAAATATCATAAAATTTTCGTTTTGATTATTGATTTAATTATGTGTAGCCTAGAGTATGACTGTTGTTTTGAATAAATCTTTATGAGTTCGCAAATAATATCTTCAGAAGGTACACTAAGGTTCAGATAGAAGATAAAAGATAAATTAATAGCTAATCGTATCGCATTCATCATTACAGTTACATTACAGTTCACAGATAATTACCTACGTTCATATTCAAATTCAGACTCAGACTCATCTAGTATGTGACTACACGATCTTTTTTTTTTTGTATCATGAGATTAGTGTACATACGTTCTTATGGATTCATTTTTCATCGTTAGTTTCATCATGGTGAGATAGCAAATTAATTTAGTTTATAAGTATCACAACATGAAAACTTTTGTAAAACTTTTTCTGAGCTGCTTATTCTGTGCTACTTAAAAGTAAAAAAAAGCTGCTCGACAATATATACGACATGGCTTTATTAACTACTTATTTATACTTACCTGAGTAAACGTACATGAGCTTAAAGCCATCATAGAGGAGCACGACCTAATGACTTAACAGGCATGACGGGACAGACGGATACCGAATTAACACAAAACACGTTTCCAAAGCGAAACCCGTATCATTTTCCTAGGGATTGAAAACCTGTGATTGCGGAGTGCAGGGTTCACTGTTCTCTCATTTATATTGTCTGCATGTTACTTTTCAAAACTGTTGTGCTGAATGATTTTTCATGATTGGCTACGTCTGATTCCTAATGAACACCCATCACAAATAGAGCAATTAATGATTGGTGTGTTTTGGGCATCTGCGACATGGACTAGTCCAATAATACAATCATAGTTCAATTTTTAGAAATCCTAATACAAAGTGATATAGATAATGTCGATAACTCGTTTCAAAAGCTTAAATAAAAGATTAGGATATACTAGTAGAAGCTGGATTTAAGAATAATATATACATATACTGATGAAATTGTTCTTCTCTTAATTAAACTCACATTTTTGTTTCACAGTGCATTGGTCTAACTGTAATACAAAAGAAGTGAGAACGTATGTTCACACACTAAGAAATGAGAATTCACACTAATTTTAAATGAGAAGAAATTTGTACTGAATACACACTCTTGCGCCCTACATGTATAAGTAAGAACAATACAAACCAGGTAATAAAATTTTGATTTTTATGCTCAATATTTGTTTCAAGAAGATTCAAAAGTACAGTCGGAAATAGAATTACAAGATAGTTTTAAACTGATTAAAGACCTCTCACGTAATTTTCAATGGAAACGAAAAATTAACTTTTTTATAAAACATTGCCCGTTACCCATAAACTGTTATTCATAAGCAAATCAGGGGATTGGTTTTCAGAAAGAACACCTAATTATTCAAGAAGCAGTAAACAAAATATAATTCGACATCAACTCCTTCCTCATTCTCATTAAGAAATAATTATTTTTACACGAGACGTAATCCATTTTAACGTGAACCGAAACAATCCAAAACTGATCTGAAAATAATGAAAATATTGTATTCGATTGTATTGATATTCTCGTTTCTCTGAACTTACTCTTCTGTGCTATATGGCACGGTCTCATGGCATCGAAACTTACTTCCATACAAATTGTAACGATCATCAGAAAGAATAATAAAACCAGAATTTTCCTGAACTTGTTCAAAAACAATGTAAATAACTAAATTCATTGAATATATAAAAAAAAAAGCTAACAGGAGACACACGAATACAAAAGCCCTCACATAATAAACTAAGCTCTTTATTAACACTTCGAAATAAAACGTGTCGTAGTTGTAGAGATCTGCAGATTCCTTATTTATATAATATGGAAAACTCTTCAGAACATGTAATGATGTAAAGCTGTAATGAAGAAAGACTCAAATAACTGTACTGCAAAGAACATAACTGTCAAACTATCTCAATTATCTCAACGAGCTAAGTTCAGATCAACTTGACGTCTTTAGTAAAGTTTTTTGAAGTATTTTTGTTTTAAGTTTGCCCAAGAATCCTGCTCTCTATCTATTGAAATGACAAAAATAATTTCTCGAAGTACAGTTGCATCCTAAAAATAATAAGGTACATGTTTCAAACGATATAGAGAATGAAATTTTAGAATTGTTTTAATGGTACCTGATGGTATGCTAAAATATGTACATTTAAGAACATTCAGTTAAGTTCATGATTTTTAACTTTTGATCCAATGTGGAATGGTTCAGAAAACTTCGTAATTTTAGATTTTTCTTAACAAAATGTTGGCGGAAGACGATGGAGTAAGAGTTTCAAAAATAAAATTACAATCATTTGATGAAAATTTCTGTTCAATTTTTTTTATTTTAAAAAAAAATTGCATGTTTGGCAACACTGCCATAAACAGTTTTTTCTGAATTTCTTGCATAATGTTGTCCAAGAAGCATCCAGAATATTTTTGTTTTAACATTAATTGATCCAAAGATATGGATAAAAGAAAATATATGACAAGAAACTTACAAATAAGAACATTTTTGCTGTATCTCAGGACAAACGTTTGAGCAAGAACACAATTAATCGATAACTTTGTGTAAATTTTCCAATTAGAATACGTTAGCAATCGCTTGCTAACAAGCGCCGCGTAGTTCACTAAGTTGGGGTCCCCACTGATGTGGCAAAGTTGCGGCATCTGATAGCGTGTCACAATATCATGCCGAAGTTGCCAACCATGAGATGCCACATGGTGGCACTTCGATGGGCGCCTCGCTTTATCGCTGCAACAAAAAGTGTCAATGTTATTTGGCGATTTCTTTTAAATTGACGGTTATGACAGTTTACACACGCTGAGATTCAAGATTGAATGGCTGTGGTAACCCATTGCTATATCTAATTAAAAAAATAAATAAAAACTACACAGGACAGCCCAATGGGATTGTACCCAAATTACGTAAGATTACGTAGCAATTTGTAATCTAGATCACTTAAATATTCAAAGGGTGGCCGAAATTGATGTCATCCAAAATCTAACGATACGCTCGTGAATTTCGTATTCTGGATTGCATTAGTCATTTGGGACACTTTTACCCCCCAAGAGACAGGCTTCATTTGCCACCAACTACACACGGTTTCTACACGGCCTATGTGGGTACAACGCTGCCAAATGTGCAAATGACGAAAACATTACGGCTTCAGCACACGAACGGTATTTTTCGCGATCGACCAACCCTGAAGTACAGCCTCCAGCCCTCCTAAAGACATGCCAACTCTCTTTTCCACTTATTTTAGTGGCCCTGAAAAGGGCCGTGTTGGGTTTAGGGGAATTGCTACCATCGCCAATTCGAGACGCTGGTTTACTTGGTCGGGAAGCTTCGCCTCCGCTCGAAAATGTCATAGACTAAGCTGTTCATCGCTGTTTATCGCTGTTTATCGTTTTGGAGGAAACGCCAGTATTGGGGTGAACTTGCCTAAGCACCAGACCAGGTAAATGTGCTGCTGTACGTTTTCTGCTTCCGAACCTTGCCAAATTTGTTCTGTGCTGCTGGTACTGCTTGCCTTCTCGCTGGTGGAGCAATAATGCACTGTAAGAGCATATCCGCTGACTATCGCTGATCTATAGAGGATTAATTGAGTTATTAGAGTTAATTTCAATATTTCGTAACGGTTGCCATTAGTAAAATTTCTATTGAACATGCTACTCTTGCCGTAAGCTTGCTTTATATTTGCGCTTCGGATTAATATAGAGACCGTTTAAATTTCAGAACCGTGCTTGGAATTGTACACAAAACTTAAGGTTTGCGACGAAGGGAAAGCTGAAACTATTTAAGCCATTGCTGGCTGCCAATCGACAATAATTTGGAAGGGTTATTTCTTAGCTGGAAAAACATAATTGGTCGTCCTAAATTAAAAGAACGGATTTTCAATGGTCTATGTCTGATTGGTCTTCTTTGAAACTGTTTTATTCACATATTTTCTGATATTGTGTGACAATACATTAGCGAGCAATACAAGAATCACATAAGCAAGTTATTAGTAGATATCTGAAATCTAGTAAATGTATTTTTGGAACACATTAGCGATGATGTGAACCCGGCAGGCTCATACCGTTCATACCACTCAACGTTAAGTCATATCTAAAGATGGCTGCCAACTGGATCACACATATTTCGCTCCTCGTGGTTGCGCCAATCGACTGGCTATAAATTCTCTACTGGCTTGGTCAGCCACTTGCTAGCCAGCTGAGTTATCAGCTACCTGGCCAACGGTTGCTCGCCAGTGCACCCTCCATGGTACTTGCCACCGCCAGCTGCCATTTGTGACTGGGGCTTCAAAAGCAGTTTACACTCGTTAACTTGTTAAATAGTTAGTTACCGAAGTAATAATTATCCTTCCGTGTAGCAGATTTTGCCGTTTAAGAACCTGTTGTGTTTTGAGCTGTTTAATCCTATAAAAGCCTATGAAGAAGAAAAAAATATCGTTGTTCGTAGCAAACTATGCTTTTTCAGATGAAGAGAAAAAACCTTTATTTCTGTTTCTTAAATTAAAATACCCTTCTCAGGGTCTTCAGCTCAATCAAAGATGCCCGAATTATCATGGTTATTCTGTTCGGCTGTACGAACATTCTGTAGAAAAAATAAATGTTTTTATTTGATTAGAGTTTATTTGATAACGACATTGATTCAATTGAAATTAAAACAAAATGAAACTTCTACATACTTCCACGAACATTACGAGATCGGAATTTGTTCATAACTAATCATCATCGGACGAACTAGGCCAAGTACGGGCCTTAAAATCAACATTGCAAAACAATAGACTTTACTAAAAATGTCGCATATCCTAAAGAAATACTTTAATACCATTCCGAACATAATCAGCTCATGAAAAATATTATGAAAACACATCTCTACTTAATGTAAACTATTCTTATATTTATTCAAAAATCGAAATGAGTAGATATGTGATAAATTAAAAAGAATTGTATATTTAAATATCCTAGTTTACGTTAGTACACGAAGTAAATAAATAACTAAACTTGCTTTTTATAACGTTTTTTTTAAAAGAAAGGAAGCCGCAAACGAGAGGTCGGTGAAGATTTGTTCGCCCTTATTTGATCTGTTGAGTACTGTTTGTCGGTAGACAATCCCTTTCTAACTAATGAAAACAGGCTTCTAACATTATGTTAGAAAAGATTCATCGGAGTAATTAGTTCGATTGATGAAAATGAAGTCACAGCTTCGACTCAAATCGATGGACGTGGAGCAGTGATTGGCTGGTCCCAAAGAAATACATTTCTATGACGTAAGATTTCTGACCCGGATCTTGGCCAATCAAGCACACCTAGTACTTTGCCCAATTTCTTCTAAAGAATCTAATCAAAAGATGTAATTGTTCTAGTTCAAATGGATTTCAAATTATTTTCCTCTCTATACGTTTATTTAGATAAATTGTGGAGTAATAAATTCACTGAAAATATATTGTCGTAAATTAGCTTTCATTCGTTTCGTAAACATGGATTTTGTACATAAAACAAATGTCTCGTATATTGTATGAAACATTCATATTGCTTTTTATCTAGTGAAATGCTATCATTTCAGGTGTAATTTTGTATGATGCACGAAATGAATTTCGTGAAGACCAGCCAATCGCTGGCATGGGCGGGATTAATTTATTTATTCCAAAATAAAAATTAAAAGGCTGTCGAGAGTTATAACTTCATACTCATTAATCAAATAACTTCTAACGAGTCACGATGGCTTAGTGAGATCAACCACGGATTCAGTATCAGGTCTTCCCAAAAATACAAGTTCGAATCCCATGTCAGAAACATTACACTTGACCTACCCCGCATTGTTGGGGATGTGTGGCATGGATTGTTTGCTTGCTTCAAAATACTGCCTTACAAATGCCCTACGCTCAATTTCGAACTACGTCTATTCAATTTCATAACCTGCCGTGCTCTAACGGAACTATCAATACTTTCTCTTCACATCTTTGTTGTAACAAAAAAAATACTATCCACTCCTGGAGCCTCATGATGATAAAAAATCATTTCCTTCTTAAATAACATCATCATAGATCGTTACTCCGCGTATGGGAGAATAGCAAAATAACAATCATAATGTAAACGAACGATGCTAGAATTCCTACACAAGTTAAAAATTCTATATTTTGAACGTCCAACTACGTGCCTGAGCTGCAAAATAATTGGATGAGGGTACGCTAATAGGAATACAGAACAAAATTACATTTTCCGACCCTTTTCATTTCTACTCTTTAGGAGCAGCTCATTTTGAGCTTCATTTTAGCTTCGACCCGGTTCTCCTTATCATACAGATCAAGATGTGGTGTCTTGTGTGTGACCATTCTTATGTCAATTCAACCATTATGATTTCTGTTCTGGCTCCGGAAAAATGGTTAAACATGAGCCACTTTAAGAAAAGCTACACCTACCGCACACAGCAAAACATAAAAATTGATTTCTCATCAAAGTACAATGTACATTTCAACGCCAATCAATGAAAACGTTCGTGGTTCTAACAATGATTGTATTCATTCCCCGTTCTTATGAATTCGATCTGGCTGTTGAAAGTACGTTTCGATGTAAAGTTTTTTTTAACCTTGGGAATTAAATTGCAAAAATAAATTTCACAAATGGTCAACAGAAGAACCTAGCACAACGCATTAACCAGAATATGTATTACGCTAAAAGCCTTTTACCGGTTGTTTGGTTTCCTTCCTGTAGAGGTTTTTGACGATGGTTCTTTCCGGAATAGTCAGCTTAGAATGATGCGTGTTCAATGATTCTCCTTGTGAAACCAAAGCCAACGATACTTTTATTCTTGACCGCATTGGGAAGCAAATAAAGTAAACTATCCGGTCACATGAATGTTGTCGACCTCCCTCTGCTGTGTTGGGAGGAGTGACGATGGTACTCGTTGTTATATCTGTATCGTAAATCATCTCTCATCTTTTGTACGGTATAGATTACTTTCACAATGCTGGCGCCTAGCATTCGCGTCAACTTCAAGTGGAGCAAGATACAATATATTCAAATGTTTAAATGCACATGGCTCAAATGAAACAGTTACATTTTGCTCACAGAAATCTGATTTGGTTGGCGTCATGCTGTGGGCTCGGAATCAAACAATAAAAAACTTCGTCCATTACTGCAATGAAACAACCTTTTAGCACACGAAAAAATCACGAACACCGTAACGACGTGTGTGCTTCCTGTGCTTCAACGGGATTTGTCCATCCTTATTGTTAATATTGCTAATACTTACTGGATATCGTAGGAAAAAAATAATGAATTTTTACAAACGCGTAAAATTTCCCCTCGTTGCCAAGCCAAAGGAAGAGTAAAAAACGAAATTGTTTGCAATCTTTCATTCGGCAAACAATAATGTTTGCAATCTTCCATACAACAGATTACTTGGAATCAAACGATACTTCGGTCTGGAATTAAACGAGCGGAAATTTTATGCGTTTTTTAAAATTCATTATATGTTTCTGTGTAGCTCCGAATTCCTGTAGACTATGATGTGGACTCCATGTCAGCTTTTTTGTTAACCCAGCCGGTCTTGTCACCGGAAATTGGGAAGCATTCGAACAACGATTAGCACATGGTGTAAAGTGTAAAGTTCGAAAGCTGGGAAAGCTTAAAGGCATTCTCAAAAAATGACAGCAGCAAATACTGGAATAACATCACCGAAGAGGCAGCATTCATTCTCTCTCTCTCCCTCCACACTATCGGCTTAAACAAAACCTGCGGATATCTTTTCAATTAACCTTGATAACAAAGTAGTGTTCCTTTATTAAAATATTTGAATTTATATTAGTTTACAGAGTATAGGTCTCTGTTGTGTTGTCGACGAAAAAGACAATATGACCAGAGCATCGAAACGACGCAAATACGTTCGCAGTACCACGAAATACGGGTCCGTGAAGACTCACTCCAATTACAGAAGAGAGCACGCCCCTAGCCGGTTGTATTTGCCATCAGACATGTTGGAAAAAATCATGTACGACCAATATCAGAAATCACACGAACCTAAGTTGCAGGTCAGTTACCAGCTCTACGATCGGGTGATGAAACGACTCAACATATCTCTGGTTAAACTGGGCCACGAGTAGTGTGAAAAGAGCGTGATTGGAGAACACTATAAGGAAGATTTTCATTACAATGTTGACCCCCTTCCTGGTGAAGCTGTCTGCAAAATATGCGAGGATTTGGATGCACACGTACAGTTGGCAAATCGTTCGAGGAGTATGTATCGCGATGATGGGTAAGAAGCTCAAACTGGATGCGTTGTGTTGATCTACATTGATCTACAAAATATATAATCCAAGAACAATTAAGAAAGGCTTCAGATGCTAGTTTTCAACGAGTTCCCAGATCAGCAAATGATCTAATCAGCTGCTTTGCACGAGTAATTTATCGTTTCAACGATCAGGCCAAGATCATGCTCTGGTTGGATAACTACTCGGCACAAAACAAAAATTGTAATCTCTTCTTGTTCTTAATCTTGCTGATATATTCAGACGATATTCAGGTTCACGAAGTAGTTTTGAAGTACAATGAATCGTCATTGATGATAAGTTGAGGCTGGAAAATCATGTCAAATGTTAGGTCAAGGCACGTGGAATAGATTCGGAAAGAAACCACTTTACTACGAACTGTGTTACCCGTAATTTGTAATGAAAATAGGGACTGTTTGATTTTTGATTAAAAATAAGAAAAACGATAGAAACAAATATAAAAAAGTAAGATAGTGTGACAGTTAAATTAAAGCAACATACTACTTATTTGGACTTTTTTCGAACAAACGTATGTATATTATAACAAAACCTGAACAACCACGAAATCCATAAAATGTCGAATGTTACTTGTGAGATTCGTGGCAGATTAGTGGAGGGTTGAAAAAAAAAAATACAAAAAAAAAAGTAAACCGGAAAATGGGATGATCCGTGTTGGTCTTGAGATCACTCACCCAAAATAAACGGGCTCGTATTCGTATAAGATGGTTTTAAATCGACTTATGAATGTAAGGCACTAATTGTATAAAATTGAAAATATCAATACATAATGTGACACATTTTTCGGTGCAGTATTTTTAAATAATATACAGAATGCAAAAATAGTTTATCCACCCCCCTAACAATTTACAATTTTTTTGTTTTTCTGGTGAAAATCAGTTGAATTTGATGAGTGTTCTTACATGATTTATCTATTCATGTTTTTTTTTTATCACATTGCCATTGAAAATATGGCATTTATACCTCTTCTTGAGATGTTATAAGATGAATTATGAAAAAGGGTAAAAAAATACGCAAAAAAAGTTTATCCACCCCCGAACGGATACTACGATTCAAATGTGTTTTACAGAGTTTTAGTGTGTATTCTGCAACTTTCTCGAATGTAAACATTGTGTCAAGCGGTCATTTAGTGCTCTTGAACTTTTCGTGCTCAAAATTTTAGTTTCGTGGTCAAAATTGGAAGTTATTTGTTGCAAAACGCCCTAAAAAGCAGAAAATTTCGATCAGCATCCGAAATTTGAATTTTGAACATCACAAAACTGGCAAAACTACCGCGATATTGCGGACATTGTTCAGCTTCACAAAGATACGGTCGCTAGGATTGTGCAGATGTACAAAAGGCGTGGTTCTATCTCACCAGCTAAGCGACTGGGGCGTCCTTCAAAGACAACTGGCTGAATTGACAAAACTATTGTGAAGAAGGCGGAGCTGGACCGGGGACTATCAGCTACGAACATTGCGAAACAGATTGAAAGTGAGTTTTCCATTCAACTGACATCACAATCCATACGAAATCAACTTCATAAGAAAGGTCTTAAGGGCAGAGTAGCACTTAAGAAGCCATGGTTGTCCGCAAAAAATATAAAAAAAATGTTGAAGTGGGCCCCGGACCACATTTCATGGAACAGAGATGACTAGAATAAGGTGATTTGGTCAGATGAGACGAAAATTATGCTTTTTTAATCTGATGGTATCACAAGAAAATGGCGGCGAACCGGTGAAAGTTTGAAAAAGGAGTGTTTGCGGCCTACAGTCAAGCATGGCGGTGGTGAGTTACTTTACCAACATTGATTTTTCAACCAACTGAGCATGAATTTGATTTTTATTTCTTCAGGTAGAGTCATGGTGTGGGGATCTTGGCTACATCCGGTGTTAGAGAACTTGAGTCCATTGATGGTGGTTTATTTGGACATTTTGAAGAGAAAACTACCAGCCTCTGCACAAAAGCTAAAGTTGGGGCGCAGATATACGTTCCAACAAGCCGGAGATCTGAAGCACACCTCAATGCTGGTTTCGCAGGAAAAGCGTATCAAAGTTATGGAGTTGTCAGCACAGTCTCCCAACCTTAATCCGATCGAGCATCTCTGGTCAATTTTGAAAATTAAGGTCCAGAAGCCAAAACCAACAAGCATCCAGCAATTGCGGCAGGTAATCTCAACTGAATGGGACAAAATCACCCCGGAAACAACTGCTAAGCTTGTTGAGTCTTTGCTACGACGATGTCGAGCAGTTGGCATTCAAGCCAAATGTAATAAATATATAAAATGTTTATATCCTCTTATAAACAGAAAATCCAAACTTTGTTTGAAGAACAAACTTCTAATATTCAAACAAATTTTTAGACCGGCCATGCTTTATGCTGTGCCAATATGGTCTAGTTGTTGTGCTACTAGGAAAAAAGCACTTCAAAGGATTCAGAACAAAGTTCTGAAAATGATGTTGAAGCTGCCACCCTGGTTCAGTACTATTGAATTACATAGAATTTCAAACGTTGAGACGCTAGAAGAAATGTCCAACAAAATAATTCATAATTTTAGACAAAAATCATTGCAGTCTTCAATTGCAATGATCAATTCTCTCTATAGATAAGAACTAGTTTTAAGAAATCAATAAATATTCTTACACGCAGGCAAAAGGAACCCTGTTAAAAATACTGAATAGACAAAGTAAAAATAATATTAACACAATTAGATATAAATGATAGCATATAAGGTTGAAATGTTAATTACTTAGCAGGATCACCTAGGTTAATATATGAATGTAAAATAATGTAAAATTTGGAATAAATAAAGAGTTAAAAAAAAAAAAAATGTCGAGCAGTTATTGAAGCCAAAGGTGGTCATACGAAGTACTTAAACTATGTGAGCCAGAGCGGTGGATATACTTTTTTTGCGTTATTTTTTAACTTTTTTTTTTTCTATCATCCTGTTTCAAATGCAAGAGAATTTGTTTTTTGTTTTGAACTCGCATGAATTTGCTTTGTTTTTGCATAAATAATAATCAACTGAACAAAAATTAAACGTGTTTCAATTTTCTGGTGGATTTTTTGGAAGAAATCTAATTTTTCACTGAGGGTGGATAAACTTTGTTTGCATACTGTAGTCATTAATATTGGCAACAAAACCGATGACCAACATCTTCAGTGAAACAGTATAAATTCCAAAATTTCACCCCACAAGTCCCCTGTTTACGGCAAAGTGGTGGACTGTCATGTTTGCTATTTGACATTGGAGGGTGTGATCCGAAGAGTGGTGATAGACATGAGTGGTAAGATCATTAGGAAGTCCGTCCAACTTTTTGGTTTCACCGACGACATTGATATCGCGACACGCAACTTTGAGACGATGGTGGAAACGAACATAAGACTTAAGGCTGGAGCAAGTAGGACTGGGCTTGTCAATAATGCGTCAAATACAAAATACACTAGAGGAAGAGGTTCATGAAATAACAACGTTAGTCTTCCACCACGAGTTCAAATCGACGATGATTAAATCGAGGCGGTAGACGAATTCGTGTATCTGGGCTCATTGATGACCACCGATAACGGCTCTTACAGAGAGATACAAAGGCGTATAATGGATGGAAATCGTGCTTACTTTGTATTACAAAAGACGCTAAGATCGAACAAAATTCGCCGAAAAACATCTACAAGACAATATAAGAACGGTACGCCCTTGAAACAAGGACAATGCTGGTGGAGGACCAACGCACCCTTGGTATCGTTGCTGCGTACTATCTATGGTGGAGTGCAGATGGAAGACGATACGTGGAGGAGATGAATGAACCACGAATTGCATCAGTTGCTGGGAGAACCTCTCATCGGTCACACCGCTAAAATCGGTCGACTATCGATCTAGTCTAGTTTCTGCCCACTCGCTGATCGCACAACAAACTGGTCTGTTTTTGTTTTATAAAGTTTATCTTATTTTAGACGGGGTTTCTACTGTGTATGCTTTTATGTGACGATTAATATTTGTCTTATTTGAAAATTGATATCGTGACACAACGGGGGAAATTCCTTTGGAAATCATGTAAAAAATAATCATAACTATTAAAAAGCTTTGCTCGGGATCAAAATGAAGTGACCTCCGAGCCTAAACTATTTTAAACAGGGTCCTTATAACTTTAGTTTTAAACTGACTTTACACAAACAATTTGAAATGAGACAATAAGATATAACTATTTTTACATTAGACTAACGTCACTTTGTTTGACGTAAACTAAATATATGTTAAGTCATCCGAAACTAAAAGCTGAATAGCTAATGAGCATAAAATGCCCTTGTAATCAAGCTGTCAAATGGAAATCATGTGGGTATGTTGATTCACGCTGACTTACAAAATGCTTTACAGTTCAGGGGTAGAAAAGTTTAAATTAGTATTGAAGGTTGCGGCTAACCTGTTCGAATTTCGCTAGCCTTTCGAATACTTCCCCCAAAGGCTTCCAGAATGGGTGAATAACAAAATTAAAAAGAAGAGAGTTTATTATTTACCCAGATGTTCTACCGGTTTAGCTACCGATTGGTTTTTCCACGCTCTCATTTCTGCCTACGCAGTGGTTTTTGGCATTTAGTGGAGGAGATGAGCCAGGCTTCTTTGTCAAAGAACCTCCTCGGCGACGGCGGTGACAGAGCACCGAACCAAATGCTGACCGTAGATGGTCCTTGGCAGTCACTACCGTGAACTACCCAGGCTAATGCACCCTCGGCTTAGCCTTCTTCGTCTCTACTTGACAGTTTGCTGCGGTGACGAGTGAACTCTATTGACTGAGCCACCACTGTTAAGACAGCGGGTGTATCGAGGATTCTAGGGATTTAACTAGTGGAGCGAAGAAATCCGTGATGATTAGCTCCCACTATGGTGGCGATTCTACACCCTTATGTTGGGTCACATATCACGGACTACGACCGATGGAATTCGAGGAACACATCCATTCACTTCCGTTGGTGCTGTAATCCAGCGAACGTGTGCCACAAAAATTGCACAAAAAACTCACTTTTCCAAAAAAAAAAAAAAAAGCGATCCGATTAATAACGCGACCTACTCCTTTATTGCAGTCCATTCCGCTCGATAGTCAAGAAGATTGATTGATAGTTTCCTATTGGTTGTTGCCATTAGTATCTCTTTTCCTCAAACAATACAAATTAAAATATTTACAAATTTAATTCAATTAAAATAATGAGTATTTCGCTGAGTATGGAATGTAAAAAACCAATCATAACAGACACAAAACACGCTCCCAAGCAAACGAATATCCTTAAGTATATTTATTACTCCAGACGAGGGTGACATAGAACCTTTCTCAAAAAAATTAGTTATAATCGCAACAGCTCTTCTTATCGCGCACAAGTGACGTACCACTAGTGCGCGATAAGAAAAGCTGTTATACGATATATTTCACACGGTCGGTTTCAATCATGGAATATTTAGCAAAAACCTCATATCTCCATGCATTATTTCAAATTCAAGTGATCTCAAGCTTTGACAATTGAAATGAGTACGTTCTGCTTTCCATTGTATTTAATGGTATTCGTCTGTTCATTTTATCACCAGCAAATTTCAGCTCAATTCAGCTTTACTTGGATTTCCCAATGGTTTCGGTATACTTCCGGGTATTTTTCGTCAACAGAAATTAGAAATTAGGATGTAATGGGGAGTTCAAAACGAAACTCAAAAAGGAACAGTTCAAGACGACAAAATTTTGAAGAAACTACAACAAGGCATTTTGGGCACACAGCGAACAGAGAAAAATTATGAATTTCTTCGAAGATTAGCGTAATCTGGCGAACGGATTAAAAAGAAACCGTTATAATTGAATATTCATTACAAGCCATGTATACGGGAATGGGAAGGACCTGCAGGGCACCCAAGTGAAGTTGGATAGGAGCGTGGAACTGCCTCCTCTTTATCTTTGACATTTCGTGAAATGAAGGTGGACAATTCGACCCCATCTATTGGGTTATATCTGCCAAACGAGGGCTTGATTTTATTGCTGTTTGTTGTTAACTTGCTTCTGGAGGCAGATTCTATTCCCTGTTCACGAGGATTCCGCGTACGTGTTTCATACAGGAGCATTGCTATTCAGATTATTCCTGTGCTATAATCAGGTGCCTTGCTACAATAGATGGTAGTAATAATCGTCATCATCATCATCATCATCATCATCATCATCATCATCATCATCATCATAACCGCTACCATTGTAGTGTATTCCAATTCCGGGAGACAACGTGGATGTAGAGTGTTTAATCTATAAAGGACCGCTAAATTAACTATAGTTGAAATATATGAAGTTGAACACCGAGTACGCGACTGAACAAACATTTGTTCGACGAAGGAATCCGGACTACCCTCTACGATGACCAACGGTCTGATTGAAGCCGACTCCATACCGGATATCGCAAATCTGTTTCACTGTCAATTCAGCAACGTATTCAGCAATGAACATCTCAATCTCCAGGACGAAGACGTAGCCACCTCAAATGTTCCTCGGCTTACCGGCTCTTTGTCTCAGTGCGTTGTCACCGATAACTTGGTTTTTTCCGATGGTAAGAAATTGAAATCCTCCACTGGATATGGCCCAGACGGCATACCATATCTAGTGATAAAACGTTGTTTGGATACACTGTTAGCAAAACCGATGGCGTCAGTATTCTCGTCATCCCTCGTTTCTGGTGTATTTCCGGACTGCTGGAAACAGTCATATGTTTTTCCAGTTTTATCAAAAGGGCTGCAAGGGAAATGTTGCGAATTACCGAGGAATAGCCGCGCTAAGCTCTACTTCCATTTTTTTTTTTGAGCTGATAGTCCTTCGTGAGATGTTTCTCCACTTCGCCCATTAAATTGCGCCAGACCAGCACGGGTTTATACCTAAACGCTCGAAACAACCTATTTGACTTGCCAAATCGATCGGTCTACAAGTAGATGCTATTTACACCGTCTTATCCGCAGCGTTTGATAAATTGAATCATCAAATTGCGGTTTGTATATTTTATAAACTACACACTACCAAAATGTCATGTAAATTTCTGTCCCCGGAGACCGACACATGCAAGCGTCCTTTAGTACGTAAGAATGAGTTGAAAGAGATGAGAAAATAAATTCAATCAAACACATCTTTCGTCGAATTGCGTATTTGTCAGTTTCATGAGACATAATTTTACACGACATCTTTGTTTACGTTCCCCGACTTTTTACAAACATGAATTACGTCTCGTGTAAAATTCATAATTTCTAAGTGTGTAGGCATGAATGACAGTATGCTTCTCTGGATCCGATCTTTTATCGCCCTATCTTTGAATACTCGTCCGGCGTATGGTCTCCATATTATCAGAACGAAGCTCAACGCATAGAAGCCATTCAACGGAAATTCATCCGATTCGCCCTTCGTCACCTCAGATGGAGGGATCCAATCAATTTGCTAAGTTATACAAGCCGCTGCAAGCTCATTGACCTGGAACCACTCGAGTAGAGACGCACATGGTACATCTGTTTCTTAGCTGACCTCCTGCACAAACCAATTACGACTTCAAGAAACCTATGTTCCGGCGCATGTTCCGTATTTTTAACAGGTGTTACCAACGAACAAATGTGCTTTAAGACGTTTTTTTTATGCTAGTCAATGTATACAAGGGTTTAGAATATTATGTTTGTATGTTAGTCTTAAGTTAGTCCCGATTTTCCCCCCATCGGTAGAAGAGTAGAAGGGTCCTTTAGCTCATTTGGTAGAAATCGGGCCTTGTGGTAATGTAGACGAGTGCTGAAAATGTGCTGAAACTCGGTAAGCACATTCCTATCTTAACTCAGTTAGTGAAGGCGTACATGGCATGAATTTCTGTGTACGTTTTCCGGTTTTCCGGAATTTATTGTGAAGGAAATTTTTTTGACTCCCTGAATATAGAGTATCATTGTATGTGCCATACAATAACACTGAGTCGAATGCACTCAGTAAAAACAGTGGAAATGCATATTGGAATTTTAAAGTTGGTGAAAAGCTGATCGTGATACTTTCAGCGTTGGTAATTAAATCATCGTGTTTGATATACATCGCAATGGATGTCAAGCAAGTGCCTTGTCATTATATACTGTCTCTCCGAGGTGATTCTCTCCAATCCCGAATTGGACCAAAGAGGTTGCTTCCCCATTATCGAAAGCATGAGATTTTTCCTCTTTTCTGGCTGCATCGGGCCTCTGCCCATTATGCCAGATCAAATCTTTAGTGGGAATGCATTCTTTCTTTAAGATAATTAGCCAGTATGAACGAAGTAACTCTATACCTGGTGCCCGGCCATTGTGGTATTGAGGGAACTGAAAAAGCTGACAGCCTAGCAAGAGAAGGTTCAGCTTCAAATTTTATTGGTCCGGAACCATTTTGTGGAGTCCCAGAGGGTGCTCTGAGGACTGAAATAAAAAAAACTGGGAAATATCCGTGGTAGAATCAAACTGGAACGCTACGGATACATGCAGACAAGTCAAGAGATTTATAAGATCAAGTGCAATAAAAGCCCGGATCTTACTAAATCTTAGTAAAAAAGACCTTCGGGTAATTACTGGTCTTTTGACTGGTCACAGCGCGAGTAGGTATCAGTAGGTAGAATTCATTCTACAGAATGTCGTTTTTGCCAACTTAAACTGCAGAACATATACTCTGCAGCTGTGGAGCATTACTCAATCAAAGGATGTTAATATTTGGAAAGGGGATACTAGAGCTCCCTGAAATTTGGCAAAACGATCCTGGTATAACTTATAAAACTTGGTAGGGTATAAATTATAAACGACTTTATAAAAAAAAAAGTCGCGCCTAACTGGGATCAGGGGTTATGTCAACCAAAGTCCATCATACGTTAATTGTGGCAGGATATTGGACTTGCGCCAAATCAAATATGGGCCGTACAATAATAATCCTAATTAATGGATGCAGTTGTGTTTTGGCTCTACAGAAGAAGGAAGAAGAAGGAAAAAAATTCTTCAGTTTTTTTTTATAACAACGTAGAATTCGTTGAAATAGATATCAACCAACCAAACTGTCCTCAACTGCAACCGATCGGATGCTACTGGGCAATCGTCAAGCGGAACAACCAAAAGGCAGATGCGATAGCTAACAACATGTCAGATTTCAACTAGTTAGCTGCGTCCAGGGAGCACAAAAACTCTGCAGAACTTGATGGACGATATAAAAGCTAAGTACGGTCATATTAACAAAATCTGCAACCTGATTAATTTGTTAGTTTAGTTGGTATTTTAACAGGTTAAGCTGTAATAAATACATTGGTTGGAAAATTTGATAATTGTTTCATTTCAATTTTTAAATGTTTATTACAACTTCTCGATACACTCCTCATGCACCATCCTTAGCTTGAATTGCGTTTTGTATAGCTGATGTAAGACCATTATATTTTGGAAATACAGAGAATCTAACATTATTTGTCATTCGAACTGAGAAATACCAAAGATTATAGAAAAAAAAAACTTATGAGTTTCACTATATTTTATGTGACCAACCTAAGTGAACATTTCAAAGTACGTAGTTTAAATGCAAGTTTGCAAGGAAAGAGTTGCCCTTGCGCTGAACTTACCACTCCTCCAACGCCACAGTAAATCGCTAACGATAGCAGCAATCCGACATGGGACAGTGCACTTTTCAATTCCAACCTCTTCCAAAATTTTACGACCCTTACTGTAAAAGCCTCTTGCTCTTTGTCAACGACCTTCACATCGATCATCTTGAAGTGCTCTAAGAGATCGCTGTTGACTGTGCCATTTTCAGGAGAATTCGCCATTTTCCCCCTTTGTAATCTTTCACTGCTTCTACTTAACAATTCCGACACAGGACCAGATCACATTTTATGGCCATAAATTTTCCCTGGATACCACTGATTGCTCTTCGCTGATAATCTGCTCCTCTATGGCATATTAATTTTCCTATTAATTTTCATCGCTTTTCTCACATATTCCTCCGCCCATTGCAGCAGCCAACGATCAACAGATGGTTCGTTTCCATCCAATTTGAAAAACACCACCTCCTCTCGACAGGCAAGAAGGTTAGAATGCTGTGGGTGAAAATTCGTTTTAATTTTTCACGCTCACTCAGTAAGTATCACAATCGCTTTTTCACGCGCGTTTTCACGGGTTTTCCCCTTGTTGGATCGGCAACCGAAACCGACGAAGATCCAGATCAGACTAGCAGCATTTGAGAAGCCACGACGTCGTACTCGTCCTCATCTCGTCATCGTGGTAGTTCTCGGCCGCTGCTACGACGGCGTCATCATCACATAGTATCCGTTGTGCCGAATTTCACCACCAAAACTCTACAGGCAATGCATTCGGTGCTGGGGAAAAACTGAAAGGGAAAAGAAAATTCGTCTCTGGGTACCGGCAACAGAACAGACGGCGACGCTGAGATTCGTTTGCGAGCAGAAATTTCCCATATAGTGCGATGGGTGGTGTCGTCCATGATTCCTACTAAATATTGGTTTATGGTACTAATTAGTCATCCTCATAGTGAGAGATAGGCGACGATTTTGCAACGGTTTTAATTTTATTCACAAAAAGTGATAACACTTGCCGCCAGAGCAAAATATATCCGCATATCTCTTACCCTGAGGATCACTAGTACTAATCACATACAAAAATCTACTTAGTTTGGTAAACGACAGTCAAGAAATCGCAATGGTCACGAACCACCGCGCTATTTGATGAATTCCTGTTGTTCATTGTTGAACACTCATCCCTTTTGTTGTTTGTCTGTTTGTAGAATGTCGCGTGCTACTCTGTGAAACGGAAAAAAAAACCTTAGTTAATCCACCAATGGCGCGATGTGACCTCCCTTACGAAATTTAATTTTCGTCGCTTTCCTGAATGGTATTCGGCCACTGGCTTTTCTGGAGCTCCGAAAACTTCCGCAGAAGTGACCAATTTTGTACTGTGTACTAAACTCGTTATTAAATTCTCATGTGATTTATCGTGTCGCATAACAGGTCTTGATTCATGGTCGGAATCGGTCATATCCCCTGGGGTACACGCTACATGTCCGGATTGTAGTTCTTTGCACTTGATTTGACCACTAGTCGACTTACTTTTGATATGTCATGTGATTTGTGTTGTCGCATGAGGTTTAACGCGACTGAGGCCAATAATAGACCAACGACCCACTTTTAACGGAACATGTTCCTGAGATATATTCAGAATTAGGTAACCGATCTCAAAAACGACCAGATGGGAACACTATACCTTTCATTCGGTGTTTTTTTCGTCCAACTCGGTCCACTGGTTGCTGAGAAACACAGTCACACTCGGGGCCTCGTATCAAAACTTCACAGCTCGAAAAAGTAGTGTGAATTTCTGTTCAATATCATGCACATAAATGGAGCGTCACAAAACATAAAATACTACATTATACATCGTGTAATGTTTTGGGACATTGCATACATTGCGGATATTATTGTATGCAAAAGTTCTTCTTTGTTAGAACTATTTCATGCAAGTTGCTGCTTCGTGTGGAATAAAATAAAATTGTACATGCTCTGATATTTACATCACAATGAAAACTCAGATTTTTTTTCTGTGTTGGTTATTCATACAATTTCTGTAAGAAGGGTAAAAATCGGTAAAGCAAGTCGGGTGATACAAACATGGGAAAACTGCTCTTAAAACGCAATTATTGCGAACTTTTACATTTGGGCGGTGTAAAGAGAATCAGGTTACGGGAAAATAAGCCAAAATTTGACGCAAGGTCGCTTTAACATTATTGGAACATAAGGTAACTGTTCGCATAATAGTCTCATGTTCCTCTGTTCATCTTACGATGGATCAAGATATTAGAGAGTAAATACATTGGTTTGTTTTTAAAATAATATTTGCTTTCGTTTGCAACTAAACATATAATCACTAATTTTACGTTCATCATCATATCGCTAAGGTTTTTTTTACACGTTTTTTTACACGGTATTTCGGCGATAACCCAAAAGAAATTGCTACCGATACTTTCTGGAAGACTGTTTCATTCACATAACTGTAAATCTCAAAAAAATTCACGTCTGTATTTTGACCATTGCATGGAAAGGTAACACATGCAAATAAATAAAATTGAAGCAATTTGAAATGTGTATGCGGCATGTATGAACTCATTAACTCTAATTAGTCTATATTTACACGGTTTCAAAGTAAAAGCGGAACCCATTCCCCGTGTAAAAAAATACCTTGTGTATATACATTGGTTTGTTTTTGACATAATATTTGCTTTCGATTGCAACTAAACAAGATCCATCACAAACCGTTCCACCGCGTGTAAATCCTTTGATTTCGAGTAGGATGAATGGCGAGTGATGAGATTAATACCCGAGCAGGAACGAATAACTTGATAACTGGGCTTGGTATTTAAGAGCTCAGATTAAGAGGTAAAATACCTGAGGATAATACCATAAAATTGATCCCACAATGTTATGCGAATACCAAATTGAGGTAAGACAACACCAAAATAGTACCTCTCAGGTATTCCCAGGTATCCGAATTAACAAGTTTTGTGATTCGAGAGATATTTTGCTTGCAATTCTTAGGTATTTTGTTTAGTTATTTTACCTCTTAATCTGAGCTCTTTAATACCAAGGCCAGTTATCAAGATCAAAAATAGGTATTCATATGTTGTCGTCTCGTGCTCGGGTATCCATGTTCCCTATATATTTTTGTCACTCTAGTCACATTCAATTGGAGAAAATGTAATAGGATATTGATTAATCTAACTTTTTTGAATTTTTCTAAATTCAGATTCTTCTTCGACCTTACTACACACTTAGATTATTTTGCAGTATTCTGTTATTTTTTACCGAATATGAAACAGCTGGACATTCGCCAATCGATTCGGTACTTTTTTTAGTTCTACAGAACGTTCAGTAAATTTAACTTCACTTTGAAACGTTTGTAAATTTTGTGAACGATTGGTAACGCGCACTGTTTAATTAATGGGACACATTAATATGTTTTTTCCATATTTTGGGGGTTTGGTTTTTTTTATATTTTTTTCACACCGTATATTTGTTTATGTTGTGTTTAAAAAATGTGCTCATATTTTTGGGTCAATTAAGTCAAAATTTTTGGGTTGTTCCACCAAGGCGAGAAAAAGGATAGATAAAAGTTGTATTTGAAGTAGGTTTGTAACAATAAATTAATACATAGGGTAACGGGATGTAATGTCAGCCTAGCTCCTTCATTCGGCCTATGTACCAAAAATATCATTAATTCGCCGATAATCAACAAAATTATATTCCTATCAGGATGACCGATTTATTTCAAAGCAGTTGAGACATTATTAATCAATTAATAGTTGCTCACTTCCGCGTAATTTTCGATTTCCTCAACTTTTTAGACAATATGACTTTACTGGTTAAGCTGAACAGATTATCTACACGATCTTCGAATGATCTTAATTTGCAGAAATTGAACTTATAAACCGAATAATACAGCCAAGATGTACAGAAAATAGTCACACGTTATAAACTAACAGATCACATAGGTAAAATAACAATGATTTAACAAGAAAACCATAGACCCAATGTTAGGAACATATTTTTTTCCACGTTCCCAATTATGGCCTGTTATATGGAAAGCGTAGTAAAAATGTTGTTATTGGTAAAATTTACAATAAAAATGTCTGAGTTTCGATTGAAAGTTTTTCATATGGGTCATCTTAACACAAACTAAAGGAACAAAATCTGTGTAGAGTGAATTATAATGTTTTGATTATCAAATGGTCGCTAAATCATATGTGAAAATCACTTAAGTGTTTCTTAGCAGTTTTAGTATAGTTTGATTTATGAAATTGTTTGTTGGGTAGAGCGAATACAGCTGGAAACGCATTGAATCAGAAAATCAGAAAAAAAAATCGTACGAAGACAACATTTAATAACAAATCTGTCGAATGGGACGAACTTGCACCCATGAATATACCCAATTTGGCTCTTATAGACCGACATAACATCCATATCCCTCGAAAGTTTCTGACTTTAAAAAATGAGTTGTGTAACTTTTCGTGATACATACTACCAAATGGCATATTGAACATATCCAAGCAAGTGTATAACTAGTTAAATATTGCTTCCAGCTCAAATACTTTACAAATTTTAGTAAAAGATGTAATTGATTGTTGCATCTTAGGCTGAGTCAAGGGACACATACCCTGTGGATTATTTTTCGGCATAATTACTTCATTAAATTTTGTTTCCATCGCTGAAAGCCCGCACCTTTCACTTAAGACCCCTCATTACATTTTGTGCAATGGTGGAGCCGACCTTTTTGGTCACTTTCATCCATTCTTTCTTCAACTCCAGCTCGTTCTTAAACACGAATTTTCGAACTTTGGCCTTCATTATGGCCCAAAATCTTTCCACCGGACGAATCTCTGGTGAATTTGGGGGGTTGGCGGTTTTTGGTACAAAAACAACGTTATTGTCTCTGTACCAATCCAACGTCGATCGCGCATAATGGCATGATGCCAGCCCTGGCCAAAATAATGTCTCGCCTCCGTGGGACCGCAGAAAAGGCAACAGACGCTTCTGGAGGCACTCGGTGCGGTAAATTTCGCAGTTGATGGTACCCGTTGTGATGTACGGTTTACTCAGTTTACCGCATTGGCATATGGCTTGCCAGAGCAAGTATTTTTTGGCGAATTTGTCCACTTTCTTCTTCCTTATGTCTTCCGGAACATCAAACCGTGATTTGGCAACGTAGAACTCCAGCCCCGGTGCCTGCTTTGCGTCTGCCTTGATGTAGGTTTCGTCATCCATAACCACACACATCGGTTTCGTTAACCACTCTCGATACAGCTTCCTTGCGCGGGATTTGGCCGCCGTGTTTTGTTGATCACGCCGGTTCGGTGCCTTGCGGACCTCGAATACACGAAGCCCAGCTCGTTTCATGGTTTGCTGGACGAACCAGGCGGAACACTTTGCCTTCGGAGCCGCGTCGCGAATCGAAAGGTTCGGATTACACTTGAAATAATCCAACACCTTCCCGGCCTTCACAGGGTCAGCTGTCTTCGATTTTCTTCCACTTCCAGCCCGCCGCTCGGTCGTCTGGGACTTCTTAAACGAGTTTACCACCCGAGACACAGTTGTATGGGTGATTCCCAGTTGTCTTCCGATCCATCTCATGGTCGCAGTTCCACGACGGCGCGCAAAATTCTCCGGCGATTTTCTTCTTGTTTCGATAACATCTCAATAACCACAGAACCGATTGTTATGAAATTTTGCACATGTAAACAATTTACTCCAAACTAGTTATACTCAGATTTTCATCAAAAAAAGTTACACACGGATAAAAATGGTGCATATTTTTTGAGTACAGGCCTTATATCTCATTAAACATAAAATGCACTTTAATTTTACTAACGGAAAAGATTTCTTGCTCCTTCATCAAGAACTCCAATTTTGTCCAATATTTCCTCCATTAAAATGGTCGAGTGTGACTGCTTGTAATAAATTTACAATCTGTTCGGTACTTTTCTTACAGTTTAAATTAAATTTAAATTTAAATAGTTTTTTTTCAGGGTATTTTTTTTACAGTGTTGCGGAACTGCAGTGATTTAAAGTTATGATCTGTAGTTTTTTTTTTTACAATTCTCTTTAGCTCAATGTACATTACAAATGTTCAGTATATTAATTGTTGGAATTTTGTAAAATGTAATATTTCAGAAGATGTTCGGTGAAATTTCTGTTTTAAATACAGACGAAATTCAGCAAAAAAAAAGTACCGAACAATATTTTGAAAATTCGGTGTGTATCCCCTTCCACGATATTACTTAACCGTGGGTTTAACGGTCGTGCAGCTAGTATATTCACCCGTATACTGATTACAACTGTCATTTAAAACAGTGTGCGCTACACTGTTTGAAAGAAACATTCAATTTTCTGCGTTATCTAATCCACATAAAGGGAACGCTAGATTTGGCATAGATTCATGGGATTTTTTCATGTAAATTTAAGCCAAATATCGCTGGAATCATGTATGGAAGAATGCAAACAATGTTGTATGCTGTATGAAAGATTGCAAACAATTACTTTGCTTACGCTTGCTTTGGCTTGCAATTAAACGAAGGGAAATTTTACACATCTGTTAAAATTCATTATTATTTTCTGTATAAGATACTATTACTAGTGCAAAAAAATCTTTCAAGCATGAGCATGAGCAAGATTGACCGCCCTATGTTGCTTCTCCATTATTGCCAGATCCGCTGTTATTACACAGAGAACCAACAGATGATGCTTGGGACTAACATACATCCTTAATATGTAAAAACTTATTGGAAGCCGAGAACACCTCTGCACTTCCACGAGAAATCACTGGGAGGATGGGTAACAGGATTAGGAGGCAGCAAGGTTCGTTATGGTAAATGGTAAGCGGTATCTAGTAAAATATTTAAAAATTAGTACAGATTTCCGATTTGAACCGATTTTTACGAACAGTAAGGATACTGTTGGCACCACTCACAAAATGGGATATTGGTTTACTTATTCCATGATAAGGTGGAATGACGAGTATAGCAAACCATTAGTATTGATCGTAATTAATTATGAAAAATATCGGTTTCGATTTTTTTTATTTGTGCAAAAGGGGGATGTTTCTGGTTTAAGCTATGTTAATCATCGATCGAGTTTTCATTTGCTGCAATTACGGCCTCTACATGCTTTCGGAACGCACGACTAATAATGTAGCATAGATCCATTTATCTCCAGGCACGGGTCAATGTTTGTCTGAGGCTTGTTGTACTTGAGTGGCGTTTAGAACAGGCCTTGGCCGTCATGGCGGGCCATATGGGGAAATGCAGCGGATTAATATCGAGGTTGAATGGCGGCCACACATCCTCCTGCCCAGAACGGCAGATGTTCCTGCAACCACTTCGGAGTACGGTTCGAGGTGTAAAATGGAGCCCCATATTGCTGAAATACAACATTTGGCTTTCGGCTGTACTTCTCTTTGATCCACAGAAGAACATACTAAAAAACTCGATGTAGACCTCCGTGTTTACTTTGTCGCCTTCTGGAATGAACACCGGGTTAATTTTTTACTCTTTTTTAACGCTAGCAGGATGCTTGGCTAAATACACGTTTTTATGCTCGTCAGCCACGTCTTTTATCGGGAGAGAACTATAGTTCCAGAATAATATTATAATATAGCGAGCGGTTCTGGAATTTGATACGGGATGGACGATAAACATGTTTTGCTGCGATGAATAGGATTACCTGATTTTTTCGCTTGAGGAAGTTCAAGATTTTCTTACATCGCTCAACTCGTAACTCCCGGATGGGTTGGGAATCATGTGAGTTTTAACGTTTAACGGCCTACGTTTCTCTTTTCTGTACCGGGTGTCATTTCAAAATTTTGAAAAATGAGAGCGTTACCTAAAGTGAAAAAGTTTTTGAACGCTAATAAATTTCGTTCGACTGAACAGAATGACTTCATTCATACACCATTTGATCAGGAAAACTTTTTTGCTTTTTTTGCATTTAAGTTTTAACAAAGCACTGAGTATAAGTATAAGTAGTTCAATTTTTTACTTCCCTTCAAATCTGCATATGAACAGGTTGAAAATATGGTTTTCCCTTTCCGGGTCCTCATAAACGGGTAACAAATTGTCTTCTTCACGGAAAAAAATCCGTACCCAGATCCATGAACTGCAGTCATGAATTCGAGAACAAGCAAAAATACACCGTGAACAGAATCACGTAATCATGAACTAAATAACGTTTAAAGGGAAAAATCCTGAAACTTGAACTAGTTCACGGTCCGTTTTCCATCCGTTTCAGAATCTTATGTAAATTGAGACATCGACAATAGAAAAGGGGGGTTGTTAGGTATCTTAACTAAAGAAAAAATATTTTTTTCCGAACAAATGTGAGTGAATTACTATTCGTTGTATTGTTTCTCAATTATGGCAAACCATATGGTAGGGTTTAGTGAATAGTAGATCTGTTGTAATGACAATATGCATTTTTCAGTTATCTGATTTCTGAACAATAAGATTCATGGCCGGAAATAGATTTTAATGTTACCTTATATTATTGTATTGTAATTGTACGGTTATTTTTTTTTATCAATTTAGCTAGCTGAGGGAGAGCTACAAAATAATTTTACTTTGTTGCCGGTGTCTGACAACTGTAAATTCGGCCCATATTTTCATGTTGATTCAATTAGGGAACGGCCATTAAGTATGTCACGCAAAAAGTGACTTTTTATAACCCCCCCCCCCCCCCCCCCATTGTCACGTTTTTTGTATGGGCCTTCAATTTTTTTTTGAGTGAATCGTCACGTTTTCCTAAACCCCCCCTCCTTCCTAGTTGCGTGACATAATTAATGGACCTTCCCTTATCGTGTACCTCATTTTTTCGTCAAAGTTCCTTGTGAACACTGAAATCATTTAGGTCCGTCTCGCGTACTATATACTAGCGATGAATAGTAAAGCTTAGAAAGAATAGGGCCACGAAAGTGCAGTATGCACGCTAAGACAAGAATACGGAGAAGTCGATAAAAAAAACCGAAAACCGCACAAAAATGTACATACTGAAGTTAAGGCCAGTATCGACTTAAAAAGTAGAGAGGTTACGGAATTTTGTTTAATATTACCAAGCGGAATTTCGACAAATGATCTGCATGGAACGAAATGTCACCTTCACTTACGGAATAATCGAGCGGGATATTTTTCCGAAAGTAAAAGTGACAGCTCCCATTAGTTTGCATGGAAACCTTACAAATTCCAATTTTATTTTTCGTTCTTTTCAGGTGGGTACTGCTGCAGAAATTTCTTTTCAATTCTTTACTTTTCCGTTTCAGTAAACGGAATTTAACATGGGATTGAGATAGAAAAAGAAATTTCTTTCGAACACGATACCGACCTTTATCGGTAAACATATGGATTACCGAAAATCCGGTATTGTTGATAACAAGCGAAAAACGTTAAAAATAATTTATTTTAATCGTTTATTTTGACCGAAAATTAAGTTTTTTATTTCTGTTTTAGGTTTTTGGAATGGAACCATATATGTTGAAAGATTAAATATTTAAATGGTTGAAAGATTAAATAGAAAAATGTGAATTTACAATCATTTTCAAAACACCGCAGGTATCACGTGAGATCAAATTTCGCCAAACTAATATATATCGCAATCAAGATTTTGGTCCCACATGATACATCAGTGAAGATTTCTGGAACGATTTTGAAAAAGTTGTCTTTTTTTCAGGCTTTGATTAGTTATTTTATTTCCAACTACGCAATACTCAACAATTTGAAGAAACAAACAACAAATGAAAAGAGTAGTTAAGCGAAACACAGTTGTGTATCAGTTGAACAACAAAGTTCAACAAAAATCAACGGATTCCATTTCAGGCTTAACTTGCAATGACTTCCTCAGAGTCTTCTGGTTCTTGGTCTGTTTCCTTAATTTTAATTCCTCCATATTTCCAGTAATCTAGAATTGAAAAGTAAAAACAATTTTTCATTGGAATTAGGTGAATGTTTTGATTCTGGAGAAATTTGCGAAGGCGTTGTAAAACCGAATAGGACAATCTGGTAGAAAATCAGTTTCTCTATTGAGTTGTTCTATCGGTGTCCTGAATTTAACTATAGCTTGAGAGAAATCGATGATTGGAATGTTTGTTTACAAACGCAGAGCCGCTTTTACAAATTTCTCCGGAATTTACTTGATCCGCCTATAGTAAATAGTTTAACTCACCCTTCTGGTTAGCAACCTAAAATCATTGTCCCTAAAGCTGATTTCTTTATATATTTTAACAAAATGCAAAAAAAAAACAAAAAAAGTCGCAGTAGAAACTACCATTTCGAGGGTTAAATTAAGCGCAAACACGAACAATTTTCAGCTGACTATAAATGCGTTTGATTTTACCATGCCTGCGATTAGATCAACCATGGTGCGGATATCAATATGAGGTCTGTCAAATATACAACAAATAATGAAAGTTTTACCATAAACGTAGTAAATTTGACTGAAATTTCATGTTAGTTTTAAAGATAGGCATAGTCGGGTATAATCGTAGTTTTTACTACAAGATTTTTTCCTGTGTACGTGAACCTTGCGGTTAGATCCCTGATATAACTCACCTTTATTTTTTTCCCGTGCCCTCAACTTCGCCCGCAATCTTTCTTTACGATCTTCCGTGCCGTAAAGTAGCTGATCCCGTGTTCCTTCGCCATTTCCTTATTGAACGCACTGGATTCGCCCGAAACTTCCTTTTGATGGCATCCATAACCCTCGGAATCCGAGCTGACCTCGGACGACCTGTGGTCACCTTCGTGGATAGTTGTCTTTCGTTTCTCGGTGGAACTAATGAGCCACCACAGTCACCACTAATCCTCCACACTTTGTATCTTTCTTTAACCTTATTTTTTTCTTTCCCCTCTCTTACTCGGCCGATAATACCTACCACTTCCAAATCACCATCGTCAGGGAAACGTCACAATCGATAGAATTATAGAGATTTGACTTCTTCTATGACCTTTGGTGTATAGGTTTTCTCACTAGCTGCCAGCGCCAGCGTCCTAACGAGCCCATCCGTAGTAGAGCAGAACAATCCAACGAAAACTGGGACAAATTTGTCAAAAAACAACAGTACTTTTTTGCACACACATTCCGACTCCACTACAGAAAACACGCTGAAACTTCCGAAAGAGCAGCCCGACAGTGAAAGTTTCAAGAAGAAGACTACATCTAGGATCGACAACTGTCCAGTGTGTAACGGCAAGTGCACTTCAGCATCGTCCTGCAAGATTTTCCTTCAAATCTCACCACTCTCGTACAGCGTTGCATGAACTGTACGTTGTATGATAAGATTGCGTCCCAGTGAAGTGCAGAATTGTAGATTAAGCTCGTCATCAAGTTCAGGCTGAGAAAAATATCGGGTCGCAGTAACATCACTTGCGAAACAATCTCTTACGGGCTCAATAGAGTCAAAAGAGGCACTAAAACACGGAGATTTATTGAGCGAAGAAATGTTACACCCGGCTGCAAACTTGCCTAAACCAAGAGGTTGGAAGACCCGTCCACCGAACTCAACCGGATGGCCAGAATGACTTTGATGACAGGAAACAGCGCGACTGGGCCGAATGGCGCATCATGTCTACACGTGATCGTAATTAATTCCTTTTAATAATGGAATTGCATGAAATTTTCGGATTAATAAAATTCAAATATGTCCAAACTTAATTCATTTCTTTTGTATTTTAATGTGATTTTTGTTCATCTACAATGCATTTGATGTATTTAGAACATTTACACTTTACATGTAATCTTGCTAGCACTAGATTTTTGTGTTATTTGATTTAAAAAGTAAAATTGTGTGTCTACTGTATTCCTTAAATCTTCGTCTTTCATATCAGAATTTAGATACATTGAGTGTAAGTGTATAACTTTTGTTTCGCTAAGAGCGTAATATCGCATTCGGACGTTGTCATAGATAACATAAAACTCAAATGGGATGAAAGTATATATAAATCTCAGTATACTCTTAGGTACACCTATTCCTAAAGACTATCTTCTCCTAAGGGTGGCAGATCTGGTGATCGTTTTCCGGTTGGTTCATCGAGCTGGTTGAGGATGTCATCATCGTCGGAAATGTCATCCACGTCGTCCAGCGAGGAGAAAGACTGGGTGATCTTGCTGGGAGATTCTGTGTCTGGCGCTTTTTCCTCCAACTCCACTGATGGTGTGGTTTGTGCTTCTGAATCCAGGGAATTGATTCGATGTTCATCGTTCTCAGTAAGTTTGGAATTTTCAACTGTATCAGGATTTTCTTTATGTTTGTCTGCGGATGACTTGGATGTTTTATCCCCGTGGCTTTGTTGACTCGCATCTTGATCAGAATCGGATATCTGCTCACCTAACAAGCTGGAGAGGTTCAATTTGAATTTTTCCATCTCTTCTTCCTCCTTGTCGGATGTTTCGAAATCGCCAGTACTTTGTTGATTTAGATTTGTAGTTCCTTCTGGCGGCGAAACAATATTGTTCTGCTCATCATTTGCCACGGGAGATGCATGGCTTGGGGTGGCTTCCGCATCACTTTCTGTCAGTTTCGCAGCCGTACCATCCATCTCCTTCATTTCAACATCCTCCGTTGGTGGCGATTTTGATTCTGCCATTTCCACATCTTCAGGAGAATCAATCGGTTTCATCTCAGCATCCGTATCCTCATTTTGATCGACTTTCATCGGCTCAGTAACATCTGCGTCGTCAGCCTCCATTGGAGCAGCGTTCGATGCTTGCGGAGAGGATTGGTTTTCATCAACGATTTGTGTTTGCACTGGTGTTTCAGTCTTCTCCTCCTCAGCATCTCCATTCTCCACAGGAACTTCATTCTGAAATGTTTAGTATAACATTTAGTATTTTTTTTTTTTTTTTTTTTTTTTATAACATTTAGTATAAGCAAGGGTTTGGCAAGGTGTATAAAAATCGCCACTTTCTATCTGAAAATTAAAAGTCTTATACAACTACAAACCCAAAGATTAATTAGGTGAAATTTATTGACACTAACCCGTTATAATTTTGGAAGGTAGGGTAGGACGGAGCAAGATCGCCAAGCAGGGTAGGATGATCACCCTTCCTGTTTACATAAAAAATCGCAGTAATACCTATTTAATAAATATTTTCGAATAATGTTTGGAGCGTTGCATCCTTGTATTATGGATTACAAGTACACATGTTCATTTTCAATAAAACTACGATTTTTTTTATGTAAACAGGAAGGGTGCTCATCTTGCCCCCGGTGGCGATCTTGCCCGTCCTACATGCAAATCAAATGGAAACCACTTTCTTTACTACGGGTGAAGTGAGAACCGTTATGAGGCGCTAAACACACCGTAAAATATGCTTTTATCTTGAAAGTTTAGAGTTGGTGCAAGTGCGCTTGGTACCAAATTATCGCACGGGCTTTGTATCCTTTTGTACCACCTCCAAATTTCAAAGGAAACGGAAAGGTTACTCATTCAACCTTAGTACATCGAATTAGAAAGAAAGGACCCTCCTACCTATGGTACACAATATGGTTTGAAAGATCCAATTCGTTTTTTCTACAGTAAATTTGGAAAACAATAATTCATATTTAGCGGTTACTAAACTAATGTTGTATGAACGGGACCGAAACTATTAATCCCTTATTCACTAGCAATTTGTTTACAACCAACTTACCGACTTAATTTCCTCCTTGTTTTCAGGGGTGGTTTCTTTCTTTTCTAGCTGCGATGTTTGTTCGGTCGCTTTTTCATCACTATTTTCTTCTTTGTCGCGTTTTGTTTCACTATCGGGTACCGCAGCCTCCTCAACTTGTTTTGAAATTTCTTCAACTATTTTCTTGGAGGTGTTAGTGTCTGCTGCTACCGATTCCGATTCAGAACTCTGTACGTTTTCATCAGCATCTTTGCCATTCTCAACCTTCGTTATCTTTCTAGGTCTTCCTCGAGAACGCGGTTTGCCATTTTCAGGCGTACCGGGTGATGTTCCATTGGGTGGTTTAGGCGTTTTTTTGTTGCCCTTCTTTAGATCATAATCTTCATCGACATCATCTGTTACTTTTGTACCATTCTCTTCCTCGGAAAAGTCCAATTTATCTACATATTTAATGCTGGGCGAATCCGAAAATTTTACTTTTTTCTTCGCAGAATTGGGACTTTCGGTCCTCTCGGTTATCAATATACTTTTCCTTTTGCTAATGGAACTGTTCATACTAGTGTTTTGAAGCTCTACTACATCTTCTTCATCCAGTCCGATAAATTCTTCATTCTTGGGTTTTCGAGTTTGCCGATTTGCTGTATCATGAGATATTGTTTTATTCAAATAGCTTGACAAATCTATGTGCTCTATTCGAACCGTCAATGGACGAAGTTCGACGTTGAAGATTTTATTGAGGTCATCGACGGACGGAGAAGCAGGTATCGATCGGATGGGCGACTGCGATGAACCAGACTTCTTGCGGTGCTGAAGCTTTTTTTTCGGCTTTGAAAACAAAGGTAATTTGATGAAAATCTTGTCACTCTGCTTCAAAGCTATTTAAAATTAAGAGAAAATCTGTTAGTTAAAATCGACACAGTCATTTCAATACGATGTAAACATACATTTTCCCTTCAGAATATTTGGTGGAGAAGTTTTTTTTCCACCAGTTGGAGTCAATTTGGTCAACATGACCGGGAGCACTGATGCCTCTTCTTGCTTAGATTTTTTCGCTGGGACGTCCTCCCCCACGGAGCTGCGACCGCGTTTGCGATTCTTCTTTTGTTGTGGACGTTTCCCACCAACATCGTCGCAGATATCTCCCAAGGCATTCAAATCTATCTTCTGTAGCGCAACGTTACATTCTTTCAGGGAGGAATACTGTTTGCAAAATTGATTTGCTCTGGCATAGTTTCTAGCCAGCTTTTCGTACTTAATGCTAGTTTCCAAAACATGCATACAAGTGACACATGCTTTGATAGTGTCCGTGTTTCCAAAATCGATGGTCGTGCACTGTTTAATGAGATAGTCGACTATTCGGTCCACACCAGGTTCGCTGACGGTTATCTCAGATTTACACACGAAACAGCTATCCTCGTCGAAATCGGTCGCTGCCTCGATGGTGCGCTTGAATTCCTGAACTCTCAATATATTGAAATGGCACTCTACACAAATGCGGCATCGATCCTTGGGAAGCTGAAAATAACGAAGAAGAATAATAATTAGCTCGGAAGTCTATCGTCGAGGGCCGTATAGATTTTAACATTTTGACAATCAAATGCTTTTTGTAAATTTAGAATCATCCCCCATTTAAAATCCGTTGCTTTAACAATTACCTGTATTTAATTTCACTGTAATCACAATATGGAGTTAATGCTTGTTCCCAATTGAGTTTCTTCTGTTTTCTCTATTAAGGTGACTTTCAGGCTTTGACTGATTCACTACCGAAGAATAGCACCACCACCATAGATTCCGCATCAGCACATGAGCCGGGACCGATGGCTTTACTTTTCTACCGAAGGAAGACGTGACCAGAGATTTTTTCGCCTTAAAAAATCTCACCGACCTCGGCTAGGATAGAACACAGACCCTCTGGGATACCAAGTAGAAATCATACTTACCAGAACTTACCTCGGCATATACTCCTAAGCACCGCCGAGGTGTTGATGGGAATTTCGTTAACACTCCCAGCGTCACGAGCAACATGGGTACGAAGGCAGCAAACGTTATCAAAACTGTTCGTTTGATGATGAATTGTTTTGGATTTACTTATGCGCTTTCCATCCAACAACGTCAGAGCCAGATTGCAGCTCATAAGTGATGAAGTTAATCCAAAAGAGGAAAGATCTAAATTCCCTCCACTCATTCAAAGTAAGCATAAGCGACCAGCTGAAAGATAAAGCTGTCTCTGGTGAATTCTGGCCAGAAACGATTCGTTTTCGTCAATTTGAGGACAATCGAGCAAAAAACGCCCCAAGAGTGGTATGTCTATCGTCGACGCAAGTTTTGGAAACCTCTGTCCTTTATGCAACGGAAGTAATGGATTCATCAACGTCGGGCGCGTAAGAGACAATCGACCCTCATCGACAACACCGGGACGCACGCCACAAGACACTTTGTAAGCCCCTTCTAACCTCGTATCAGTCGAGCCATCATCTGTTCTTTCCGTCAACGCCATACGTTTAGCTTCCTGCTATCTCAGTCGTCCTGGCCCTGTTTTTCGAGTGTGTGGAAGGGGTCTCCCAGCGTGCACTTCCAGGCAAGTATAAAGACTGTATCGAAAATAAGTTATCCTCATATTTTTCTTTCAAATCATATGAAAAAAATATGTTTTATTCAAACAAATTGATGATTCTTTATTGTACGGGATTGAACTTGAACATTGTGGAGACCGGATGAATTTAATATTATTCTTTAACGAATTTGCGAATTTTCGATCGAACACTTTTCATCAAGTTCCGGACAAGTGTTTTATCACATTTTTTTGACGCCTTAGCTCTAAATTTTGTTTGAACTCCTGCATATTCTCAGCTGCTTTACCAGTCTTTTTGAAGAAACTCTTCACAATCGCCCAATAGACCATTGCACGATGGCGTCATCAATGCAGTTTTAATAGTTCAGGGAGCTTGTTTACACGGACTTAGAATATTTTCGGTAAGATCGGTTTGAGATTTTGTGCTCTACATTTATTACCATTGAAGTAAAATAGCCGGAAAACAGAGACCAGTTCTTATTTTTACATCATTTCCTGAATCTAATTGTACAGAATCCGTTAAAAGCCAATGAAAACTTTTTGTTTTGGGGTTCGAATTCTAACACCTTGTAAACAAGCCCCCTGAACTGTCAAAAAAGTGAGGTAACAACATTCCGTGTAATGATCTATAGCGTTGGCGGATTGATGTCTTTCTCAACGAAATCTATACCATTTTCCGTGAGCCAATTGAGAGTTGTTTTGGCGAAATGAGCCGACGCTAAATCCGGCCAAACCAGTGGAGGGGTACTATGCTTCTGATATAAAGACAGCAACCTCTTCTGCAGACACTCAGATCGATAGATTTCCGCATTGATTTTTCTGGTGTGTAAAAAATGGTAGACTTCATACCGCAGAAACATATTGCTTGCCATACCACTTTTCGACTAAACTTCTCCACTAGAATCAACCTGTCTGCATCGATCACGGCTTCCCCTAAGACGGCAGTGTAATACTGTGGACGTAGGAAGGGTTTTTGCAGATTCTCGGACCCTTGTTGCTGCACGTTGCTTCTGTTCTGCACTTTGTTTGGCGATTCTCTGCTTTTTGTTCCGTTTCTTGATACGTTGAATCATTCCGACGCTGGTTCCCACTTCATTGGCAAAATCATGTATCGACATTGGTTTGTTCTTCCAAATTAGAACTACCACTTTCTGACCAAGTTTAGGGTTGGAAGTTCCGGGTTTTCTGCCTCCTCCTGGCAGTTCATCCAAAGAACAGTGTTCCCCAAACTTGAATATGGTGTATTTTACACCAGCGAGATGAAATCCAAAGCGCTTCGCCAATTGTCGCATAGTTCCCTTTTCACGTAGCCATGTGTCCAAAACCTTAATTTTCACGTCGTTTTCAATGCGCGACATTTTGAAAAGATAATTTATACTGTGCAAACAAGTAAACAAACGAAAGATGACATTCAAACGCACAGCATGCTATGATGAACACATTAATACCATCACAAATACAAGCGTACAACGCAAATGTACGTGGATAGCTTATTTTCGGTACATTCCTTACATGTAATATCAAACATTCTGTCCCTGATAAAATTGCAAAATTTCAGCCCCAAGGAGGATTAAGGAAGCTCTCAGCCTGCTTGATCGGCACGTCATCGTATGCAAAATTGAAGCCCCTAATCCTTCTGATCCAGTCATGCCTTTTAGTACCATCGCTCTCGGGACTCGCCCTGGACCTGGAATGGGAAGTGGAGGAGGGGTCGTTCAAATCACCCATTCAGACGAATTGCATCGTGATCCTAGACCTAGCTACTAGTCGTCGCAATCAGCACATCCTTTTGTAATAACCAGAACGCCGGTGGAATAAACAATAACGGTCTCCAATCATTTCTTCGATATCATCGCACTCACCGAGGCATGAATCAGTTCGCAAACATTATCGAGAAGTATTTGAATCTAAATACGACGTCTTTTACCGTGATCGCAATTTGCAAAACAACCGTAAATCTATTGACGTAAGGACTGTTTATTTTTTAAAGAGGAAACATTGTTTTGCGGATGTTTTAATCAAATTCAAAAACCGGTTTTATGTGTTATAATCACTGTTGTTTTGTGGAAAAAATATAATTTTCATCAAAATTCATGAAACTGAAGCACTTTTTATCCTTCATTAGCCTTTCCATAGTTCTCTTCGATGCCTTTCGGCTAGCAGATGAACACACTTTTTTGAACTCGCTGACAGATTGTGCCTCTCTGCCGTCCTCTCGAAGGTGAAGATTATTGCCCAGTAGCGCTCGATCGGACGCAATTCAGGACAATTTGGTGGATTATCCTCTTTTTGCACAAAATTGATACCGTGCTCCTTCATCAAATTCAGCGTAGTGAGCGGATGCAAGATCAGGCCAGAACAGTGGGGGACGTTGTGTTCACGATACAGAGGAACAAAACGCTTTTTTATCCATTCATTGCGATGAATTTCACCGTTGATGGTCCCTGTGGTGAAAAATGGCAAACTTTTTTTTGGCACATGAGCAAATAGCGTGCAACACAAGGACTTTTTTTGCCGAACTTCTCCATTGCGATCGTCCTTCTGTCATCAGGTACTTTTTCCTCAACAACCGCATAATAAAACTGCGGCCCCGGTAGCGTAGTTGTGTCCAGTTTGCAATATGTTTCGTCATCCATCAAAATGCAACGATTGGGATGCTTTCTTAACATTATTTTATTAAGCTTCTGACATCGCTCTTTGGCTCTTTCCAGATGTTTCGTGCTCCGTTTTGGTGTTTTTTGCTTCTTGTATGTCCTGATGTTATATCTCCTTTTGACGCTTTGTTCAAATCCAACGGAAACTCCCAGTTTCTTGGCAACCTGTCGGACTGAGTTCGATTTTTCGGATAACAGAAACTCAACACATTTCTTCTCGGCTTGCGGGTTGACAGGGCCGCTTCGGGTTTTGGATCTTGGCAGATCGTCCAAAGTATGTTCCTCTCCAAACTTTTTAATGAGGTTGTGCACAGAAGTCTTCGATTTTTTCACAATTAGAGCAAGTCTTCAAGACAGTCCCTCGTAGTACTTTTGAATAATCAAAACTCTAGTATGCTTATCAATTCGCTCCGTTTTGTTAAACTCAAACTGTTTTGACTCAGATAAAAAATGACAGTCGTCTGTCACTGCATTGAATTACACGATGAAGCGAATTCAATCAAAATTGAGTGAAGCTTCTGCTTTTTATCGCATTACAAAAGTGTCCTTTTTATCAAAAGAACAGTCTTTAGGTATCGTACTGGCAATCAGCTTTGGGTTAAAGACGAAATACATTTATGTGGTACGCCTCCGAACTCTTTAACCGCACATGATGCTTGTGTGTAGTATACATTCCGCCGGATCGAACCCGTGATTCTGCGCTAATTGAAGCCCACAGCCAGTCTACTCGGGCCATAATGGGGATCGCTACCGCTGATGACGAGGTGATAGTCATAGGTGACTTCAATCTACCTGCTACAGTGACGGACAATACAATAAGACCAAAGCCTGATTTTCATATAAAATGGTCATGTTAGGGGGCTTGCCTTTCATTTTCTCGAGAACCAATTGAGCTGAAATTTCGGCTGTGGTCCAGAAGTAGCCTAAATTCTAATCTGCGTTAAATCCATCATTTTTCATTCACCACTTTAAAAGTTACAGACACCGCATACGACAAAACAATAAGACCACTTGATTTCCATAAAGGATGCTCGAATTTGAGGATCTGAATTTTGATTATTGATGCACGGCTCATTTTAATATCAGTATACTATAGATTGTGATTCACACTCATCAACATGGCCTAAACTATGGATATCAAAAGGAGGTCTTATTGTTTTGTCGTAGGTGGTGTCTGTAGTTTCTGAAGTGGTGAATGAAAAATTATGAATTTATTAAAGATGAAAATTCAGGTTATTTCTAGGCTATTGCCAAAATTTCAGTTCAATTACTTCACGGGAAAGTGAAAGACAAGCCTCAAAACATAACCATTTTGTATGAAAATCGGGCTTAGGACTTATTGTATTGTCCGCCACTGTATTTCGTGGTGTACATCCTAAGTCGGTTTTCCGGATTTATCCGGATCTTGAACGTTCCATATTTCACGCCGGTGCTGTGAACCTGCTGTGGTGAATGAGAACAATCGAAGCTTAAGCCATTGCTTCGTTAGGGCTCAGAATGCTGCTTAGCCCATATCTATGGCTATTTCTCCGTTGGTGAAGACCGTTGCACACCACCCTCCGCTTGTTGTTGAAATTCAAGGGAATGAGGCACTCAAGTCGTCTTTGTGCCCTACGGCTGTTTCATACGATTTCCGAAAAGCTGGTTGTGCGGAATCAAATTGCACCACTTTTAAATGGCTGTAACTTTTTACCCGTTGGGTATTTTCTATTGAAATTTTGGGTGGAATTTGTTCAATGTGTATTTGTTTACGCTGTGTAAGTTTCACTAGCAGATGTGCAATCGTTGCGAAGATGGAGTCGGAAGAACAGCAGCGGCGCAAAGAAATTTTGCGCACGTACCTCGAAAATCCGGATCTTTCTCATCGTGCCATCAGCAGGAAGCTGGGAATGGAACATTTTACGGTGTCTCGTGTTTTAAATCGGTACCACGAACGTTTGACCATCGATCGGGAAGAAAAAGTGGCAAAAATGGATCTCCGTATAGTGTTAAGGATCACAAGCGGGTAGTTCAAGCTTTCAAGAGGAATCCCAACAGTTCAGATAGAGATGTGGCGAAGAAACTGAATCTAACCAAAACTTTCGTGCAAGATGCGAAAAAACGTGAAGGATTACACACGTACAAAGTCCAAAAGGCGCCTAATCGCGATGAACGGCAGAATACGGTAGGTAAAACACGTGCACGGAAGCTCTACACCCAGATGTTGACGAAAGCACATTGCCTCGTTATGGATGATAAGACGTATGTAAAAGCAGACTTCCGGCAGCTTCCGGGGCTCCAGTTTTTCACTGTTCATCATAAATTTGATGTCCCTGAGGACGTTAGAAAGCAGAAGATGTCAAAGTTTGTCAAAAAATATATGATTTGGCAAGCAATTTGCTCGTGTGGAAACCGGAGCACCCCATTCGTGACAACTGGAACGGTCAATGGGCAGGTGTACCTAAAGGAATGCCTCCAAAAGCGTCTACTTCCTCTTCTGAGGTCACACGACGGTCCTACGATATTCTGGCCTCGTGCCATTACTCGAAAGAAGTTTAGGAGTGGTACAAGGCTAAGGAGGTCAATTTCGGGCCGAAGCATCTCAACCCCTCGAACGCACCGGAACTGCGGTTAATTGAAAAGTACTGGGCCATCATGAAGCAGACACTTCGGAAGCATCATAAGGAAGTGAAATCGGAGGAAGATATGAAGAAAAAATGGATTGCCACGCAAAAAAAAGTTGGTCCAAATGTTGTACAGGAGCTTATGAGTAGTGTAAAGAAGAAGGTTCGAGCATTTGGATATAGAATTGAAATTGAATAAAACAAACATGGGAAAATATTCATAACATGTTTTATTTTACTCCCTGAAAGTTTGAAGATGATTGGTTGAACGGGCGAATTTTGCCGAATATTTGTGTGGCGCAATTTGATTCCGTACACCCTTTAGATCCCGTCGATATCAATGCTGCGGCACAAACGTTTTCTCACATACTGGCTTATGCCATTGAATGACAAGTCCCGAAGAAATTTATCAATCGATTCGTTATCGAGAATAATTTTAACTCGGCAGTCGTCCGACATTCTTATGACATTTAAATTTCATCATTTGATCATCTCCGGGTGCAGCCACTCAGCACGTATGACCGATGAAGATGTAGCAGTGGATATTAACACTCGGACAGCTGGTTTGCGTGACCACGCGGAGATGAGGCGTGGTTTAACTTGTTAATCTGCCATTACTAAATAATTAAATTATTTCCTCGTTTGTGTCTAGGAAACCTCACTTACTCCTCAGTTAATCAAAATATATGCACAAAGAGGTGAATAAACTGTTAATCCATCTGTGTCGGAAAAACTACGGTTGATGTTAAGACTCATTTTGGAGAAAAAGGCTAGGTGCTAGTTATTCGAATAGGCCGAGAACCGGGTCCAGAATCCCTCGACACTGAAGAAGTTTGTGAGTCGCAGACGAAATAGGCCTATCTGTCAAAGGATGAGCTTTTTCTAGTGGAATTAAAAAGGAATGCCAGGTATAGTTTGAAAACGTGTTTCAGTTTTTTTTTTGAAGTGTTAATTTAAATTTTCCTAGTTTTCCAATCACTAAACAGCATTTAAGACGTATTTGTTGTTTGTTTGATGTTTCATCTGCACTCCACCGTAGATCATACGAAGCTTCTTCCGTTCAAAGACACCATGGTGCGTTGGTCCTCCACGAGTACTGTACATGTTTCCATGTCATCCAGTAGCGGGAGCGCGGCAAACTGGTTGCTCGCTAATAGTCTGGATGAACTGGCTAATTAATGTCTTGTAGATGGTCAACTTTCTAGTTCGGCGAATTTTCTTCGACCTTAGCGTCCTCCGTAGTCTGCTGGTATCGTTATCGGCGGTTACCTCGATTTCATCACCGTCGATCTGAACTCGTGGTGGGAGGCTAACAATGTTATCTAATGAGCCTCTTCCCTCGTTTTTTTTTGTTTTAAGCATTAATGATAGGTATCAGCCTCAAGTCTGATATACGTTGCGTGTAACAATGTCAACGTCGTCGGTGAAACCAAAAAGTTGGACGGACTTCCTGAAAATCGTACCTATCGTCTCTAAGATCGTACCCCTCGTCTCTATCTCCGCTCTTCAAATCATGCCCTCCAGCAATGTTAAATAGTAAACACGACAATTTATCTTCTTGCCATAACCATCTTCGAGAGATTCAAAGGGACTCGAGAGTGTCTCCCTAAGACTCGGACGACGCACATCAGTCGATTCATCGTTGCTCTCGATAGATTGCGTCGTAAGCTGATTTGAAATCGATGAATGGATAATGTATGCGTTACATTAAAAAACTTCTAGTCATAATTTACAACTCTATTCCTTTTTTGGTGGACTTCGTGGACAAGTTGTTAACGGTGTCACCCGTCGTTTGTCTTTTTTTTTTTTCACTTGTTGCATACTTATTTATGATAACACTTAAGGTCAGTAAGGACATACTAATGGTTTTATTCCTTTCCATTGAATTCAAATTCAACTCCTAAAACAATAACTATATGGGACAGTTTTACTTTTATTTTTCAGATAAGATAGTTCAGGATTGATATTTTAATCGGTAATCAAATATTAAAATATGTTTGCACCTTTAAAAAGCCGTCTTAATTGAGAACAAGGATCCAAGGCTCTAAAAAAACAAACCAAATAAAAGGGAGTTTTTACTTTTCGTTTTGCTATTTTAACTTTATTTGCATACGTTATTGGCATTCATACGTAAGCCTGTAAGTAACCACATCTTAGGTAAACAATAACTTTAAAAGCGTGGAACAATATTTTTTCATTATACATTTTTTCTCCAGATTAACAACATCATCATGTATTTCCATCAAATGTGTGTGTTCGTCAACGATTTTAATACATATTAAGGAATTTGTTCATGTTATCCCGAGCTAGCCGGATTGCACTTGATGTCACTTTACGTCCCTAGATCCGGAGCGATTGTTTATATCAAATTTTGCGCATGTCCCTTTCAAGTATCAGTGTTTAGAATTAATCATGGTAGCCATTTTTGCCGCCGATATTATCATAAATACCACATCGAAATTTATTTTCCATTCCGACACCCTTTGAAGCAGCTTTTATTCTTTCAAAGTTACGTTATGGTCATCATGAAACCTACTAAGAAGAATTCAAAGAAAAGAAAGAAAATTTGAATTGAGTACTTACTTTCAAGTTATAGATATTATTGATGGCATTGGCGGTGCTGGGGTTATCCACCAGTATTTGTCGTTGCTTTAGACAAAACAAGCAAGTCTTGTTCTTCATATCCATCAGTTTATTTGGCCAAGATACCGGCGTTCCAGAGAAAGATCTCAAACACTTCGAGGACAAAATTTTAATAGCTGAATGTACTCAACAATGATGATCAACTTTTGACTGATGTAGCATTCTTATTAATCACTGCATATCACTATACGGTATGATTTAAGTTTAAAATCTTTAAGTATCTTTACCAGACAACAGATTCGCAAAATACTTAGCTGTTATTTTTACGCGCAATTTTACCGTTTAACAAAATCAAGAATGCTCAAGAATGTTTTTCACCGCGAGCCGACGAGTCCGCTTCACTTTCTTTTTGCTGTTTTTTGACATTTACAGAACCTCTCTGATGCAGTGTGGAATGATGCGCTGTGACGATGACAAGACATCATCGGGTGACCATCAAAAAAAGCCTTTCGTAATGATTACAGCTCAAGGTACTATAAAAAGGTACAACAAAAGAGCATTGACGTCATGACGTCATTACGCGCTCTTAAGACTGACCCAGACGAGCGTCAATGAGTTGTAAGGAAGAAAAAAGTCTAGTAAGCTGGTATTTGTATTTGTTTTTTTTTTTTTAAGTTTTACCACAGAGAACTGACATCCAAGCTAGAATGCCCTCCATGTGTAAATTTCTGTAATGGCTGGCCCACAATTGATACGTTGCGGATGCGTTTGCGTGAATTTGACAGTTTTCCTATAGGTTTTCTGTCAAATTTACGTCAACGCATCCGCAACGTATCAATTGTGGGTCAGCCATAAAGGGTCACCCACAATAGATACGTTTGCGTTCCGTTGACGTAAATTTGACAGAAAAGCTACACGGTAATTCTGAGGTAGTCTTTTTTTGACTACATTCTATGCATTTCAATGAACATCATCCATACGTCAAAAAGTGCCTACGTTTTATCCCAAAAAATTAATAATTTTAAGTTATTTTTTTGTTCCAGCGTGATAGAAAAAATGCATAAAAACAACGCTATCAACAAAGTGAAAATATCGATTTGTTCTAGTTGATTGGCTTTGCCTGAAATACAAAGTGAAAATAAAAATAAAATTGAGTTATTGCAAACAATTAGATCATTCAGATTGATTGCTGAAATGATATGTATTTTTAAGTTTGAAATAACTCAAAGCTGTATCTACACTGAAAATAAATCAATAATTTTTATTATTAAAATTGGCACTTAAATCGGTCTATTTTTGCTTCGAATTGAAATCATGTGAGCCAGTATGATATTCATTTGCCGCTCATAATTTTTAACACCCGTCACATAATACACAGGTTCGTTTCCAATGAGACTGATATGGTCCGCACATAATTTTCAATGGAGCGAGAAATGTCATTCAAGTGTGTTTTCACTTTGCCCTATTCTATCCATCTTCGCACTTAAAACGAAATAAAAAACCGTGCGCGAAAAACAATCAGCTGTTTTATCGTTCTAGAAGAAGAAAAAACTGCAAAATGGAGAAGCAAAGTGAAGTTTACCATGTGGTGCTTTAGGTACTTTGTTTGCCAGCGGAAGTCACTGAATTTGTGGAAGGTAATAAATTACTATGGATGTTCTTCTTTGCCATGTTAACGGTGTTTATTGTGAATATTTCAGATCTGCCGAGCATTTTTGCCATTCCCGCAGAAGAGCTGCTGAACGCGATAGCTTCAAAAAGTGATGAAGTTTTTATGATGGTACAAATAAAACCATACATGAAAAGTACAAAAAATCCAATACTAAACTTTTTATGAAAAATTAAAATCCATGCACCTTTTCACATAAAACGTATTAAAAAACTCATTTGATTTTTGCTAGGAAAAGTTAATGCAATCCATGTACACTTTAATTAATATCTATTCAGCTCTTGCACTTTAAGACTATATATTTATTGCACATATGGTTAATTGATCACATTTAATAAAAAATAAGTGCCGCACCAATACAGAGCAATAACTTTGCACTTTGCCCAAATCTATAGGTGATTGCACTTAAATATAAGGTGCATTGTTTTTTGAGTGTATTCAGCCACCTTCTTACTGACAGTTCGGTGCGAACATGTTAAAAGTGTAGATCTCCTTTAAACAATTACTAAAACCGTCGCTTTCTCGGCAATGTAAACTTTCTCCTGCCAATCAACAATCCCAACTGCAAAGAAAAACATTTTCCTACTCTGAGAAAAATTTCATCGTTGTACCGACAATTAAATCATGGTCAGGATGACTATCGCATATAATGGTTTCAATAATCATGAAAATGGTCGAATTCACCACGTTCATGGCATTTTTGACCATGATCATGGTAACAAGGACTATTCCGACATTATGGAAAATGTTGCATCAACTATTTTTAATGGTAGTTTTGACCATGATCATAGTCGGTTCAAAATCACTATACTGCAATAGTCATCCTAACCCCCAATAATGGTAAAATGACTATGAAATTCCTCTCTGTGTACCTTATGGTGTATTTTATTTGCAAGTGTGGATTTTAGCGATAAATCGATAGGGAATGTCGTTGATTGCAAAAAAAGCAGATCCAATCTTTTGAGATATTGGCACTGAGTTTATCTCATTTTCATTTCATATAGTGACTAGTTTCTGTACAGAAGCACATTCTAAAAATGCATAGTTTCTAATATCTTTCACATGCTGCAAAATGCCTAAAATTTATTCACTTTTTGACGTATAACCTTTTAAGGAATTTTTTTTTGTTGGTTTTGGGGAATCCTTTTGTGGGGGGCCCACTTGGGGGGCAATATATTTTGTTATTTATAAAATTTTGGTTTGGGGAAACCAGAGTAGGGGGGGGGGTGTTGTTCGATGGTTTTTTTTTTAATTTTTTACAGAAAAATTAGGAAAAAAATTGGGGGGGGGGGGGGTTTGTTTTCTGTGGTTTTTTCCTATAATTAAACTAAAAGCGGGGGGGGTCCAAAAAAAATTTTTTTTTGGTGGGGGGGTTATAGTGATCAGAAGGTGGGCGAATTAGGCTTTTTGACGTTAAATCACCTCACCCTTTCTGGCACATGCAGAGGAATGATGGTTTGTTTTCCTCCAAAAGATTTTCCTTCTTACTTGCACTCCTTTGATCTAAATGGCGCTTTAGTGTGCGTGCGTTCAAGGTCACTTATCCTAATACGCCCCTAATAATGAACTCACACGAACACACTCTCAAATATTCTGTCAAAATAACACAGCAAATCAAAACAAAGGCGCAAATATGTAAAGTTAGGTGCTGGCTTCAAGGTGTACTTCAGACCAAGGGGTTCTACAACAGTGAACCAATTTCAAATCGCTAGTTGCATATTGATTGTTGGTTTTACTAGCGGGTGGATAGTCATGAAGAAAACTAATATTTATTTTGCCTCAGGAAGTACTAGCTCACCAGTCCCAAGCTCGGTCCCAAGCTTAATGATACGCACGGTAATCTCAATTTACGCTATTATGACTATAAAGTATGCTTTTTCGAGGGAAACTGGGACTACGCCAAAAAGGAGTATGTTACTTTTACTCCCTTTTGCGTAAACTGAATATACGTTAATATGTGTTTACTTTTTACTCCTTTCAAAAAGTGTAAAATACATACTTTTTACTCCTTTTAAAACGTAAAATATGTATACTTTTTACTCCTTTTGGAAAGTAAATATACATACTGTTTATTCCTTTTGAGAACATAACAGATGTGTACTTTTTACGCATTTCAAAAAATCAATATTGCACGAGTATGGCTGAAAACGGTTCAATTCCGAAATTCAAATTAGAAAGTGAAAAAGACATCAATAAATTACACAGTCATGTTTATTAATTGAAAAAAAATTACAAATACCTATCTAGAGGTTTTGCGCAGGAAGTACAAACACATCGGCTCCAAGCTCGGTCCAAGCCTAATGATTCGTCCCTAATAATGTATCTCTTATAACTGCATCCGGCCACATGGCATGGAAGACCTGTTTTGTTTCATAGTGTTAAAAACTTGTAATTACTGACAAAAGTAAATATTTAACTTACCTGTCAACTTCGCGAATACATCTGTACCCAACGTATTGGATATTTCCTCCATTTTCTATACTGCAACAGCCTAAAACAATTCCGGAACTTAAATACGGTGCTTACAAAATAAATGCTTTTTTGAAAATGGCGTCAGCATCAAGTCACGGGCAGAGTTAATTTTCTTTTCTCAGCGGTGCCTAGTTTTTACGCATTTTTTTTTGTCGCCGTTGACATACTTGAAAAGGCGTAAAAAGTACTCTTCATTAGGGCATCTTCAGCGGCGGTCTATTTTTAGATCAACTTTATACCTGATTTGCATAAGCGAAACTTGTATAGAACTAGCTAAAATAGACCAACTTTTCGTTCCCCGCACCGGTGTTGTATTTCTTGTTGTTGAACTCGCCAACACCTGTCATCCTGTCGATCATTCAACATCAGAGATCAAAAGTTTTTTATTCAGAGATCGCTGATTTTTCACACACATTTTGCCATTGATTGGTTTGACCAAATAATTTTCAATGCCAGTAGTGCGTCGTTAGCTGACGACAAGAAATACTTGTTCTTTCGTTTGGCTGAAGGTGAGTGTGTGAATGCATGCATTTCATTAAAACTATATTAGATAATGCTGATTTGTAGTTAGGCAGCTGATAAACAAGAGTCGAGACGGAGAAGGTCACGTCCTGGATGACGCCCGAACGTCGACAGTGATTTCCGTTCCGGTCATCAGAAGCTGTTCCAGGACTACTTTAGCGACACGCAAACCTACAACGAGAAGCACTTTCTGCGTTTCCGCGTGCATAGAGAGGTGTTCCTGGACATTATGCGCCAGCTAGTCAACTGGAGGCTTCTCCAAAATGTACCTGTATGAGCTATTTGCAAGTGCTTATCATGACCAATCTATCAATAAACCGATTGTTTACTTTGAAGACTTCATTACTTTTCATTTCAGAGCAATCGAAGCAACACAACTTTTTGTCCGCCGCCAGCATCACACGCAGAAAACACGGTTACTTTTCGGCTCACAAGTATACCTCAGAATATACTCAATAAAATTGAGTTATTGTTTAGTAAAAGCTGAAATTTTACACAATAATTGGTATTATCAAGTAGCGTGTAGTGTTTTGGAACGGTATTTTTCTTGTTCCAAATTGCTGCAAGAATAGATCAAAACATATACCAGTTTTAAAATGATGCAAAATAGATCCAGTATAAAACAAAATTTACAACACCGGTGCAGCGATGTTTTTGCGTTTGGTCTAAAAAAAAAAATCAAATCAAGGTTTGGGTGGGCGGTGGAGGTGCCCTTAGGGTTTAAAAAATTAGTACTTTTTGGCGTTTTTAATTATATTTTGAAAAAATAAAAAAAAATATTAAAAAATTTTTTTGTGTTTGGCCCTAGGGGCAAGACACTGAGCAATCCTGAGTAACTCTGAGCAATTATGAGCATCTCTTATTCACTGGATTCATATTGTGCTATTCAACATTCCTACCTTTTGTGAAGCTTGGTTTTGACAGTGAAATTGCACAATCAAAACAAGAAAGCTCTGTCGTGAAGGGTTACCGTATCAACGTTGTGGTAATCCTCACCCGCTAGTCATTAATTAATAATAATTTGTGTAGATTGCGTTGTTTTCAGCTTGGTTGGAACTTGTGTCGGTCACCCAGCCCAAGCACAGCTCATTGCCAGCCCCCATCTACTATTCACCCGAAGCCGACCAGCCCATATGAAAATCAATTAGTTGCACCATCATCTGGCCCCCCTCTAAGTATGCAACTTAAAATGATCCTACAGAACTTTCGCTTCTGAACTCCGAATCAGTGTCCGCATACCGACGCAATCTTCATCAAAATGACTCTCCGATATTTGTCCTGTTCCCTCAAATAGAATATGCGTCCCTGCATCAGCAATACTTCTCACAGTCGAAGCCAACGTCGAATTGGTTGGGTTAATCAATCCGTACAATAGCAATATATGGCATTTCATGACTGCCGAACAGATCACCTCCAAAAAAATCCAAGCCGGATCGACCAATCGCAAAACTGGAGTTTTCAATATTTGCGGTTGGTCGAACCGGCTTGTTTTCTTTTTGGAGGTGATTTCATCTGTTTTGCGTTTTCCTACAAAAAAAAAAACAATGAAACAATTCTAAACAATCTACTTCGTGGCCCAATTCCTCTTCCAAATACTGCGACCTATGTTGCCTGAAATGAGAGCTTCTTACGATACGATAATACATCATTTTCCCAAACAATAAACATACTGCTGTTATTGGTTGCCAAGGTTGCCACCGTCATCACCGTCTTATTCAAGTCAGTGCTGCCAGAATACTTTAGATCGAGTTATAAATTATACAAGTTGATGAAAGCCGATGCATTCTGAGCAAACGTGAGTTTTATGATCAAATATGAGTGAAGTTGTTTTTTTTCGTTTTCGCACGCAGTTTTTGGCATTCCCACCACCCTATATCTTGGGGGGAGTAGAAAATCATAAAGTGTGCAAATTTGATGAATTCTGAGTAATTTTGAAGAAAAAGTTACTCACGAGAAAGCTGTCTTGCCCCTTGGTGCGCCCCTAAGACCGTAACTAACATCAATACACTCTCACACATATTCTGTCAAAATAACAAAGCGAATCAAAACAACAACAAAGATACTTGTACAAAAAGGGGGTGGGTGGTTTTACTTATTCTTGTATCGGCGTTGTGTTGTTGTTGTGTGGGTGTGGGGGGGGTGGTTTTGGGGTTCGGTTTGTATTAATAAAAAAAAATTTGTGGGTTTTGTTTTTTTTTTGGTTTTGTGTGTTTGGGGGGGGGGGGGGGGGGGAAAAAAAAGGGGGGGGGGGGGGGGGGGGGGGGGGGGGGGGGGGGTTGTTGTGGTGTGAGTTTGGTTGTTGTTGGGCGGGGGGGGGGGGGGTGTGGTGTGGTTGTGGGTGGGGGGGGGGGGGGGGGGACTCTAAGCTCAGTTTACCCATAATCGCAAAATAGTGCACATACTCATTTATGGGTAAAGTTGACTTTACTCATATTTGAGTAAATTTGTATGGGAAAAAATACTCAAATATGGGTAAGTAGTAATGTACCCATAAATGGGTATGTGCACTTTTCGCGATTATGGATATTCTTCACCCATATTTGGATAAACTGAACTTAGCGTGTGTGTTTCAACATATCTTTCAATTCTATAATCGAAGATTGATGCTTATTAGCAACCATGTACCTTTTTAACTTTAATACACGCACACTTATGTATCATCTAAATCGCATCAGTGGAAGCGAGAGGGAAACAAAACAGTGAGAAAACAAACATTCGATTCGTATAAGTGTTGCCAAAATTGAATTTATCTTCCACATGGTAGCGAGTGTGTTTGAAGTGTGGCGGATTGTGTTTTTGAGGGTGTTATCACATGGTGGCCGAGTGACTTGCCCCCTGGCCACATAAGTGGGCGCCTGGTCTAAGTGGTGCCAAAATTGAATTTATCTCTCATGTGGTCGCGAGCATATTTGAGATTGCGTGGCAGATTGTGAATTTTAGGGTGTCACCACATAGTAGCCGAGTGATTTACCTCGGCTACTTCGGATAAACGGGACCAACAAATGTGAACCAATTTCAAATCACTATAGTTTCATATTGATTGTTGGTGTTTCTGTGTTTCATCATATCTTGACGACTTATTCTATACGATGTGTCTGATTTTGTAGGCAAAGAGGGGAACAAAAATTCAAACGTCAGTTTCCCAAAACTCTCAGCAGCTCTATAGAAACTTGCATCACCATCATGTTATTCCGTCACTGAGAAAAAGGATTGGTAAACACAAACATATTCTAGTTTTATTTGACTTGAAATTCACTTTGAATTGGGCACAAACATCATATCAGTTTAATTTGAATACCTACGGTGGTTAAAACAAACTAAAATTTTGAGTAATTGTTTTGAAAACTAAGTAGTTTAGTTTAACCGTTTAACTGACATCCGTTTTAATTCACCATTAAGTTGGTTGTTTTATTATGACAGCTACGAAAACAAACAAATTTGTTGGTTGATTCTACCAACGCTTATGTTTGTTTCAAAACGAAATCGTTGATTTAAAACAACAAACAAATTTTAGTATAATTCAAACTCAATTACTGTTTGAAACAAACAAACGAAAACGGTTAAAACATCAAACATATCTGTTTACAATCACCTATATTTGTACTATAATTTAAAGAATATTTATTTGAATAAAATGCTAACAAACATTAGAAATATGTACCCAAGAAACCACGAGGCTATAATAGCATGCATATATAGGGCATATGCATTACGTCTAGTGCATCATTGAAGTTGGATTAATGCTGAAAAGGGCCCCACTAAGATGGAACTAATGCAATATCTTTTGTTATGCAATAAGACATTGTTAAAGTAGCATTATTGCATTGGTAATGCATCACTACATTCTTAAAGCTAATCTTACGCTTCATTACTAGACAACTGTTGAATTAATGCGGTCCCGCATTAATGATGTCGAATAAATGCGATCCCGCATTAATGATGTTGATTTTGGGTTGAATAAGTGCAATAATATAATGTTTGTGGTTACATGGGTATATTTACATTTGTAGACTTTTCTTAGTCTAAGAGAAATCTACAAATGTTAATGTGAGCCTTTCTACTATTTTCATTTTTTTTTAATCAAAATATTAAATTCTTACCTATTGTTGAGTGACAGCATCAGAGCATGCAGCGGGACCGGATGATGGAATATGAAATTACCCAAAAAAGTAGTTTGTTTCTAACCAAATTTTCAGTTGTTTTTTCTCCTAACTAAATATCAGTTTGATTTGGTTGTATCAATCTAAAATTTAAATTTATTTCCCAAGGTCAACGCAACCTGGTCGCGACGATTCACGTTGCCTCGATGGGTTACGTTGTCTCGTTTACATCGACCAAATCGATAATGCCTTGTTCAGACTACAGAGTTATAACATGTTATAATGGTTGTCAAATAATTTCAACATGAAAAACGTCATCAAGATAGCCTTGTATCATGTTACAACTCTGTAGTCTGAACAAGGCATAAGCAGTGCATCATTTTATTGTGTACAGCGAGACAAACTAACATTACACAACCGATGGAATGACCTATGTGCATCTGATTCTGTGTAATATTCAACAACTTTATTTGCTGTGTAAGGTTTGAAAATCGTAGAAACCATATTCGTAATCATTGTCATTTACTAGGGGAATAAGCAATTTTCAACCTGAATAAACTAACATATGCACTCGGCTGAACTACCTTAAGATAATTATTTAAATTTAAACCTTTAAGCCTAGTATGCAGCTGACAAGTAAAGACCTGAAGTAATATTGCTATTTCTACTGAAGTGATTTTGACAACTGCTCCAGTATGGGTGAATGTAAGTTTTTCTTGCAAAATAATCGAACGGAATATGCGGAAGCAAGGAAAAGTGACAGCCCCATTTAAATTACATGGGCAGGCTTAACTAATGTTACGAAATTTACTCCTTTCAGCTGCATACAAGGTAAGTAATTTCGACAGTAAAAGCATTTCTTGATCATCACTTGTCTTATCCAAAGTAATTTTAATTTTAATCAAGTATCTTATGAAATTATGTAATGTAGTGTAAAATTCATTTAGGCACCTTAAGGTCGGTATCGAGTTCAAAAGAGATTTCTTTTTCTATCTCAATCCCATGTTAAATTCTGTTTACTGAAACGGAAAAGTAAAGAATCGGAAAGAAATTTCTGCAGCAGTATCCACCTGAAAAGAACGAAAAATAAAATGGGAATTTGTAAGGTTCCCACGCAAACTAATGGGGGCTGTCAATTTTACTTTCGGAAAAATATTCCGCTCAATTATTCCGTAAGTGAAAGTGACGTTTCGTTCCATGCAGATCAATTGTCAAAATTCCGCTTGGTAATATTGAACCAAATTCCGTAACCTCTTTGCTTTTTAAAGGTCGGTATCGTGTTCAAAAGAAATTTCTTTTTCTATCTCAATCCCATGTTAAATTCCGTTTACTGAAACGGAAAAGTAAAGAATCGAAAAGAAATTTCTGCAGCAGTATCCTCCTGAGAAGAACTAAATAATAAATTGGAATTTGTAAGGTTTCCAGGCAAACTAATGGGAGCTGTCACTTTTACTTTCGGAAAAATATCCCGCTCAATTATTCCGTAAGTGAAGGTGACATTTCGTTCCATGCAGATCAATTGTCAAAATTCCGCTTGGTAATATTGAACAAAATTCCGTAACCTCTCTACTTTTTAGGTCGATACTGGCCTTAAGTCGATACTGGCCTTTATAATTTCATCAGGGGGTAAGTCACTCGGGCACCATGTGTTAACACCCTGAAAAACCCAAACCGCCACACTTCAAACACACTCGTCACTGGTAGTAAATGAGCACGATGAAATGCACATTCTTTTGTTAGTCAAGGTGGGTTATTCGTTCCTGCCTTGACCTACCCCGCATTGGGAATGTGTGGCAAAAGATTGTGTGCTTACTTCTAAATACTACTTTAAAAATGCCCTAAGCTCAATTTCAAACTACGTCTATTCAATTTTCACAGCCTGCCGTGCTCTAAAGGAACTATCAATACTTTCTCTTTATATCTTTGTTCTAGCAAAAATTACCGTTCACTCCTGGAGCCTCATGGCGATGAGAAATTATTTCCTTCTTAATCGACTTAAAAAGTAAAGAGGTAACAGATTTTTGTTCAATATTACCAAGTGGAATTTTGATAATTGCTCTGCATGGAACGAAATGTCTCCTTCATTTACGGAATAATCGAGCAGAATATTTTTCCGAAGGTAAAAGTGACAGCTCCCATTAGCGAGCCCATTAGTTTGCGTGGAAACCTTACAAATTCCAATTTTATTTTTTGTTCTTTTCAGGTGGATACTGCTGCAGAAATTTCTTTTCGATGCTTTACCTTTCCGTTTAAGTAAACGGAATTTAACATGGGATTGAGATAGACAAAGAAATTTCTTTCGAACACGATACCGACCTTTACAACATCATCATAGAACGTTACTCCGCGTTCCGGAGATGATGATTATGATGATTATGTAATACCATAGACCCAAAAGGGAAGGACGTTGGATGTGTCCTGTTTGGCACTTGATCGAGTGCATCATTGCCGAGATTACTACACGGATTACTAGGAGTTTTTACGAAAGCCGCAAGAAAGTTTGAGTGAGACGAAAAATTGGTTGGGGGTGTTTTTACAACGAAAAAAAAAATGAACGAGGGGAATGATGAATGATGGTGGCTGGGGGGGGGGCTTTCTTGCTATTAGTCGAGAAAAGATAAATGTTGTGGTTACTTGGGTCATTACTATCACTGTTTGAGTCCTCAAATGAATGCTCGACTTCTGTGGGCTCATCATTTGCCTGCTCGAAACTACTTTTGAATGTTCGAAAAGTATGTGTTGCTTCAAATTTTCGGAAGCCTCGCTTTTTTGCTTGCGTTGATATCGTGTACGAAACGGAAATGGTTCTTCAGTTCCGCGACATGCCCTTAAAGGCCCAAACACAATGTGAAAAGAAACGGCAAGTTTGACAGTTGTCACAAATGACGTCGATATGTCCAATTGCAATCAGCGTGGATCTAATCTGTTTTCTCTTCAATAAGCAGGTATAGTCAGTTTAAGGTCTTCCGCTGCGAGTGCCGTTCCGCTTCCATTATCACTGCGTTCGAGCCTTAACAATTTGCCCACATACTGACAAATGGAATCAAAACCCTTTATTTTTAAACAATATTTTATAACCGTATCTAAAATACATTCTTAGGGCAGCTTAACTTTCAGGAGAGTTATCACTTCCGCGTCCACTTTTTCAGCTTATCGTTCCATTTTTATATTGGAATCTAAATAACAATAAAAAGAAATATATTTGCATTCGTTCACGTGCCTAATTCGCTATTTAATGATACTTGAATGGCTTCAGCGCGAGGATACACAATTTTCCCACAGTTTGTTTCTGTGCCTTTTACTCAAATTGAGGAAAACGAGTTTACTTAAAATATTAACACCCCCTGAAAATATGAGTTACCCCCTGATTTTACCAATATATTGCGACATTTACACCCATTTGGACTCGCCCTGAATTCATGATTATCACAGTTGAATCTCGCACACAATGTCGCAGCCAGCACGGCATACCAAAGAATAAGGGTTATCTATTATGTCTATTGATGTGCCGTTTAGAACACCCCTATTTTAAATTACCTTGCAGAATCTGTGAGCAGCATAGCTGAGATCGACAGTTTGTGTTTGTTTACTCTGTGAAGTTGATTCGGTTTTTACTTGAAATATTCTTTTTTCGGAAGCTAACTATTTTCTCTTGCTATTCGGTGAGGTAAATTTTGATAATTTTAATATTTAATTACGGAAACGTTGAATTGTATAATTCATATATTTTTTACAGATACGACTGCGATTTATAGGAACAAGAAGAGGAGGAGGGGGAGTATCTAGAAGAACGGCTTATTGATTCAGACAAATATACAGAGGAAGAAGATAGTGCAAAGGATCGTGAAATGGAATTGGGAGACGAAGACTCAAGTAACCACGAGGCTATAATAGCTTGCTTATATAGGGCATATGCATTACGTCTAGTGCATCATTGAAGGTGGATTAAAGCTGAAAAGGGCCCCTCTTAGATCGAACTAATGCTATATCTTTTGTAATGCCATAAGACATTGCTAAAGTAGCATTATTGCATTGGTAATGCATCATTGCATTGGTAATGCATCATTCTATTCTTAAAGCTAATCTAACGCTTCATTACTTGACAACTGTTGAATTGATGCGATCCCGCATTAATGATGTTGATTTTGCGTTGAATAAGAGCAAAAATATAATGCTTGTGGTTACTTGGGGATGATTTTCATCCCACCGAGGCAAATTCAAACACAGACTATGACAAATCCGCTGCTTCCATTTAGAAAACTGAATCATCGCTGTTTATAGTGAGCGTGCTTGTTTTGTTACGAGATTTTAAAGGACAAACCTCGGCTGGCGAACTTGATACTTGATTGATTTGTGCGAACAGTGTTGAATAGTTTTTGCATAGTGTCTGGGAGTAGTCCAAGAAACACCTCGCTCGTCACGTAGTAACAGTTTGTGATGATAAAGGCAATGTCACTTATACCTGGAACCCGAAAAAAGTGTTGATGAGGCTGATTTTGTCCAATTGGCGCTATTATGACAAGCAGAACCGAAAAACAATAGCAGTGGATACATTGACAACGAGTATTCTTCAAAACTGGAGAATGAAATCTACTGTTGAACCCTTGTTACACAAGTACTCGCCTTCTGTGAACTCAAAAACCGCATGCAAGAAAGTGGAAAAAGCACTTATCGATATTATACCTAAACACTGAGGTGGTGCGGTAACGACCGAATATGCGCAGCAATTGGCAAATGGCCTGCGTCGTAAACATGGTCATATTTGGAGCGGCCATGATACTGCATGGAGTATCTGGGCAAACACCATTCTCGCTGCACCAGGTCATCAACACGATGCCTTGGTGGATGAATCAACACCTCCAGCTAGCTGTTTGCATCTACTGTCAAAGAGAGAAAATGAGCAATTTCTTCGCATCCGACGAGAGTGCCGTGTCGCCCACTACGTCAACGATGGCTACCAAGTAGAAAAGTCGCGGATGCATTCGCAGAGCTGAAGGAAGCACATCAGCATTAAACTTTAAAGCTTTCTGTGTTGGAGAAGCATATCGAAAATTTGCTCCTGAGAAGTCAAATTGGAGAAGCATTCATAAGCTCTGCTGAATCCGCCTTAGATGTACGTGAGAGTGAGTTTTCTGCATCAATAGCTTCCACACTACAGGATGCCGAGGATGTAGACCACATGTAAGTTCAAATAATTACGAAAATTTTATTTTTTATGCACTATCCGAAAATAAACTGAATGAAACAACGACTAGTACAGTATTTAATCATTTATTCAGTATTTTGTGTCCAATAAACAATTAAAATTCATTGCGCTTCTTGCTGTTTTCCTCAAACTCATAGTCAGTTGGATCGTTCACCGTAGGATTAAATTTACCACCCTTGATGTAGCCACTTTTCCTGAATTGGATCGTTCACCGTAGGATTAAATTTACCACCCTTGATGTAGCCACATTTCCTGAGTCCATATTATAGTTTGAATAATGTTTCATAATTTCAGCAATCGTTAGCTTGAGGTGAGGACAATATGCAGGGAGGAAAATCAAATTAACTCCGAGTAACCAGAAGTAATATATCAATTTAGGGTCGCAGTGAATCCGAGCTCCGTCTAGGTCCGTTCTCTATTTGCTGCATCGGAATTTCCGACACTTTGGCTTCCGTGAGGCCAAAATGGCCGGCGAGTTTGGTGATGTACGAAGCAGCTGGAGGTTGCCTAGTATCGTCAACTTGAGTCATCGTTGCAAGCGGTCTACAATTTCCAGGAACTCAAATTCGTTGCTGCACACAACCACCTAAGAACTACTACCAGTGGTTCACCCAACTTTAGTCCAGCGCACGACAGCTTCGCGAACAGCTCTTCCAGCTCGAAAAGATGATTCTGCATATCGTCCCCGTCGTTGATCAATTTGTGACAAATCCGTTTCAACAGCGCAACCTTAGAACAAAGAGATGTGTTTTCATGGTGCTTCTTGAGGTTGTGTCAGGCGTAGGCGTTTGCGTTTTTCGTTTCCCGAATCAGCATATGCTGTTGATCCTCTACAAGCAGCACAGTCGTCACTTTTGCCTTCCGGTCTCTGGATTTCCAAGCTTCCGTCACCGGATCCGGAACTGCCTCCTCGATGTACCGTTACAGGTGTCCCTGGTCTGCAACATTTCCGCCTTGAACTTCCAAACCGAGTAATTGGAGTTATCTATTTTTTTGTCTTGCGATAGGGGAAATTTTTTTTCATAGAACAAACTTGAAATGTTGCTACGCAACGATTTTTCTGGGTTTTCAACCTATTGGCTTATTCGGAAGAGCAAGAAACTTCCACTGACTGATTAAAGACTAATTTTATTTCATTGCATTGACATTAACATACATATGTAATTATTACATTTTGCTTCGATTCGGAACCTCTAACAATTTTAAACATCGACAAAGATTTTTCATTAGGGCCTAACTGACAAACGTAAACAATGGCTTATTCCGTAAATTTCTCATGGCACAAAGGTTACCCATGTAAGCCTCGAATAATACTGGGGGGACGAACCCCTCCCCTTTGAAATTTTCCTTTTGGGGGGTTAGGGGAGGTTTTTGTGGGGGGAATGGGGGAGAAAAAAACCGCGCCGTCGTCTGTGGGGGGGGGGGAAAATAAGCGGGATTGTTTTATGACCGGGGGGCGGTGTTGGTTTTTTGGGGGAGGGGGGGGGGAGAGGGGGAGAAGGGAGGGAGAGGCGTTTGTTTGCGAAGGAAACAAAAAAATTTTTAGTGTGTAGTATACAGAGTATGTGTGAATGAAATATTAAGATGCTTTGTATGATTCTAAGAGTATTGAGTTACCTTTCGATTTGGGTATAATCATGTGATTTGAGTGTAATCAACTTAGCGTGAAACAAAATAAAACTTGTAGTAAGCTATGCGAAAATCTCCTCACTTCGGAAGAACAAACAAAACCAACGCAACGCATTGACATGAGAGGCCGTTAGCTATAAATACCAGCTAGCTGTGCTGATTCAGTTCATTCTTGTAACGAACTTTGCCAGCAACGGATCAAAAGCAGCTGCAACATTGAAGCAAAATAATCGAGGCTGAAATCCTCGGTCAGGTCACGACAATGGCACAGTCGGTAGGTACAATTTTGTTTAATTAACAACGCTGCTCACTTGTGAAAGTGCAGAAGGATATACGAATATACGAAAAATGAAAGTAATATTAACTTTGGTAGGCTCCCTGACGGATATGGGCAGTGGAGTAGGCCAAATGAAATATAAAACAGAATCCCTCCGACGGAAGGGCGGAGGAGATAATAAGTACCCTCGGTAAGGCTCCCTGACGGAAATGGGCAGTGGAGTAGGCCGAAGTGGGCAAAACAGAACCTCTCTGACAGAATGACGGAGGAAGATGAGATAAACGACAGTGGAGTAGGCAATAGGTGATTTAAGAATGTAATTGATCGATATAATTACTGCTATTAAAATTAGACCATATGGGATGGAGTTGAATTCAAAATTTCACCATTTTGCTAACAAATCGGTATTGAAAAGTAAATGAAATTATTTAAATGAATAGTTTTGAAGTTGATGGATGTTGCTAAAAAAAATATTAAGAATATGCAAACACAGCCTTGACCTTTTTTCTTGATAGGAAACGCTATAATGTTGCATTTTACTTTGTCATGAGAGCATAGCCTTCTTGTTCTAGTTTTCAATCAGAGTTTGGAAGCTTCAACCTCAACTGTATTAGCTGTCAGTGACGATTGTCAACTTTGACGCCAAATTCTTATTTTTTTCTAAGCTGACAATATCAGACAAGTGAAAACTGGCGTGTTTAGAATGTTACAATTGTTACAGTGACCGTACTGTATCCCGGATTTATGTCGATATTAAAGTCTATATATAAATTCAAACAGCGTTGACGTTGATGCTCTAGATAACGTTGCTTGTTTTGTCAAGATCCTAATTGATATCAAAATAAAAATTAACGCTGTGATACGAACAATATGAACGTCATTTTCAACTCAAAACAATTGTATGTGTGAAGTTATAAGTAATACAGAATTAGTGAGCGAGTGTTGGTTAATATTGTATTGTTAAGAAGCCTATGAATTTTCCGATCCATGTTGAACTATGCAAATTTGTTGAAAATTTTCATAGACGTTTTGGCAATATTGCCAATAGTTATGATTGTTTCGGACTGCCCTACGGACCTTCACTCATAGTTTCTGGTAGTATGTTCCGCTACTACGGTTGTTTTGTTTTGTGCAATCCAGCCATAGTGTTTCCCGGAAAAGTTTCAGCATGGTATTTACAGTCGATTGTAGGAATTTAAGATACTTTGCGATCATTCCACCTGACCACGTCGGATTTTCAACGTGACAGGTTACAGTGACGGTATTGGTTAACGGGGTTACGTTAATGTTTACGTATATATTTAAATAATATACGTATATATTTAAAATGGATGTTGATGCTTCTGATAATATGGCTTGAGATCAAAATAAAAATTAACGCTGTTATACAAATAAGTTGCAAGTCATTTTGGACTCAAAACGATTTTATGCGTTAAAGTTAGAAGTAATAAAGATTTAGAAAAGAAGCGTTGGTTAATATGATGAAGATAAAAAAGCCTGTTCGTGTTCAGATCCGTGTTAAACCAAGCAAATTTATAGAAAATATTCATATAAGTTTAGGCAATGTTGCAAGTTATGGTGATGAGTTGGATTGTTATGTTGAATAATGGTGTTGTGAAAAGAAAGTTTATGTTTAAGTTGGGCAATAGTAAAATTGATTGCAATGTGGTGATTTCTGGCAACCTTGAAGCGATCAGCAGTAGCTTTTGGCTTTTTTTTTTGGAAATTACGATTTTTATTATGTTTAAATCATAGTCTAATATGCTTCGGTAATAACTGACAAAATGGATCTAGATACGCATGCGTTCTCTTATTGGTTTAGAAAGACGATGATGAATTAAAAAAAAAAAAAGGAATATTTTATTGAAATGAGATTGCAAACTGACAAAATTCAATAATACAGTAGGAGGTATGATTTGCAAAAAAAAAAACAAATCAATGAGGAGCTATTTAAGTAAACTATCATGTTGAAATAGTGGCGTTATGGAAGCTTTCTGTAATGTTGGAATTGATAAGTCTGTAAAATTAAGCATTCCCCGAGTTTACTCAACATAACGCTCTTTACAAAGATATCTATTATATTTAAGTTTTCGTAACGTGAAATTGTTGATAGAACAGTAAAACAAAAAATAATACTTTTGTGCATATCTTCTTGGAACTATGAGTTTGCAAATAGAATATTGGATTAACTAAGGATTTTTCAGGTTAATTATAAACTTGAAATTAATAGTAAATGCTGACCTATGATAATCTTGAAGACAATAGTGATGTCTTCTGAGAATAATGATATTTTATTGGGATAATGTTCCAAAATGTACCAATTTTAAAGTACATTAATTGTGTAAATTAATGTACTGATTGGATGCTAATGAAACTAATGATAGACTTGTCAGACTGTTGTTAAATTTGTTGAATAATTGCGGTAGATACTGATTTTCAATTTCGTGAAGGGGCATATAGTCTTCATCAGTGGACCTCATACAGGCTTCAAGAAGAAGAAATTGATAAAAACGGTGATTTTTTGTGCAATATATTTTAATCAAAATCAAATAACTAATCCTTTCCGGATATTCTGAGATTACATCCCGGTAAAAAAAAATTAAAAGAGAAAAGCCCAATACAATAGAACTAACAATAGTGTATTATGCAAACAAACAGTTTGGCAATTAAAAAAAAAAAATAACTGTATAACTTGTAACAAAAGAGAAACATGATGATGGCAATGAGAAAATTGAAATTTTTATCAATTTTGGAATTGATAATCTAATGTTGAACTTCAAAATGAAATTTTAAAACAAATAAACTCATTCTGGCGTATACTAACCAACAAATTAAAGAAAATGAAACACACTCTAGAGGCTAAAAAAAAAAAGAAAGATTCAGAGTAGACGAGGGGGGGATTGTAGTATACAGAGTATGTGTGAATGAAATATGAAGATGCTTTGTATGATTCTAAGAGTATTGAGTTACCTTTCGATTTGGGTATAATCATGTGATTTGAGTGTAATCAACTTAGCGTGAAACAAAATAAAACTTGTAGTAAGCTATGCGAAAATCTCCTCACTTCGGAAGAACAAACAAAACCAACGCAACGCATTGACATGAGAGGCCGTTAGCTATAAATACCAGCTAGCTGTGCTGATTCAGTTCATTCTTGTAACGAACTTTGCCAGCAACGGATCAAAAGCAGCTGCAACATTGAAGCAACATAATCGAGGCTGAAATCCTCGGTCAGGTCACGACAGTGATTAGTACATTATTGTAATTGATAAGTTCAAGTATGAATAGTCATATGTTTCTGTTGTTTGGTGAGGTGGGTGGTGTGCAATGTTGGGCGGAGTGGTGCTTGGTGTCCCGGCAGGGTTGGGGGGGGGGATTGGAAGGTAGAAAAAAAAAAAAAAAAATTTTGTTGGAGTAATATATATAGTTTTTAGGGGAGGTAAGAGGGGAGGGGAGGCTAGGGGATTTTTTTGTGGGGGGGGGGAAAAAAGAGGGGGACAGGGGGTGGGGTTTTTAGGAGAAAAGAGGATTTTGGGGGGGATGGGGTAAGGAGGGGGGGGAAGGGAGGAGTATTTTGTGGTGGGGGGGGGGGGGGGGGGGGGGGAAGGACCATCGTCGAATCCACCTTTCATATCTCGCTACCCGCATTGCTCTTGAAACTATTGCTAATAGTAGTGAACATGTCGAAATTAGCAAAATCATTGAATGCCGGTGCTGTTCCGGTCTTAATGTTAGTGTTTGTAATGTCTAGTTTCGCGAATGCGTCGTCCATACGGGAGAACTCATAATCAAACGGCTTACCCTTCGCCATCGGTGAAATCAACTGCTATTGAAATTAGAGTTTACGACTGGGGAGCGGTGCTGGCGAGGCCGAGAATACCCTAAAACTGGAAGCATACAGCAATCTTGGTAGAAGCAAAGAAGAATGCTCGTTGGTAGAAGTGAAGCTGTAGTTAATTGGCCACCAATCGCAGATGGTGAAAAAACTGACAATGACCCGAACACGTAAGCGGACCAGGAAGGGGATTGCAGTATCGAAGGTGACGGAGCGGCAGGTTTTTAGTTCTTATTGTCGAAGATAACAAAGTAGGCGAAACTGCCACCGCTGCTGCTGTCGCTAAATGCATTCGTCGACATCGATGCTGGTGGCGCTGGCTTTATCTGTGTAGCGACATGCAATGGTCTTCTGGGCCGGTCTTGGTGGAGGCTGTTTCGCCTTCTTCGAAGGCAGCGCAGGACTAGGTGATTCCGGCCTAAGAGGTGCAATGAACTTACTTAAGCTAGAAGAGAGTTTTTAATTAGCGCTGATTAATTAGTGGTTAATTAGCGTGTAATACAACGAATGTATCGCATCCAAACTTGTCATTGAAAGTATCTTGTACCATTCCCTGGTGTTCGGCGAACGGATCCGTTGCCACACCGATCGACGAAGTAAATGGATCGCTTGATTTGTTATCAAGAGCACTGGTAAATTCGTCCTCGAATCCGGCGCCTAGCTCGTGTCGAACTGCCAAACCATGTTTCCCTGTCTTCACTAGCCCCGCAACCGTTGGCCTAATTATCTCCAAATGGATTACGATTGCTCGCATTTTCGGTTTTTGTATAATTGATTTCGATGGAAACTCAAAACACGGCCTATGCATCGCTCATCTGTTATTGACACTCCTGGATTCGAGTAACCATCGCGGTGACCTGGTTTATTTTGAGCTTCGTGTCCTGTAGTTGGGTTGCAAGCCGATCGATGTCTTTGGACCTGGAGTGGTATTCTTATTCTAGAACGAGCTGTTCTCCTGTATAGAGATAAAAATTCTGCTTTTTACAAACGCAAAGAAAAAACGGTAAACAACAGAGTTTTTAGAAATGGGATGCACTGACAGAAAAGGTACTGTTGCCAGAAAAAAAATTCAATTTCGAGGTGATAATAATTTCACTACTTTACAGAGTTGCCAAAACGCCTCATATTTGTTCCAAATGGTTATATTCACCATAAAATGTGGAACAAATTCGAGCATTTAAAAAATTGAAAAGGAAGATAAAATATTACTTGCTTTGAAGGAAAAATATAAAAAATGGGGTTAGGTCTGACGTTAACAAACATGAGGAGTGATCATAGATAAAAATGGTTACAAAAGAAAGTTATTAACGCTAACGTTATGGGAAGTTTATTGCCTTTGTAGGAAAAATAAAAAATACGGGGATTATGGCGATGAAGGATTTATAGTTAATAATCTTCTTTTCCAGATGATGGTGGTGGGTAAAAAAAAAATATAATGAATGATTATATCAAGGTAATGAGAAAATAAAATTTTATTGAAATATGTTTTTGTGTTGTTTTTTAGGTTAGGGGAAGTAATTGTATATTAAGAATATTAGATTAAAATAGTTTTGTGTTTGGTGGTTTGTGGCTTTTTGGCTTTTGGGGGTGGTTGGGGTTGGTTGGGGGGTACTTTCCGTTTTGTTAGAAAAGTGTTCGCACTTGAATTTAATACCTCTTGTCATTTAATGCTGCAAAATGGTTAATATCCTCTCTTTTTTCGTTTTATTTTACTGAAATTGTTTATACAAACAGACTATATATTAGCAATGTGAAATTGTGATATTTTAGTGGTTATTTAGCGAGTTACAACATCTGTGTTATGTGTTATGCTTGGTTGTGAACCGATATTAGGAATCCGAATTGCCTGTTAGTGCGGTCCAGTTTGTTTTGGCAGTTAAATTATTGAACAACTACTTATATTGCAAAACGCTGAACCGATACTACCGGAGTGATTATAATGTATTTAATTAGGCCCACATATTAAACAGAATTCCTACTACGAATAAATAGTAAACAATGCTAGGTTAGGTTGTAATTCGCTTGTATCCGCCGGAATATCACAAAGCATACGTGGAATCACTTTTTGATCGCTTTATATTTGTAATTTCAGACCAAGGGTACCTCCAGCTTTGGTAAACGTCGTAATAAGACCCATACGCTGTGCCGTCGTTGCGGCCGGTCGTCTTATCACATCCAGAAGCATACCTGCTCGCAATGTGGATACCCAGCGGCCAAGATCCGTACCTGTAAGTATCTAAAGCGTGTAATAATAATACAAACGTCTCTTCCAGTATCTTCAATTGAAGGAATTATCAGTTTTCTTCAAGCAATGGAACAGACGGAGAGAAAACACTCTTACCGATCAAAATGAAGCGAATCTGTTTTGTTGTCGTTTCATTAAAGAGTAAGGAAACAGCTAACTAATGGGTTTAGCTAAGAATTTAAATCAGCGAACTGAACAGATTTTTGTGTGCGGTGCCCAAATATCTACAAGCCCATTGCACGAACCCATCAGAACAAGCATAATTTTTCGAACGGACTGTTAAAACTATATGAGAAAATACAGAAACATGAAGCTTTCATTCAATTACGCCTAGCAGGATTGCTTTTATTGTCAATCTGTTACTTCTCTAATATCGAATTCGTGTTTGAACCTAGGTTGAAACTAGTTCCAATCTGCGATACCCGAACTTATTGTCAGTGCAAACCTCTATACGATACGAGTTACAAAGAAAATCTACACACTGACGTTCAACACACAAAAAGCCGACCCAATTTTGATACCCGATCCAGTTTGGAACTGGATCAAAATTGAATTCGTTATAAGATTAGTATATGGTTGAACTTTATAAAAATAACGTGAAACCCTATGGTTTTTCAATTTTTAGCTACATTTTTAATCTAACTTAAAGATCGACCGTTTTCCGTTTCTACTACTCGTAGTTGATACGGCGGTGTTACATTTTGAATGTTACACAAACCGTATGATTTTCCTCTCGTCATGAGATACATCGGTTAGAATTTCTAAAACGTATGTTGGTGTATCAGCGAATTAATTGGCAAATACACATTTATTTAGCAAGTTATTAGCAATTAGGGAAGGTCCATTAATTATGTCACGCAGTAGGGTGGGAAGGGGGGGTTCGAGAAAACGTGACGATCCATACAAAAAAATTTGAAGGTCCATACAAAAAAACGTGACGGGGGGGTTACAAAAAGTCAATTTTAGCGTGACGTAATTAATGGACGTTCCCTTAGTTGAAGTTACAGTTCCACTTTACAAGTAACGTCGCTTTGAAAGGTTATGCTTGTAAAATCTCAATCGAATTTGGATGGCAATAACAATTCCTGGCTGACTATGACATGGCCAGAGAAAACGCGACACGCGGCACGACGCGAAAAGTAATCAATAAATCTAGTGTTCAGAATCATAAGGGTCTATCTGCAACGATCGATTTGCTGTAAATTGGATTAATTTTTATCTAAAACAGTACTTATGGGGCTGGTTTATAACCTCTGAAACAGTTTGGTTAAAGGTGTTATTAGCAAGCAAAAGCAATGGCAAACACAAATAAAATTAATACATTTCCTTTCACAAGGTTTAAAATTAGGTATCAGAACTAATTTTGACTTCATTTTTCACATCAGAATGCTAGGCAGTGATGACAATTTTGTTCTGAGGTGAACAAATGCAGTCGAACGTGCTTCTTGCCACCTTACTTTAAAAGAGGGTAAGTGAAAAAAAAAAAAATCGTTGATGTCTGATTCGCCCTTATTCTAGCATTGAAATGCAACCAAACCAAGCCATTGTCATAAGAAAAAAATGATGAAGATAATCAATCATTGCAGAGGACCCATTTACTTCTGAAAACTTGAAATGGGCTTTTCTTGAATGATCGCGCTACGTCTACTCAGGTCGGCATCCCTGTATTGATGTATATTCTGCATACCATATGAATATGTGAGTCGAGACGTGTCGCACTCTCCAGATTATACTTTTTTTTTGCAATTGCGAATTCCAAATCACATGAGAAGTAAGAAGTAATTCGAATCAGACATTCACAAATTATTTATAATAATACAGATTTTATTGAATTCAGCTGTCTAAATAATATCAGATTGCAGATTTGCAATTTATGTTATTAAACGCGCCTATACGTTAGTTGTACAGGTATACCTCGATTATGTGTACACGACACTGAGCTCTTCGAATGCCAATTTCTAGAAAATCATCAGACAGAACATTCGTTCCCCTATATCTTGATAATTTGTGTCTGAGGAATCGACTTGTCATTTCCGAGAAATCGCCATTGGAAGAACTAACTAGTGTATATATATATTCGAGGTCTATCTGTACATGGACGATCGTAGCGGGACTAAAAAAGGCACGAAAAAAGAAAAATTATAATAGTAATGTAAAATATAAAAGGGGCTTTTAATCGAATACCAATAAAAGTAACTTGAAATATTGTTTAGACCAAGTTATTAATCCATACAGTTAAGTCAAGATACCAAGAGCTGTACTTGTACTTTTATAAAATTATATATGACAATTGAGTTCGGTCTACCTACTCCCTGGTTTCCCTATTAACAAAGTAATATTGCAACTCAGGTTGTGGATGAAGAAGATCAATAACTGTATTTCTCTTTTTTTTCTATTCTAGACAACTGGTCGATCAAGGCTAAGAGGAGGAAGACCACTGGAACTGGCCGCATGCGTTATCTGAAGATTGTGCGCCGTAAGTTCCGCAACGGTTTCCGTGAAGGACAGGTTGCCAAGCCACGCAAGGCTACCGCATAAACAGTACGAGACGATGATACTACTATGTGAAGTGCGCTGATTGATGGAGGAAGAATAAATCTAAAATCATTCTCAAATGTTACGCACCATACACATGATTTTTTAATCCGAACAAATCAAGAAAATAGACCCTTTCCCACGTAAAATTTAAAAAGGGACTATCTTTGTCGATCGATTCTCTGTATCGACTTTCTCTTGTGTGAATGCGGCCTCTCTATAGAATATATTGATGAACGGCCAACTAACGTTTTCTCTCGGCCTTAGCTTTTAGCAAAAAAATAGAGCCAAAAAATCAATGGTCTATGAAGAGAATCTATCAACGAAGATGGGCACTTTTAAAATGTTACGCGAGGTTTCTAATCAGCAGATGCAATGGCTGAAATGTTTTCGTGAGGAAGTTAAGGTAGCTTCATAAGAATTAACTTAATTTCTCGGTTGAAAGTCACGTAAGGGGCTATTCTTAAACCACACAGACTTTTCTGGGGGAGGGTTTATTTATTTGTTTATTTGTTGTTGACATCAACAGGCTCAATGTGGCCCCAATGATGTACATCGGAAAACCCGGTGCTGTTGCTACTAGACGGTCATGTCTCCCACACAAAAAACTTGGCGTTCCTCGAAAAGGCTGTTGAGAACAACCCCAAGTAACCACAAGCATTATATTATTGCTCTTATTCAACACACAATCAACATCGTTAATGCGGGATCGCATCAATTCAACAGTTGTCAAGTAATGAAACGTTAGATTAGCTTTAAGAATATAATGATGCATTACCAATGCAATGATACATTATCAATGCAATAATGCTACTTTAGCAATGTCTTATGGCATTACAAAAGGTATAGCATTAGTTCGATCTTAGTGGGGCCCTTTTCAGCTTTAATCCAACTTCAATGATGCACTAGACGTAATGCATATGCCCTATATATGCAAGCTATTATAGGCTCGTGGTTACTTGGGATGTTACAGATGTTGAGTCTCCCGCCTCATTGCAGCCATAAATTACAACCATTGGACGTGAGTTTTATGGGTCCGTTCAAAACCAACTTTTCTAAAGCTGTGGAAACGTTTCTGAAGAACAACCCAGGAAAAGTTTTCACATTTAACGAGATCAGCAGTTTGTTGGGCAAAGCATTTACACAAACTTCCTGTGTAAACACTGCTATAAACGGATTCCGAAAGACTGGAATAATTCCATTCAATCGATACATATTTTACGATCATGATTTCGCTCTGTCGTATGTAACAGACATTCCATTTCCTGCTGCGGTTGAATTAGAAGATGATGAGCCGCCTTTCTATGGATTCGAGGATGTAGCAGGTGAAAAGTCATTTCAAGAACACCGAGGGTGTCCGGCGGTTTTGGACATTGATATAGTTGACGAAGGAGAGAAAGGTTCAGCAAAAAATAAATTCTAAAAATGGTTCCGAAGCTTCTAAGAAAAAACGTGGTCGCCTAACTAAAGCGGACAAGCGCAATTAGCAAAATTTGCATGATTCCCTTTGTGATTTATGCTGCAAATGCTTCAGTTTTCCAATGGTGGGCATGGTTGGCGCAAATGCAGCCTGTGCTTTTTGTGGTTTCACGAATGTAGCGGTGAAAACTGCCCATCATGCCGTCCGTAAGATTCTTTCTTTTTTGACGTAGGACTACGTCTGTGTTTTCAATACTGGGGTACACGTTCGAATTGCGAAAATTTGGAGCGTCACGAAAAATATATAGGTTTTGAACGTTAATAACTAAGTCATTCTGCGATTGATTTCCAAAATGTTTGCTCCAACCGATCGGGACATTTTCTACGCTTCGATTTCAATATTTAAAACTATTAATTTTTAACATTCAACTATTGAAATTAACGCAAATATAAGGTGATGTCTTATAATGCCCATTTTTCAGAGTCAATTTACTAAATGCACAGTACTTCCCTATCACAGACTTCAAATTTAAGTAAGGAACGTCTCACATGCAGCAGTGCACGATATAAAAGGGAACGAACAGCTTCAAATTTTCTTATTCAGTATCAGGACGGTATTTTTCGGGGTAGAACCATCTGTGTTTAGCGCCCTGGTTCCCAAATTTAGACAGGATGTCAATAACTATTATATTATGTATTTCACACAAAAAGATCTCTTCAAGGCTACTATTCTGATTTTGAAAGAGTGCTATACTGAATTATTATAAGAGTTTGCTCATTGTATCCGCATGACACCTACCTAATTCGTAAATCCTGGTCGATCCTGAATTCCGCACAATTTCTGTTCGATAAATACAAAATGTTTCTTAAAATCATGTATCGGTAAAGAAAATAACTCAGGGTCGTTTTAAAGTTTATTTGCTTTTTGTAATCGCAGCCCGCTGATTGCTGGCATGTTATGATTTCTCTATCACAGACATAATTTTATTATAACAAGTTGTTCAATGTTGGTAATGTTTTTTCAAAATCCAATCAGTGCTTGAAAGTGTTTCTGTTCGTTTTAGTGCATTGGATAGAGTCCCTACCTTGCAATAGGAATCAAATATTTTTGAGAAAGTGTTTGAAAGAGAAAGTGAAATGTCGCAGAGTATGGCTGCAAAGTATCAGAGCAGCAATCGGAGCGAATAAATCTTCAAGTTATTTTAAATAATAGCATGAGTTTAAAGTCGACTTTCAAACATTTGGAGAAGTTATTAAGGGTTAATTAAATTCCTGCAAAAAAATTATCGTGAAAATTGATGACCAATTAACATAATGATTTGTATACAGTTACATCTAGGGTTTTTTTTTCATTAGGGCGAATCTACAATTGAGAGATTCTCTCCGGGCTAGCCCTCTTTCATTTATAAACTAATCTCCTTTACGTTTTTCATTCTACTTTTGTAGAGTATGCTAGCCAGCACTGTTGTGTTTCGATCTGTACTAAAGAATCCCTCGAAAGTTTTACAATGGCGCTGTAGTGAATGAAAGCCCGGAGAGAATATCTCAATTTTAGATTCGCCCTAATGAAAAAAAAAACCCTAGACATATTCTTTAAAGAAACCTTGTATGTACTTGAATATAAAATTCACATTTCGAACAGGTCCTCAACTATCTTTCATGCCATAAAAATCAGGACCCTCTCAACCATCGTAGCAAATACAACCGTGTTCGTATCATCATTCAAACCACACGGCCCTCTTCAGAGCCACCAAATGCTTTCTAAAGAGTGTACAATAGAATTTTTTCACATACTTACTTTCTAATGCTGTTCTACGAACACCAACGCTAGTTTGACCTAGACTACGGCCATCGGCTAGGAGGTAAAATGAAAATTTGAAAAATAGCGACCATCACGAATATTTGAAACATTTTGAACGCTAACAACTTTGTCATTTCTCGATAGATTTTTGAGATTGTTGCTTCAATCAGTTGGAACTGTCAAGTCAATGTTCAAAAATATCAATTATTAATGACTTTGAATTCTCAAACAGACTTTAAACAATCTATAACGCGATAAGGATAATGGTCTCAAGCTAGTCGATCACATCAACACAATCACCACTGCCAGCACAGCCGTTGCTCTTACGTCATACCAACATTTAAATGCAGTCTAGCACCGCCAAAAGATTTGTAAAGAAAAAAATATTATATTTTTTTATATATTATTTATGTCGCGCGTCCTTGAAGACTACGTTTGTGTTTGTCTAAGAAGAATAAATATATGTGACACACAAAAGGTATTATTTTTGAAACGGGGGTGTTTTAATTTTTTTTGGGGGGTTTTTTCCATATGCCTCTTTTTATACAAAAAAAAAAAAAAAAAAAGTAGGTGCGCAACTAAGTTCCCGTTGTTTAGCAATAGATAGCGCCAGTAGTAAGTGCTGGTCGAATATTGTACATCTCAAGCGTCATAAACCAAGCTCAGACGTATGGTAAACAAACCGCTTTGCCAAATCAGTGATTTTGGTTTAGTGTTGTATATTTTGGTTGTTTGAAGATGTCTGATTTCGTGCCAATTAATCGTCATTTGCGGGAAGTGTTGATTTTCTTTCATTCGAAGAAAACGGCGGCTGAAGCACATCGAGAGCTCCAAAAAGTTTACGGTGATGCTGCTCTGAGTGAAACAACGTGTCGTGAATGGTTTCGTCGCTTCAAAAATGGTGATTTCAGTGTTGATGATCGTCCGCGTGAAGGAAGGCCAAAAAACTTCGAAGACTCTGAATTGGAGGCATTGCTTGATGAGGATCCGTGTCAAACGCAAGAAGAGCTTGGTTCAGGATAAGGAGTTTCCCGCCAAGCCGTAACGATTGCATGCGTTGGGAATGATTCAAAAGCAAGGAACTTGGGTTCCTTACGATTTGAAGCCAAGAGATATTGAGCGTCGTTTTTTCGTCTGTGAACAACTGCTCCAGCGGCAAGAAAGGAAGAGTTTTCTACATCGCATTGTGACGGGTGACGAAAAATGGATTCATTACAGTAACCCAAAACGGAAACATTCATGGGGGCTGCCCGGGCATGCTTCAACATCGTCGCCTAGGCCGAATATTCACGCTGCGAAGGTTATGCTGTGTATTTGGTGGGACCAAGTTGGTGTTATTTATTATGAGCTGTTGAAACCAAACGAAACCATTACCGGGGAACGGTATCGAACTCAAGTGATGCGATTGAGCCGAGCACTGCACGAAAAACGGCCACAATACGAGCACAGACACGAAAAAGTGATTCTTCAGCATGACAACGCACGACTTCACGTTGCGAAACCCGTGAAAACCTACTTGGAAACGCTCAAATGGGAAGTCCTACCCCATCCGCCATATTCTCCTGATATTGCACCGTCCGATTATTACTTGTTCCGTTCGATGGCACATGGTTTCACTGGTCAGCAATTCCACTCATATGATGACATCTCAAAATGGCTTGATTCTTGGATAGCATCAAAAGACGAACAGTTCTATCGAAATGGTATTAGCGTTCTACCAGAAAGATGAGGAAAAGTCGTAGCTAGTGATGGGCAATACTTTGAATAATTCGTTTGTAACCTTTGTTTTCAAAATAAAGTTCCTTTTTCACCAAAAAACAGCGAGAACTTAGTTGCGCACCTAATAATAAAATTCATTACACATTGCTACGAAGTCCTACGTCAACTTTGCGTGCAACCCTGTGGGGTCGTTCGTTTTTTTTTTTTTTTTTGTTGAAATATTTTTATAAAAAAATTATTATGAGAAAGATTTTTTTTTTCTTTTTTATATTGTTGTTGGTGGTAATATATTATTAATATTTAATGAAAAAACTTACCTCTATTTTTTTATGTGTGTGTTATATCTCCTGGAGGGGTGTTCGCTGGTCCCGCTTCATATATTATTATATTCTTTCTTTCATTTTAAAAAAATTATTGTGTTTGTGTGGGGTTAATTTTTTTTTTTTTTTTTTTTTTTTTTTGTGGAAAGGGATGGATTTATTTTTTTAAATAAAATAGAGGGAAATTTAATGTGTTTTGTTTTTGTAAATTAATTTAATTATTTGGTGTGGGTGGTGTTTTTCTTTTTTTTTTTTTATTATGTTTGGTTTTTTTTTTGCGAAAAAGGTTACAAAACACTTGGCGGGGTAATTATTATTATGGTTATTGCAAGAGCGGGGAGAATTAAGACGGGTTGGAGAAAGATGCAGTCATCGGTCGCACGAATCCGAACGTAGATTTTAAGATCGTCTGCATAAGATAGTCGTGGGCCTTCGATGACCAAATTCACATCGTTGAAATAAAGTAGGAAGATCAACGGTCCCAGATGACTTCCTTGGGGTATCCCTGACGTGGCTGGATGAATGCCGGACTGGCAGTTACCAATAGTGATCATCAGCTGTCGATCGGTCAGATATGAGCGAAACCATCGCAGAATATTGCCGCTAACCCCAAGTTTTTCTAGTTCCGCAATCGCAATTGCGTGGTTCAGGTTGTTGAATGCCGCTGACAAGTCGGTATATATGACGTCAGTTTGAGCTCGTTCAGCCATACTATCCGTGATACACGGTAGATTACTAGTAGTGGAACGACAAGAAGTGATGATCACAACTTAGATATTGCTTGCTATGAGAAAGTAGAGGCTCCATGACCACTAACTCAAATAGCTTCGAGAGCGCGCAAAGAAGTGATTCCTCGATAATTATTCATGTCTCGTTTGGTTCCTTTCTTGTGGACCGATAACAGATGTGCAAATTTCCAGCAGAATGGGAACACTCCTCTTGCGACGGAAATTTGGAATAGGCGCAACAACGGCGTCAGTGAGCATGTGGAACACCATCGGGTCCAGGATTGAAGGATGACTTGAGTTGTTTTGCAGCGAATGTAATCATGTCGACGTTGATATCGATTGCACCCAGAGCTTCGGCACATCGTTAGCTGCTGATGTAACGTGTTCATCAGTCATTCTCGCCGGAGAAAACACTGGAAAACTTTTCGGAAAACAGGCGGCATATCTCCTGGGGGGATGAAGCGACTTCACCGTTTAGCACCATTGAAGATGGTAGATGATGAACTGTACTCCCGTTCTACGCATAACTGTCCCATGTTGCTTTTTGCCAGATTCTAGTTTTGCCAATGTATGCTTACCTTTTTAAATTAACTATTGCTTGCAAACAGAAACATCTTTTATTTGTTCTTTGTTTATAACAAACAACATCAAGTTAGATTGTCCAATGTTGAAATTCTCAACAGTTTGTTCAAAATGACGTATCTGATTTTGTAAACAAAGAGGGGTAGAAGGATTCAACCGAATTTTTGAAACCCTTAGCACTGTCACGCAAACTAGGACCACCAACACAAGAAACAACACTTCCCTAACATGATGGTGATGCTAGTTTCCGTGGGGGTGCTCAGAGTTTTTCGTTCCCTTTCTTTGTTTACAACATCAGATACGTCGTTTTGAATAAGTTGTCGAGAATTCTGATGTCATTGAAAAATGATAGATTTAAGTTTGATAGATTTAAGTTTACAACATTCTCAACTAAGGTTTTTTTTACATGAGAGATACGTTCCACTTTTACTATGAAACCGCGTTAAAAAAGACTAAATAGAGTTGATAAATTCACATGCATAAATATTTTAAATTACTTCGATTTTGTTTGCATGTGATACCTTTTCATGCAATGACCAAAAAAAAAGTTTTTAAAATTTTGAGTATTCACACCAAAAATTGTGAATTTTTTTAAAAACTGCTCTATGATTACTTTTTGCCCAAAACGAAAAATGTGATTCGAATTAAGTCGATAAGTTGTTCTGTCCTGGAGTTATCACCGAAAACAAACCGTGTAAAAAAAGACCTTATTGTACATTGTTTTCCTTTCTGTACTGAAGTGTACGTAGTGATAAAAAAATAACCAGAATCATGGTCGGAGCATAAACAATTATGCAAAGCTTTTATAGGTATGTATTAAAATAAAAGAAGACGATTATTGTTGGTCTTCCGGTGGGTTAGGCCAGAACGTTGGTATTGACGTCGAATGATATTAAGGAGTCGAATGCGATATTTGATATAGCTGTCATGTACATTCTTTCATTGTCGGTGTTCGGTGTGGATTCCTTGGATGTGGACTGTATAATGGGGACCTCTGAATGCGGATGTTGGGCAAGATCGGTCGAGATTAATGCTTTGTTCATACTACAGCGTTGTAACATAATACAAGGCTGTCTTGATGCGTTTTCGCTTGTTGATAATTTTCAAAACACCCTTGTATTATGTTACATCTCTGTAGTCTGAACAACGCATAACAGTAAAAAGAAATTCGAATATTCGCGCAACTCTTATATTTCTTCCTCTTTCTACTGCTAATTTATTGATGATTGATTGAATTCTTTTGTTTTTAACGCTTAAATGGTCTTTATTTTAATATATTATGTTTTTAACATATATTTCACATTTTAAGTGGTAAGCCAGAGGGGCCCGTCAGCTTAAGTTTCATACTAATCTTATTTGAAAATTTTATAAGTTTGGTCAAACCAATCGATTACATTTTTCCTACAAGAAGAATTTGATTTTGAATTAAACAATATTACCTAACTAAATTTAACAAACTTAAAACTAACGTGCAAGATCACGGAAGATCTGGTGAGGAGATCTGGCACAGGACTCTCTGAATCTAGCCAGGGTTGGCGTTCTCCGTTCTTCCAACGTCAGGCGATGGATCTCGTAGTTTCTAGTCCTCGGGGACTGTTCAGAATCATTCTCAGCAAGTTGATTCGAGTGATCTGAAGCCTTGCATGGTGAGACTTGGCGCATGACTCTCAGACTGCCAAAGCGTAGTCTATCACCGGAAGGATAATTTGCTTGTGGATAGCAAGCCTATATCTAAGGGAGAGAAAGGACCATCTGTTGATTAGAGGGTATAGAGACCTCTTGAGGTTGTAGCACTTTGTGGATATTTTGTTTACGTGGGATCTAAATAGCAATGTGCTATCAAGGGTGAAACTATCACATTAATAGGCGGAAAAAGCCGTGGTGATTTTGAGTGTGTGAACAGAATGGTCTGTGTTTTTGCTGCATTGATACAGATTTTCCAGCTGTTGAAGTAGTCGGACAGAGCATCCAGGTCTTCCTGGAGTTTATGTGTCAGACCTCGAATCACTCTCTGCGAACATAGACGAAATACCACCACCCGGTAGGGGAGGATTATCTGACGTGATGATGCTAAATAAGATGGGAATTAGGAGGCTCTCCTGTGGGCCTCCAGCGTTAATATTGAACGCACCGGAATGGGAACCCCGCAGGAAGACCGCTAAGTATTATTTGATGATTTTCCCGAGGAAGATCGGGAAGTTGAATCGATGCAGCTTATACACAAGACCATCATACCAGACACTGTCGAACGCCTTCTTGACGTCCAACAACGCCATGGCAGTTTTTGAAACGGACTTGTTCCGCCTTAAGATAGTAACCCTTGACAACTGTTAGACTGTGGAATAACCTCTCCTAAATCCGAACTGCTCTGGGAGGAATATGTTATTCTGGTTTGAGAACTCCAGCAAACGGCTGAGGATCAGCTTTTCGAATAGTTTCGAGATGGAGGATAATAAGCTGATGGGGCGATAGCTCTTTGCACTGGAAGGGTCTTTGCCTGGCTTGTGGGTTTGGGATAACTTTAGCATACTTCAAACGAGATGGCAAGTAGCCAAGCTCCAAGCATTTGTTGAACACCGCGGCCAGGTGGACAAAAAAGGCAATGCTTAAGTTTTTCAACTCAAAGTGGAGTACTCCATAGACACCTGCGGCCTTCATTTTTTTTGGTTGATTTGAGGACTGCTGTCACCTCATCAGCAGTTATTCTTGACTCATCAGGAACAACTATGGAAAATTCAGCGGCTCTAGACATTGCTTCCTGAACGGCAAGCTCTAACCATGTCAGGACTAACCATGGTACGACCTAGGTTATGGGAATTCACAGAGTGCTGGCCAAGTACATTGGCTTTTTCAACAGGTGTAAGTAATAGCGAATGGTCCGCATTTGATCGGGAGAGGAAAGATGAGGGATAGGTCTCAGCTTGTTTTTAAGGATTTTAGTATTAAAATAAAAGAAGACGATTATTTTTGGTCTTCTGGTGGGTTTGGCCAGAACGTTGGTATTGACGTCGAATGATATTAAGGAGTCGAATGCGATATTTGGTAGAGCTGTCTAGGTTCAGAGAGTTTCGCACCAATCTGGAAGCTGGCACGTGTTGATTCCCGGGTAATCCGGTAGTCCACGAATAAACACCTTCAGTGGCTTACTTCCGGGGGTGTCGTGAGTGTAATACTCGAGCTGCTTCGACTCCAGGAACCATCTTGTGGCTTTGAAATCTGCTTTGGTGGAGCAGACGATCTTGGTGCCCATGCTGCATAGCTTAAAGAGTGGATGGATTTGCGCCGCCGCAAGCTCGTTCCTGAGTGCAGCGATTTTCTTCGTGGTGGTAAAGAGTGGCGGGATTTTCACCTTTTTCGGCACCGTTGGACCGGTAGCGTGGCAAAACTCTTGCTGGCCAGTAGTCTGACATTGTGATCCAGTGAGCCGGGGTTGGTACCATCTTGTCGCGGTCGCTTTGAACCGCTTACTTGTTGACTGCAGGCAGCATCTGATGTTGTACGTTGGCTTGAGGTGGAGGCACTCGCTTATTTGTTGCGCGTCATCGCAACATTGATTGGTATCGGTTGGTTTGCTGCCAACTTCTGCAGGTCAGCTTTGAAGCTTTTCGCCGCGAGCAGGTGGCCAAGCGTCGATGAGGCACGAGGAGGGCCCGAAATCGCGGCACAAACGACGAGCGAAGAGAGAACGAAACACTACACTACCGAATAGCGCGGGAAACAAAAACTACTCAACGATATCTAAGTTGGATTAGCACTGGTGAGGTCCAAACGAAGATCGAAACGCAGCGGGAAAACGAATTTAATCGCTCAATCATCAAGCAGAGAGCTAATTGAATTCTTCAAGAATGTGTGTGTTTTTTTATAGCCGTTTTCCTTTCTTTATAGCGGTCTTCTTCATCCATCGGTCGGCTGCTGTGACCGATGTTCGTCGTTAATAAGGCGGGGCATATTTTGTTCGTTCCTTTTTGCGGCTTTGACGCAACATACACCGGCCTCGTTGCAACGTTGCGTTCTTACTACTTTGTCGTGTTGTCGTCAAGTAGGCATTGATTATCATCTGTTGGCAGTATAGACAGTTTCGTGACTGGACGTCTGTAGACCGTTCCTTCACTCAAAACGTCCACAGCTCGAACCAGGTTGTAGGCACCGGGATGTACTGAAATTACTCGGCCGAGTTTCCAGCATAGCGGTACCAACAATCAATGTGCAACTAGCGATTTGAAATTGGTTCACTGTTGTAGAACACCTAGGTCCGAAGTATACCTTGCAGTCTGCACCTTGCAATAATTCTTGCGCTTTTCGGTACCTTCCGGTACTAGTATCTTGGTTGTTGTTTTGATTCAGTATGTTATTTTGACACAACATTTGAGAATGTGTTGGTGTGAGCTACGTTGTAAGGGGCGAATCATTGAGCTTGGGACCGAGCTTGGGACCGATGTGCTAGTACTGACTGAGCCAAGAAAAATATCGTATTTGTTCGGGACCTACTGGTCTTAGAGTTAGTCTATGGCGGTACTATGTTCGCCATTTTTTCGGTGATGAACCTGGGACCCAGAGTCCAGAGGAACGTGGTTTGGTTGCAGTTGGTCACGTTGATCCATAACCAAGATGGGATTCTTGCTTCGGATCGGTTTCATTATGAAGCTGTGTATGGTGCCGCTGACACTTTCGGTAGCTCTTCATTGATGGAAAGTTGTTTGATCGATGTCCCTTTCGTAAGCAATTGAAGCACACGCCTGCAGCGCGCAGATTTTCCATAGTTGAAATGCGCACCGTTGCAACGACGCAGGGGTCACCGAGAGGTGCGACTTTTACCTCTCGGAGGCCTCTGCGTCGTTCGACGAAGCGGCGTGAGCTCGGCTAAAGAACTTTGGGGTTGATGCGAACTGCTTCGGTGTAGGCGTCGTCTTCGTAGTCGGTATTTGCTTTGCGGTTTCACGACGATCCAGATCTTGACAGTGCGACTTCAGAAAATTAACCGTCTTTTTGTAGGTCGGCAGCTCACCGGATAGAACAGATTGTTCCCAGTGCTTGCGTGTTGAATTGTCCAATGCTGCTGTGAGTAGGTAAACTACAATCAGCTCCAATACACCAGAGATCTCCTGTTGCATGTACTCCAAGCTCTCGAAATTGTTGGTACACGCATCAAGAAGGCTTCGTAACGAGAAAGTGATTTGAGCTGCTCGTTTGCTTCACTAGCATGCAGCATGCTATGTTGCTCGTCGTCGGTTGGTACAGCTGCATTCGTTTTGCTGCTATCGGGGTCGGGGCAGCTCATTTTGTTTTGCTGCTGCTGCTGCTTTGTTCGGGTCAGGTTGGCTTCTGAATATTTTATCCTTCGTAAGCGGCTGCTCGTTCAAAACTGAATTGAATTAATCAAGGCGCGTGTTTTAAAGTTATTTGATCTTTATATTTGTGACATTAGGTGCTAAAATGGAGACAGTCTTGGAATGGAACTTCGAAAGAAAATTATCCAAGATTACGTGGACCCAAAACATTTGTGACAAATACAACTTGAAAAATTCGACCATATTAAGACTGTGTTCTAAGTTTCGCTCAGCCAGAAAATTTGCCGCGGATCACCGAGAAGGAAGACTCCGTTCCAGGACGTCAAGAGATTATTCGATGATTGAAAGAAGCATAAAGGAAAGACCCCTTTAACTCGTCCTCAAAGATTCAAAAGGAATTACAGCTTGCTGTGTCGGACCGGACAATCAGGCGACGTACCGTTGCCACCGGATTATTTTCCCGGCATACTGCAAAGAAGCCTCTGATATCGGTGAAAAACCAAAAGAAACGGCTCCTGTTTGCTCGATCTCACATAACCTGGAGTGTGCAGAAATGGCGATCGGTACTGTTCAGTGATGAGTCGAATTTCATAATCAGTGGAAACGATGGAATGTTCCGTGTACGCCGACCGATCGGAAAACGCTTGGATTCATGATACTCCTATAAGACTGTGAATCATGGCAGAGGAAATGGGATGTTTTCGAGAAGTTTTACTGCGAACGGTCTGGGTCTGATTGATCAAATTGATAGATCGAATTATGGATCTTTTCATGTACAATGATTTTCTCAAAGATATTATGTTACCGTATGCAGAGTGAAATATGCCAATAAATTGGATATTTCAACAAGATAACGACCCCAAACACACTGCTAAAGTCGTCAAACCATGGTTTATGGACAATAATGTAAGCTTCAATAAGCTTTGTTTAAGGTCCTTGCTGATGTTGCTACGAGCTGACGAAAATGCGATAGAAGCATTCAGTTGTTCAGAGACCATAACCACTTTACTACTACTATAGAATTGAAATAGCGCAGAAGGTGGAGCCCATGATACAAAATTTATTTATGACAATTGTCATAAGCAAAAAAATCTAAAACAAGTTAAACTAATTTCGTCGTCAAAACAAACTTTCATAAACTAGGTCCATACTATGGACTCCAAGCTTACTAGATCGGTGTTCTTACCACTCGACCATCTCGACATTTGAGATAAAGAATAGTCAGAATCCTATTAAACCTCCCAACAAACATCAATGCTGAATAAGAGTTTGTTCGAACAAATTTGGAGAAGTTGTTCAGCTTTTTCTTCTAGCAAGCTGAATAACTTCTCCCAATTTGTTTGAGCAAGCCGTTATTCGACACTGATGTTTGTTGGGCTTACCATTATTCTATTTACCAAAATTATAGGGGGCTTAAATAGATATAAGAGAATTCAGGCTATGGATATTGGTTTAAATTATAAACATTTGCTATAGCGAAAAATTGGTCCATTGCGCTGATATTTTGAAGTATCAAGATGTTATCATACAAGCAATTTCATCAATTCTGATGTTCGATCATGAAAGCAATTGGCAACTGAAATTTTCAATATTTCATTCTGGCAAAACAGAACTAGGTTCAGTGGCAAACGAGTATGTGATATAAATACATGTATGATGTATATTTTTCTTAAGAAAAGCTTAAAAACTGTCTTTTTTCGTCCAATACGACGCTAATCAAACATACCTGACCTAAGTTTTGATGACGTTTGGCCTTTCTAGCATATGTTTGTTTCTTGAAGTACGGAAGACATACATATGTTGATACATTTATGAAACAAAATATGCCAACAAGATGTCAGACGTAAACAAACATGTCCTAGCTGGAAAATTTCAAACACATGTATGACAAATCAATTAGTTGGCCAAATAAATCTAGATCTAGGAATTGCATCAAACGAACACCTTCATGACAATACTAGTCAAATCACACTATTATAGATCTACAGCATGACACATGAAAAATAAAACTTGAATATATATGTTTTCGGTGGTACTTGGGGGTTCGCCTTCTCTTGCAGTTCTAAGTGTATCGGTAGCTTGTGGTTCCATACTTTTGGAGCCTCTTCAGTCGCTATCCATACTCACGTGAAGTAGTCGCTATAGTGATCCCATGATTATCTATGCAAGCAGGGAGGCCTTGCGAGAGTTGACACGGTCCGTCATGGGGATACCGTGTTCAAAGCTAGGTCAGTGCAAGTCAGGCCAGTGTTCCGTAATTGGGGTCCGTTTTTGCGGCCAGTGTCCGTAATTGGGTCTGACAGACATCGACCCCAATGCGCCATATCACACTCCCTCCGGAGTTCGTTTAGCCGTTAAGAGGAGCTTAACGTTTCCAAAGTGCACCGCGGGGTGGCGAACTACTTCACACCTCTTTGTCCTTATGTGGCATAAACAAACTGTGTCACGCTGAGTGTTATAGCCATTCAATCGGTTGCTGAATTGTGCTCTAGTGATTCTTCTTCCGTGTAAGTGATCTACAACGATATTAGTGTGAGAGCTAAGGCAGCTAGTAAAGCTGGGACGCCATTTATTGATTTGATTGGATAATATCGGAGAGTTCTTGTCTTCGTATCAAACAGAACGTGATAGAAATGCAGCCGAACTTTCAATCGTAGTAAACTAGATGACGTTTATGATAAGAACTGTGAAGTGAAAGTGAAAAAGTGTACGATAAATCGTAGAATACAGCTAAGGAGACAGCTTCAAACAAACTGACACGGTATAAGCGCGACAAAGAGAGAATGAGGAGATTTTCATAGAGTTTGAAAACAAACATTTTCGACTGAAGTAGGCCGGGTAAATTTCTTCGTAGCTTGAAAAGTGTTTATTTTTCTCCAGTGAAGTGAACCATTATCATACTTTTTGAGTGGCTCCAACAGCATTCTTACTGTTGGTTTACATTTGATCAAAACTGCCATAAAGCGTCGGTTAATAAATGTTAGTTTTTCCTTGGGGGGGGACTTTTTTCCACATTTTATAAGTACACCTTCCCCCCTTAAAACCACCATTAAATTTTGGGGGTTTTTTTTTGGTGTAGGTGGGTGTATTTGGTGTTGGTGGGGGGTTATTTTTTTTTTTTTTTTTTTTTTTTTTTGGGCTGCAGAATGGTGAGTAGACAACTGGGATGGAGCGTGCGTCTCCGCAACATAGCACTGGTCCTACCTCATGCTTCCACGGGTCAAGAGATGACAAAGACCGCCAGCTAAGGGTTGCGTACTTAGCTGGTAGTGCAGCCTGGGCACTGTTGTCCTTCTGACTTCAGCTAGATTGAGGAGGTGCGTTCCGAGCGTCTGTCCACCAAGGAGGTGCAGCTCATACAGCGTCTGTCCTGGCATCCAACGGCTGAGTAAGAAACGCTGTATCGCGTCATCTATACTTTATGAAGCAGTCCCACCAACGCGATGTAGGAAGGTAGCATGCTGAAATCTTACCCTACCACATAAAATTGAAGTATTCTTTATACGGTGTATAATTTCAGATCATCTATGGAATTATGTTGTTTAATAATTTTAAATTTGTTGTTTCCTTCGTGGCAATGATAATGCAAGAGCGTCTACAATTGCAGCTGGACATCAGTCTACAGACATGCAGACAGTACACATATAATTGTTACTATCATTTTATATTATAACATCCCTTCACAATATTTTTAAAGCTATTTTCAGGTTCGCATTTATGCATCGTCGTAAGTTTTAGCCCACCTAACCCACGATATGTATTTGAAAAGATAGGATGGTTTTTAATGTTTTTTTTTTTTGTAGAAATGATCATACGACAAATTCTACTAACTAAAATTTCCAAAAAATTTTAATAATTCAAAAACTACAATTGTTTATGATCTCTCATTTTCTATTGCACAGATATAAAGAATTATTTATGGGCCCAGTAGAAAGCAAGAGAGAATTCAAATTTCATTTTTCTTTTCTCTCCCTGTTTTTTTCTTCTTTTTTTGTAGATTTATTAATCTTCCGTTTTTGATATTTTATATCATTGTATCTAAAGGTGTTTTTCTATGAATTTAAATCATTGAATTATATTAAAATTAATAAATGCTCTTCAGTTCTGCTGATTGTGTATATCTATATGTCATGAATACATACATATTTTTTTGATTCATGTATAATTAAATGGTTTATGTTTTATTTAATTGCAATAAGACCTTCACATTCCAGAGTTATATTCATCTGCCACTGATTAAGCTTTAAAGATGCACCAAACTGCATATGATTATCATATGCCTATTATTACTATTTTAACTATTTCATCATATTATTTTATTTATAACCATTTTTAAATTACAGGCTGACGAATTCCAACCATGGCATATTTTAATCAAATATTATAGGATATTTCATTGCTCTATTACATACTGCATATATTGCATATTATGACATATTATGTACATTATATATAATAAATACTGGGTTGGGAGGGAGCATCAGGGTATCATTCAAGCTGAAACTGGACGATGGTTTGATTGACTGCCTGAGTCTAGGAGGGAACGAGCATTATCATTTTCTTTATCCTACCGATTCGATTGTGATGCTGCGAATTCTACTCCAACAGTTTCAGTGAGAGTGACGCGCCCTTCTTAACAAGCCATCCTGTAGAAAGCTTAATAAGTATTGCGAATTGGGTTATTCGAATTGTTGGATCGTATCGTTGGAAGGAGATTCTTAATTTCCCGTGGATTTCGCGTGAGTGTCTCTGCTTACGGGTCCACCCCTCCGTTTTTGGCCCTTCATACAGCGATATTGTGAATTCAGATCGGTGGCTCAATTTGATCTTGCTATTAAGTGGAGCTGCATCCAAGCCAAGGGCATGAAGGGATGGTGGCTACCATACATACATACATACATACTATAGAAAAGATAAGTAATGGGTGTGGAAGGACTGCATTTCAATTATATTTTTGCTCGGAATTCAGCTGCTGACCTGTGAAAAAATATATGAAGTCCCTATTCAAAAATAATTTCATGAACACAATATACCTAAAGAACAAAATTTGTGTACATATAAAGATCTTAGCACTTAAAGGTCTTTATTCGTTAACATTTCCTAATATTTACTGTCCATAAGGATAATTCCTGATTGATTTGGTCACTGAATAATACCTAAATCAACTCATTCAAATTTCTGAACATTTTAAGTTCTTCAAAATAATTTATTATTGAAAGGCCGACTGAAAGTTCACATTAAAATTTCTTAATATTTAAAGGGCTTTAACAAAATTTGACCTCTTGGAAGAAAATCTGAACAATTCCCTGATCTCTTCGAAAAATATTTTAAGGAACTCTTTAAAAAATATCTTCGCCTCTTATTCATGTACCCGTCGGATCGTAATCGAGAATCAACGTCGTCGGCGAAGCCAAAAAGTTGAACGGACTTCCTGAAGATCGTACCCCTTGCGTCTATTCCCGCTCATCGAATCACACCCTTCATTGCAATGTTAAATAGCAAACACGACAATCCATCACCTTGCCGTAATGCCATTGAACATGTTTTGCGATTTTTTTTCGTAAGCCAGGTTGCAGAACCGATCAAAAATTGGCCAAAATGCAGGAGTAGTCACAGTTACCTAGCTGAAGATGTGGTGTGATGTGATGTGATAAGAACCCACCATGAGTGCAAGGATTCCCTATGTCTGCAGGACTATCCTCAGCCACAAGAGAATAGCCTACGTGATGGCTTGGTGTAGCAGGGCCAATCGATCTCAATGAGGACCTTCGGAAGACTACGGCCAGAAGGCCGCGTGTCTTCTCATGACAAGGGACTGGCGACTCCACGAACCCTTGTCCAGTCAACAAATCCTTCGACTGCCTTAGGCAACCCCCCCCCCCCCCCCTTAATTCCAGTTATATAGTTTTTTTTAGGAACAGTAGACATTTTTAGCATATATGATGATTTATGAAAAATGTAGGAAATTTCACGTGCTTAATGAAGCTTAGATTCAATTACTAAGTTTATTAAAGTTTTCATTGGTACTAGAGAATGTACTGAGATATTGCAAATTTCTACTGTTCCTGGTTAAATAGTGGTTTAAAATTTAAATAACTTACCATAAAAGCATACCAGTCTCTATGTTTTATCATATATTCAATGAATAAAACTTTCAAACGCATCTTTCACTGTTTGTTATTCGTATAAGACTCATATGCTTTTATGAGCTGATAAAATATGAAATGGTCCAAAATCTAAAATACATATACTTTGCTCGTTCCTTAGAAGGTCTTACTTTTCTCACATAAAAAAATTAAGGTATCATAAAAGACGAAAATGTTATTTATACAAATTGCAAACTTGAATGAAATTTTTAGAGCAAATTAAATTACTTGACAATGCAATAAGCGTCTACAGTAAGTCAATAGCTGAACATAATAAGCGTATGTACAAAATATATCTGGAAAAATGGGACCCAAAATCACAACTAATTAAAGGCCGCTGGATAAGTGCCCTGTAAAACAGCTTATCTTATGTTAAAAATAATGCGAGAAATCGAATGGTGATGGTTTTATCTTGGGCAGACTCCGGGAAGTGGTTCATTTTGCCCGATTTTCCCCTAATTTCGGAAGAAAAATTGAATAATCAAACATTTATCTTATTAGCTCTGATAATATTGCATCCATTTGTGCTGTACTATTGTGAAAAAGTTTGCCTGATATTCCCCACATGCTGAGAGTCCTAGATATGCCATGTGGTTTTGGAAATTTCTGCGAATTAGAATCTATAAAAATGCAAAACACTATTGTGGAACTGTCCGGGGAACTGAATGAAGAGTTTGTCGTCTTGTGTCTTGTGACATCAGTTATTGTCCATTTTACCCGCTTTTCCCAACATACTGGAAGAATCAATAGATAAAATGCGATTTTTGGAAGAGCTGCGCCTTAGAATCAAATCAAATGCATCACAATATTATGAAAATTTCTGGAAAATCGAATGAAGTGGATGTCGACTTATGCAGACTTCGGGAAATGGCTCGTTTTGCCCGATTTTCCTTTAATTTTGAAAAAATAATTGAATAATCCTACATTTATCATATTTTCATTATTAGTGAAACCCATTGAACCCATTTGGGATCTACTATTGAGAAAATGTCTGGAGAATCCAATGAAGGCAATATCGTCTTGTAAAAACCTCAGGAACTGTCCATTTTGCCCGATATTCCTCATATATTGAAAATACTAGATATGTAATGTGGTTTTCGAAATTTCTGCGAATTAGAATGTATAAAAATGCAATGCACTATTGTGAAACTGTCTGGGGAATTGAATGGAGGGGATTTCGACTTGTGTAGATATCAGTTATTGACCATTTTACCCACTTTTCCCTGCATATTGGAAGAATCAATGTATATAATGCGGTTTTTGAAATAGCCGTGCACTACAATAAAATCAAATGCACGGCAATATTATGAAAATGTCTTGAAAATTGAATGAAGGGGATGTCGTCTTGTGCAAACCTCGGGAAGTAACTCATTTTGCCCGATTTTCTCCTTATTTTTGAAAAAAAATTGAATAATCCTGCGTTTATCAAACGAAGGCAATATCGTTTTGTAAAAACGTCAGAAACTGTCCATTTTGCACGATTTTCACCACATATTGGAAAAACTAGGTATAACAAGTGGTTCTCGAAAGTTTCACAAGTTTCCGCCAGTTGAGGTGGCAGGTGTATCTGTGCCTCAACCTACCCCGCAGTGGGATGTTTGGCAATGATAACGTCCTTGGTTCGAGTACTACTTTACCCATGCCCATTCGCTCAATTTTCAATACTTCTATTCCATTTCCAACCTACCAACTGTCTACTCTTGGTGCCACATGGCGATGAGCGAAACATCTCCTTCTACCTCACAAATTATAATGTATAAACATACAATGCTCTTTTGTGGAACTGTGTGGGAATTAAATGACATCGGTATTTGTCCATTTTACCTGCTTTTCTCTGCATACTGGAAGAACCAATGGCTCCATTTAACCCGACTTTCCCCTAATTTCGAGATTCAAATTTAATAATCATACAGTTAACATATTAGCTCTAATAATGTGGAATACATCTATGCTATAGTATTGTGAAAATGTCTGGAGAATCGAATGAAAGAGATATCATCGTTTGCAGATCTCTTTATCACCCTGTTTTGGCTAGACCGCGAGCTGCCAGTCACCTTGTATTGATAATGCGGTTTTTGTAATGAAATAAAACGCACTGCAATATTGTTAAGATGTCTGGAAAATGTAATGCAGGGGATGCCACTTTCCATTTTGCCCAATTTTTCCCTAATTTCGGAAGAAAAAATGAATAGTCATATGGTAATCATACTTGCTTTAAAAATATTTAACTAGTTTGTGCTGTACTATGTATTGTGAAAACACCTTTTGGAACATTGCAAAAGTAAAGTCGATCTATTTACATGATACAAATATTCAGTGTTCTTCGACTTCATTCACACTATCTGCATCACTAGACCAGTTTAGAGTCTTCATCTTCATTTTACGTGAGTCTCTTCAATTTTTGGTTGTAAGTGCTTTCGCGGTATTTTTTTTTTTTTTTTTTTTTTTTTTTTTTTTGTAGGATCGGTATTCTGATATTTGTAGACGATAGTGTAGCACAGAGAAAGAGTCACTAATACCAATGTGACAATACTGTAATGTATGGAAACAATGAATAAAGGGATGCTGAGTTTTGTACGGACTACCAAGCGTGGCGGTTGTGTTCTCAATTTTGAAACGCGATATCCGACATAACAAATTGGCGACGAGGTGTAAAAAGAAAAGTGTCTGTTCTCCCGTGTTCAAGTAGTTGATATTCAGAGTTAGTTGATACATAAACCGTGGTGTGACAAATCACAAGGTAAAATAAAAATAGTGGAAGATACATGTGAAATCAGTGACCAGCAATTATTGTTTTCAAAATGGCCGTTCGCGGTGAGGAAATTAATGGATGGAATAAAAGTGCTATAGGAAGGGAAAGAAATATATCTTGGAAATTGTGCTATAACGAGCAAGGTCGAAGAAGTCGTTGGTTTTGTGAGCACGAAGCGTTTGTAGTAGTAATGTGAAAGTAATGGGATGAGCCATTGGATAGAGGAAACCAAAAATTTGTGTTGAATTATGGTCGGAAATGTAGTTTTTCGGTGTGAAAGAAAAAGTAACAACAGATAATGAGATGTAATGGCAGAAAGAACAACACAAATCTCAATGTAGGAAGTGCAAGTCATGGTCTAGGATTCGCAACTGGGTGCGGATGGTGATTGGTAGTACAGTAATGCATCTGAGTGCAAATTAAAGGAATCATACATGTGTGTTTGTGTGTTTGTGAAAGAGGAATGAAGAAATGTAGCAAACAGAGTATGGGTGGCGATTTCATATCCGGGAGTGATGGAAAAGCTATGAAACCGCAACTGTGTGCGATAGAAGAGAGGCTGCAACTGTGTGCAGATAGATGTTGGGTAACGCAACTGTGTGCAGAGGTAGATTGACGCAACTGTGTGCGATAGAGAAAAAGATAGCATTTGTGTGCAGAGGTGCAGAGGTTGTTTGACGCAACTGTGTGTGATAGAGAAAAAGAGAGATGCAATAGTGTGCAGAGGTAATTTTTCGCAACTGTGTGCGATAGCGAGAACAGAAAAATACTGTAATTATTGTGTGGAAAGGGTATTTGACGTTTACTGGTGTGGTAAACGAAAAGCTGCTACTGAGAGTAGAGATGATTTCTCGAACATGTAGAGACGTACGAATGCTACGGTATAGAAAGAGGTAGTGTGCGTGACATCTGGCTGAATGGGGTAAGTGTGAAAATTTAATTTACATACAGGAAACATCAATCCATTACCGGGGGAGAGGAACTGCTTTGAGACCGAAAATGTGGAGTGCTGCAACTTTCAGGTGAGTTTTCAAATGTGTATGTGTCAACTGTGCTGTGGAGCTTACATAATAGCCACAAATATTTCCATGGCGGAACAGTGTTCCTAGATGATTCGTTTAAAATAATTATAAGTATTTCAGGATATTATAATATTATTTGTTGTTTTTATTTATTTTGACTCGTTTATTCATAAACTTAATAAAAAAAAAATGTGAGAAAAATAGTAACGTTATGCACTCCATTTATTCCATCCATGTTTTCAATTTTGAATGGTTGCTGCGATCAATATTAAAATATTTAAATATTTAAAAGAAATCATTTCTGTTTTGTTGTTATGTTATCAGGATGGATTCAATACGACGTGTCAGACCATTCGAGCTAACTGCTGAAAGGTCACGTTTACCAACAGAGTGGCAAAAGTGGAAGAGAGAACTCGAACGTTATTTCGATGCTAGCAAGGTCACGTCTCAGTGGGAGAAACGGTCCATATTGCTACATCTGGCAGGGCCTGATATTCAAGAAATATTCGATCATTTGCCAGGGACAAATGAGATTCCTCATGTTGTAGCTGATCCACCGTATTACGATGTTGCTATAGAAAAACTGGACGAGCATTTCGAGCCTATGAGACGACGGAACTATGAGCGTCATTTATTTCGACAAATTTCACAAAAATCTGATGAGCGATTTGCGGACTTTGTACTACGACTTCGTATACAAGCTAAGCGGTGCGAATTTGATAGATACGATGTGAGAGAAATTGATGACTGAATAGTAGAAAATTGTAGATATATTTGTTAGATTACCCAGTGAACAAGCAAACGGAACAGTTCGTTCGGTCCGCTCTACGTTGCTTTGGAAGCTTTTCACGAGTTGTTTCAATTCTTCAGTCTTAAGTTTTTTTGCACTCGCGAGTGAAATCGAGTCTTGGTTTTCTGAAGAAGTCAAAGTTGTGTGATAAGCGGTGCAACAACGTCACTAATTGCAATTAGCAATATTGCAACGATCTAAAAGGCATATTGCTCCGCATCCATACGGCACGCACACCAGCAGTCCATCGTGTGTAGCGTGCAATCGTTCATCTGCCAACCACCACCGACCAGTATCATCATCATCATCATCATCATCGCTGAGCTCCACGTCTAGCCGGTACACGCGGCCACACATCGTCGCTCGGCAGCAGCAGTACATTCGTCGCCCGTCTGCAGTAGATCAGTGATAAATATAAGATAAGTTTTTGTTTCTCGCTCTTCTGAATTAATTTTAATCGTATTGTGTGTGAGAGTGTGGAGAGTGAGTGAGAGTGAGTGAGAGTGTGTGAGAGTGTGTGAGAGAGTGTGCTTAGGTTTAGTTTGTTTATCTTAGGTTTAGTTTGTTTATCTGTGATTGATTGTAGATAATTACGTTAGCGGTTGAGCGTCATAAGCTCCCACGGGTGCGACATGGATGATTTGTCGGAAGATGATTCATCCATGCCGCCAAATGATGGGGTAGCTCTTAAAGTTACCCGATCGCGTGCTTATCCAGATAGTTCAGCTGGTCCTTGGGTTGTCTATTTTCGGCCCAAAACGAAACCTCTCAATGTTTACCAGATTTCAAACGATCTGACGAAACGATTCTCGGCCGTGACCGAGATAATTAAGGTGAGACCCAATAAACTAAAAGTCGTTGTGTCCAACCTTAAACAGGCTAACGAAATTGCTGTCTCTCAGTTTTTTACACTGGAGTATTTAGTGTACATCCCAGCTCGAGGTATTGAGATTGAAGGGGTTGTCACCGAAGCGAGTTTGACCCCTGAGATCCTGTTGAAGCAGGGGGTTGGTCGCTTTACGAACCCTCTGCTTCCTTCAGTCAAGATACTTGATGTGCAAAAACTAGGCACAGTATCGATCACGAAGGGTGAAAAGAAGTTTACACCGTCAGACTCGTTTCGCGTAACCTTCTCTGGTTCAGCCCTCCCTCAATACGTCGAGTTGGGAAAACTTCGACTACCTGTGCGGTTGTTTGTACCTCGGGTCATGATCTGCGAAAAATGCAAGCAGATGGGACATACGACCTCCCATTGCAGCAATAAGGCACGCTGCTCTAATTGTGGGGAGAAGCACGAGGATGGCGCTTGCGCAGACAGCACACCAAAATGCGCTTTCTGTAAAGGAACTCCTCCTCATGCTCTCTCGTCGTGCCCAGCGTACAAACAACGCGGGGAGAAATTAGAACGCTCGCTAAAACAGCGTTCCAGGCAATCTTTCGCCGAAATGGTGAAAAAAGTCTCCCCACCACCCAATGCCAATACAAATCCCTTTGCTCCTCTGTCAGATGACGAGTCTGACTTTGATTCGGCTGAAGAGGGAACATCGTTCACTTTTCCGGAAGGTGCTTCAAGGAAGCGAAGACGCGTCCGCCCACGGAAAATTGCTGAAAAGAAGCCCGAGACCAGCTTGCCCATTTCAAAAAAAGGTGGAAAAAAGGAAAAGACAATTCCTCCTGGTTTCCGTAGTACTAACTACACCCAGGACTTTCCATCTCTCCCGGGAACATCCAAAACCCCTGAAGCCCCTATTTTAAGAACAGAAGCCCCCTCCTCAAGTGGGCTGTTCTCATTTGATGACATTGCCGAAGGTATCTTCAAGTACCTCGAAATTTCTGACCCTCTCAAAAGCATTGTTTTGGCAATGCTTCCAACAGTGAAGACTTTTTTGAAGCAATTGACAATTAAGTGGCCCCTCCTTGCAGCTATCATCTCCTTCGATGGATAATTTTCCAAATGAGGTCGGGGATTTGATCACTGTTCTACAGTGGAATTGTCGAAGTTTGATTCCTAAATTGGAATCTTTTAAATATTTAGCTCACAATACCGGTTGTGATGCGTTCGCTCTTTGTGAAACATGGCTCTCTTCCGAAATCGATCTTCCTTTTCATGATTTCAATATTATTCGTCTTGATCGTGAGGATTCACGTGGAGGAGGAGTACTTTTGGGGATCAAAAAGTGCTACTCCTTCTATAGAGTGAATTTTCCTCCAATTCCAGGTATTGAAGTTGTCGCATGTCAGGCTGTTATTAAAAATAAAAGCCTTTGCATTGCTTCTGTGTATATTCCTCCTAGAGCCTCAATTAACCGAAAACAACTTTCAGATATTTGTTCGGTCCTTCCTTCTCCACGGTTGATCATGGGAGATTTTAACTCTCACGGTACAGGCTGGGGAGAACTGTACGATGACAACCGGTCTTCCCTGATATATGACCTCTGTGACAACTTCAATATGACCGTTCTTAACAATGGAGAAGTAACACGTTTGGCTGGAACATCCTCAGTTGGCAGTAGATTAGACCTCACACTTTGTTCGAATTCATTATCGTTGGATTGCACATGGAATGTGATTCAAGATCCCCACGGTAGTGATCACTTGCCCATAAAAATTTCGGTTGCCACCGGGTTCAATCCGTCGAGATCTGTCAACGTCACGTATGATCTTACCCGTCACATCGATTGGACAAAGTTCAGGACAGCAGTAGATGAAGCCGTAACGACGGTAGAAAGGCTTTCACCGCTGGAAGAATATAACTTCCTCTCCAACCTGATCATAGACAGCGCGCTTCAAGCTCAAACTCGACCAGTTCCAGGGACGTCATTTCGCAGGAAACCTCCTTCTCCATGGTGGGATCAGCAATGCACCGAGGTTTACCGTAAAAAGTCCGACGCGTTTAAAGTTTTCCGTAGACGTGGAACACCTGAGCACTTCGAAGTATACACGGCTCTCGAACGCGAACTTAAGAGCCTCATCAAGGCCAAGAAACGCGGATACTGGCGAAGATTCGTGGACGGGCTATCGCGCGAGACGTCGATGAGTACTCTTTGGAACACGGCGCGAAGATTGCGTAACCGAACTAAGAACAACGAAAGCGAGGAGTACTCGGACCAATGGATCCTCAAGTTCGCGCGAAAAGTTTGTCCAGATTCTGTGCCGGCACGGATCATTCCTCGCGAAACCGAGAATTCGATAGATGAGATCAGCCAACCTTTCTCAATGGTAGAACTCTCTCTCGCGCTCCTTTCGTGTGGCAATACGGCTCCAGGAGCTGATAGAATCAAGTTCAACTTGCTTAAGAACCTTCCAGACGTCGCGAAGAGGCGCATGTTGAACTTGTTTAATCAGTTTTTGGAGCTCAACATTGTACCGGATGATTGGAGGCGGGTGAGAGTTATCGCCATTCAAAAACCTGGCAAACCCGCGTCCGACCACAACTCCTATCGACCCATCGCGATGTTATCCTGCATTCGAAAGTTGTTGGAGAAAATGATCCTCTTCCGTCTGGACAAATGGGTTGAGACGAACAACCTGCTTTCAGATACTCAATATGGTTTCCGTAGGGGTAAGGGAACGAACGACTGTCTCGCGTTACTTTCCACAGATATTCAGCTAGCTTTTGCTAAAAAAGAGCAAATGGCTTCTGTATTCTTGGACATAAAGGGGGCTTTTGATTCAGTATCTGTTGAAGTTCTTTCAGATAAACTCCACGCTTGTGGCTTTTCTCCATTAATGAATAACTTTTTGTACAATTTGCTGTCAGAGAAACATATGAGCTTTTCTCATGGAACCTCTACAGCTTCTCGATTTAGCTACATGGGTCTCCCCCAGGGATCATGTTTAAGCCCCCTTTTGTATAATTTTTATGTCAAAGACATTGACGGTTGTCTAAGTGACAACTGTACGTTGAGACAACTTGCAGATGACGGCGTAGTGTCGGTCACTGGACCCAATGGGGTCGATCTGCAAGGACCCTTACAGGATACCTTAGACAATTTGTCTACTTGGGCTCTAGAGCTAGGTATCGAATTCTCTACGGAGAAAACTGAGTTGGTAGTTTTTTCAAGGAAGCATAACCCAGCACAACCGAAGCTTCAAATTTGGGGTACACCGATAACTCATTCTATGTCCTTTAAATATCTTGGGGTCTGGTTCGATTCTAAGTGCACCTGGAGATCCCACATTGAGTATCTGAAGCGAAAATGCCAGCAAAGGATCAACTTTCTCTGCACAATTACCGGGACCTGGTGGGGAGCAGATCCGCAAGATCTTCTAACGTTGTACCGGACAACGATTTTGTCGGTTATGGAATACGGTAGTTTTTGTTTTCAGTCGGCGGCTCGGTCGCATATCATTAAACTGGAACGTATTCAGTATCGGTGTCTTCGTATCGCGTTAGGTTGTATGCACTCGACTCATACGATGAGTCTGGAAGTGCTGGCTGGCATGTTGCCACTCTCGGATCGATTTTCAGAATTGTCTCTCCGGCTCCTCACCAGGTGTGAAGTTATGAACCCCCAGGTAATCGAAAACTTTGAGAAGCTTCTCGAGTTGAATCCTCAAACTCGCTTCATGACATTGTACCATTGGTACATAACACAGGATGTCAGCCCTTCGCCAAATATTCCCAATCGTGTTTGCTTCTCCGACTTCGGCAGTTCGGTTCATTTTGATTTATCCATGAAGCAAGAGCTTCGTGGAATTCCAGAGCATCATCGTCCTATGATTGCTCCTGTGATATTTTCTGCAAAGTTTGGCCAAGTTAATTCCACTAAATCGTTCTTCACTGACGGATCATTGATAGAGGAGTCTGCAGGCTTTGGTATATACAATGAAATTTATAGCGCCAATCGTAAACTTCAAGCTCCTTGTTCCGTATATGTCGCCGAATTAGCGGCAATACACTTTACGCTAGAAATCGTTGCCTCACTAACACCGGATCAGTACTTCATTTTCACGGATAGTCTCAGTTCTATAGAGGCTATTCGCTCTTTGAGGCCGGTAAAGCACTCCTCGTATTTTCTCATGAAAATACAGGAGCTTCTAAGTGCTTTATCTTCGCGTTATTTTATCATCACCTTTGTATGGGTCCCTTCTCATTGTTCAATTCTGGGCAATGAGAAAGCGGACTCGCTTGCAAAGGTGGGCGCTATAGAAGGCGATATTTATGATCGACAAATCGCCTTCAATGAATTTTTTACTATTTTTCGTCAACAGTCACTCGTCAGCTGGCAGTATAAATGGAGTAAAGGAGATTTGGGGCGATGGCAACATTCTATCATCCCTAAGGTGTCGAAGAAATCTTGGTTTAGGGGGATGGATGTGGGACGAGACTTCATTCGTGTCATGTCTCGCCTCATGTCCAATCATTATTCTTTGAACGCTCATTTATACCGGGTTGGGCTGAGCGACAGCAATCTCTGTGAGTGTGGACAAGGCTATCAGGACGCAGATCACGTTATTTGGTCTTGTGTTGAGCATCGTGGAGTCAGATCGGAGCTTAATGATTCCCTTCGGGCTCGAGGTAGACAACCCAATGTGCCAATTCGAGATATTTTGGCTTTGCGTGATTTGGAGTATATGCAATTAATTTATGTGTTTTTGACTAACATTAGCATTAGATTGTAGTTAGTTTAACCTGTATGTTTACTTTAAGTTTTTTTTTCTTTTTTTTTATCTGTGTTTGTGTGTTTTTTTTTCTTTTTCAAAAAAATGTTCAAGTTAAAAGAAATCCATACATTGTATAGTTTTAAGTTTTTTGACAATTTAGAATTTAAAATTAATGTGTTATGTATACCATACTTTAAATTCCCACCCATCTTCCCATCCGTAATTTGTTATTCCTATTAACCTCGAGACGGCCGCGAGTAATCGGTTCTATCCCCCTAACTTTAGTTATAAGATAAATAATGTAAAATAAATATGAAAACTTGGCTCTGTAAAGTTGATTCGATTGAGCCTGTACAAATAAATGATTAATAAAAAAAAAAACTGCTACAAAACGATATCATAGAGAAAGTGAATGGGCCATCACCGTGGGTATCACCAGTTGTTCCGGTTATGAAAGAGAATGGGGATATCCGTCTGTGCGTCGATATGAGAAGAGCAAATCAAGCTGTGATGCGTGAGACACACCCACTTCCTGTAATTGAAGAACTGTTGGCCAGCGTAAATGGTGCTGTCAAATTTTCCAAACTTGACGTTAAGGATGCATATCATCAGGTCGAACTGTCAGAGAACTCCAGAGTTATTACTACATTCCTGACTAAGTATGGATTATTTAGGTAAAGTTTTCATTGATCTGTAAAGTAATTTAAAGAGGAAATAAACTAATATTGAATATTGGTCAACGTTTCTTAATTTCTCAACAACATAGGTACAAGCGGTTAATGTTTGGGGTGAGTTGTGCGCCGGAACTTTTCCAGAAGGTCATGGAAACATTAGTAGCAGGGTTGGAAGGAGTAATCGTCTATTTGGACGATGTAGTGGTATCAGGGCGTACCCAGACAGAGCACAATAGTCGATTGAGGGCACTTTTGATTCGATTGAAAGAGTATAATGTTCTATTAAATCGAGATAAATGTCAGTTCAACGTTTCGACCATTGATTTTTTGGGACATAATCTTTCAATCAACGGGGTCAGGCCAGTTGAAAATCGAGTGGCTGCTGTTCAACAATGCAGAGAACCAGTAAATGCAGCGGAGTTACGAAGTTTTCTTGGTCTGGTTACGTACGTTGGACGGTTTATTCCTCACTTGGCAACAAAAACTGATCCATTGAGAATGCTTCTGCGTAAAGGAATGAAATTTGAATGGACTCTGGCTCAGCAAACTGCATTTGATGCTATAAAAGATGCAGTGTTCCAGATCAAACATCTTGGTTTCTTCGACCCTAAAGATGTCACTATTCTAGTCGCCGATGCAAGTCCATCAGGATTGGGTGCTGTATTGATGCAGGAAGATTTATTGAAGAAACGTAGGGTCATAGCGTACGCAAGTAAATCGCTCACGGATCTTGAACGGAAATATTTCCACACCGAGAAGGAGGCTTTGGCTCTTGTATGGGCGGTGGATAGGTTTCGTTTATATCTGCAGGGGGTTCGATTCAAGTTGGTTACAGATTGTAAACCACTTACATTTTTGTTCAGCCCCCGTTCTAAACCGTGCGCTAGAATAGAACGGTGGGTACTTCGCCTACAATCTTATAGCTATGAAGTCGTTTATGAGCCTGGAATAACAAACATTGCTGATGCTTTATCGAGATTGTCAACATCAGTTTCTAGAACATTTGACGACGAAAATGAAGGTTCCATAAGAATGTTGGTTAAAATGGCGACGCCTACAGCTGTAATGTTGAGCGAAATTCAAACAGAAACTTCAAAAGATGCGTTAATCAACGATGTATACAGAGCTCTTCAAGAGAATGATTGGTCAGGACCTGCTAAATTGTTTAAGCCATATGCACGGGAACTTTGTCAATCCACAGAAATATTATTGCGGGGAGAACGAATTGTAATTCCTAAGTTATTGCAGAACAGGATATTAGAGTTAGCACATGAAGGACACCCAGGTATTGTGGTGATGAAGAGGCGCTTGAGACAGAAGGTCTGGTGGCCCGGCATGGATAACGAAGTGGAAAGATTTGTCAAAAGTTGCAAAGAATGTATCTTGGTGTCAACATTAGATCCTCCAGAGCCTTTGAAACGCACCACTATGCCAGATAAGCCTTGGGCACATATTGCAGCTGACTTTATGGGGCCTTTACCGTCTGGTCATAATCTATTAGTGCTAGTAGATTATTTCAGTCGTTTTATTGAAGTGATCGTTATGAGAGAAATAACTGCAAAATTGACCATACAAGCTCTTCATGAAACGTTCTGCAGATATGGAATACCAGAGACAATGCGCACAGACAACGGGCCACAATTTTTAAGTGAATTATTTAGTCAATTCTGCACGGAACATGGAATACGACTCGTGAAAACCACCCCTTACTGGCCTCAAGCTAATGGGGAAGTGGAGAGGGTCAATAGAGCTCTTAAAAAGCGACTACAAATAAGTCAAGAATCGATAAAAACAGACTGGAGATGGGACTTGCGAACATATCTGCTGCTGTATAATTCAACTCCTCATACCACAACAGGTGTGGCACCGTCTGCACTAATGTTTGGACGAGTTCTTCGCGACAAACTACCATCTATTTCGAATTCTACTGGAGAATATGAGGAAATACAGGATAAGGATCGTGAAAGAAAACAAGCAGAAGCCGTGTATACAAATAAACGTCGTCACGCTCAGCCTAGTACCCTCAAGCCTGGGGATGTGGTAGTTGCTAAACGCACAGTAAGGGAAAATAAGCTGTCGAGTAATTTCAGTCCGGAAGAGCTAGTGGTTGTTGAAAGATCAGGACCTGACGTTACTCTGAAATCATCAGAATCTGGAAAGACGATGCACCGTAACGTAGGACATTTGAAGAAACTTGTACCCCGTCAAGATGTACCAAACACTAATGCGAATGAACAAGTTATGGAACAAGAATCTAATCCACGACCACGACGAGAGCTAAGGCAACCAGGATATTTAGATGATTATCAGTTAGCTATAGTTCAGGACATTTAAGAAAGTAGGGAGATGTAGGATCGGTATTCTGATATTTGTAGACGATAGTGTAGCACAGAGAAAGAGTCACTAATACCAATGTGACAATACTGTAATGTATGGAAACAATGAATAAAGGGATGCTGAGTTTTGTACGGACTACCAAGCGTGGCGGTTGTGTTCTCAATTTTGAAACGCGATATCCGACATAACAGTATGTATCACAAAAAGTTACACAACTCTTTTCATGAAGTCAGAAACTTTCGAGGGATATGGATTTAATGTCGGTCTATAAGCACCAAATTGGGTCTATTCATGGATGCAACTTCGTCCCATTCGATGAATTTATTACTAAATGCAGTCTTTGTGCAGTTTTTTTTTTCTAATTTTATGAATTAAGCCATTGCCAGGTGTATTCGCTTTACTTTACACAAAATTTCACTAAAATAAAACTGCTTCGAAACACTTAAGTGATGTTCATATATGATTTATCAGCCATTTAATAATGAAAACATTATAATTCACTAAACAATGATTTTGTTCCTTCGGTTTGTGTTTAGATGAGCCACTTGAATATAAACAACCTCAAACCCATGCATTTTCACTTCAAATTTTACCAATAACAACCTTTTTACTACGTTATTGATACAACAGGCCATAGTTGGGAACATACAAAAAAATATGTCCCCAAAATTCGGTCTACGATTTTCTTGTAAAGTCATTGTTATTTTAGCTATGTGAACAGTTAGTTTGTAACGTGTAACTATGTTCTGTACACCCAGCTTGCAATACTCATGATGCCCCAAAAGTTCAAGAAATCGAAAATTAAGCGGAAGTGAACAACTATAAAATCATTGATATTGTCGCAATTGCTTCGGATTACATCGGTCATCCTAATAGCAACATGATTTTGTTGATTATCACTAAAATAATGACATATTTGGTACATAGGCCGAATGAAGGTGATAGGCTAACATTACATCCCGTTACCCTATATAAAAATGGATTTCTGTCTGTCTGTCTGACCCTAATAGGCTCGGAGACTACTGAACCGATCGGCGTGAAAATTTGTATGCAGGGGTTTTTGGGGCCGGGAAAGGTTCTTAAGATAGTAAGAGACCCCTCCCTTCTCTGAAAGGGGGGGCTCCCATACAAATTAAACACATATTTCTGCATAACTCGAGAACTGATCAAGCAAAGGAATCCAAATTTAGCATGCGGAAGTTTTTGGAGGCAAGAAATGTTTCTATGGTAGTTTGAGACCCCTCCCCTCTCTAGAAAGGGAGGCTCCCATACAAATGAAACAGAAGTTTCTGCATATCTCAACAACTAATCAAGCAAATGGAACCAAATTTGGCATGTGGGGTTTTCTGGTGGCGAAAAATGTTTCTATGGTAGTTTGAGACCCCTCCCCTTTCTTAGAAGGGGTGCTGTCATACAAATGAAACTGAAATTTCTTCATAACTCTAGATCTAATAAAGCAAATGGAACCAGATTTGGCTTGCGGGGATTTTAAAGGCAATAAATGTTTCTACGGTGGTTCGAGACCCCTCCTCATTCTCTTTGGTAGGGGGGGCGGGGCTCCCATACAATTGAAACACAAGTTTCTGCATAACTCGAGAACTAATCAAGTAAATGGAACCAAATTTGGCAGGTAGAGGTTTTTGAAGGCAAGAAATTTTTCTAAGGTAACTTAAGACCCCTCCGCCCTCTGTAAGAGGGGGGCTCTCATACTAATGAAACACAAATTTGTGCATAACTCGAGAACTAAACAAGCATATGGAACCAAATTTGGCATGTGGAGGTTTTTGGAGGAGAGAAATGTTTCTATGGAAGTTTGAGACTCCTTCGCCATCTGGAAGGGGGAGGGAGGGGAGTTTCCAAACAAATCCAACACAAATTTCTGCATAACTCGAGAACTAATCAGATAAATGGAACCACATTTGGCAGGTGTAGGTTTTTGAAGGCAAGAAATGTTTCTAAGTTGACTCGAGCCCCTCCCTTCTCTGAAAGGAGGGCTCATATACAAATGAAACACAAATTTCTGAATAACTCGAGAACTTAGCAAGTTAATGGAACCCAATTTGCCATGTGGAGGTTTTCGAAGGCAAAAAATGATTCCATTGTGGTTTGAGACTCCTCCGCTCACTGAAAGAGGGGTCTCTCATACAAATGAAACACGAATTTCTGCATAACTCGATAAAAATTAAAGCAAATGGAACCAAATTTGGCATGTGGAGGTTTTGAGAGAAATAAATGTTTGAGACCCCTCCGCCTTCTGGAAGCGTAGACTCCCAGAAAAATGAAACATATTTTTTGCATAGCTCGAGAGCCAATGAAGCAAATGAAACCAAATTTTGCATGTTGAGGTTTTTGGAGGCAAGAAATGTTTCTATGGCAGTTCAATACCCCTCCCCATTTTGAAGAGGGGGGGGGGCTCCCATACAAATAAAAAGCAAATTTCTGCATAACTCGAGAACTAATCAAGTAAATGAAACCACTTTTAGCATATTCGGATTTTTGGAGGCTAGAATTCTATATACATAAAAATGAATTTCTGTCTGTCTGTCTGTCAGACCCTTATAGACTCGGAAAGTTCTGAACCGACCAACGTGAAAATTTATATGAAGGGGTTTTTGGGGCTGGGAAAGGTTCTTATGATTGTTTGAGACCCCTTCTCTCTCAGGAAGGGGCGCTCTCATACAAATGAGACACAAATTTCATCATAACCCGAGAACTAATCAAGCAAATTGAATCAAATTTGGCATGTGGGGGGTTTTGAAGGCAAGAATGTTTCTATAGTAGTTCAAGACCCCTCCCCTTTCTGAAAAGGGGGGAGGGGCTTCAAACAAATGAAACTCAAATTTTTATTATAATCGATGAGCCCAATGTGATGGTTCGAGAACTAATCAAGCAAATGGAACCAAATTTGGCATGTGGGGGGTTTTGAAGGCAATGATTGTATGGTGGTTTGAGAAACCACCCCCTTCCGGAAGGGAGGGCTCCCATACAAATGAAACACAAATTTCTACCAAAAATGAGAATTATCGAGGTTACTTAAACACAAAACGTGTATTTCTCGGGTAAGAAGCATGTATTGATAGAAGTTTGAATCCCTGCTTATTCAAGAAAAAAAAACCATAAACGTGCCAGTTATATTTAATTTTCCTTCATTTAGTTGCAAGCGTAGCAGCGCACGCACCGGGTTCAGCTAGTACCACCCAGTACTGGACTATCTCGCACTTTTTTCATTGAAGTTCACAGATTTTTTTTTCTGGAGGTCAGTAGAACGTCAACTTTGATTTTATTTGAAATTCGAACATTTTCCCTACTATTCTGTCAAATTTAAGTAAAAATTCGTGAATTGGAACACAGGCTTTGGTTCCTTATTATTTTCCTCACATTCGTGCGCAAAGAGAGGACCATAGGGATGTGCCGAGGGATTTCATGAATTTAAAAATAACAGACAGGGAGGGTATGAGTTGCTAAACCGGATTTGATTCGATCAATTGAATTTAAGGCCAGTATCGATTTAAAAAGTAGAGAGGTTACTGAATTTTGTTCAATATTACCAAGCGGAATCTTGACAATTGATCTGCATGGAACGAAATGTCACCTTCACTTGCGGAATAATCCAGCGGAATATTTTTCCGAAAGTAAAATTGACAGCTCCCTTTAGTTAGCGTGGAAACCTTACAAATTCAAATTTTATTTTTCGTTCTTTGCAGGTGGATACTGCTGAAGAAATTTCTTTACGATTTTTTACTTTTCCGTTTCAGTAAACAGAATTTAACATGGGTTTGGGATAGAAAAAGAAATTTCTTTCGAACACGATACCGACCTTTAGATTGGTTTCAGTCAAAAGCTATTAATTGTATGATTTTGCTTAAAATCTGGGATCATCTTGAAGAGTCATCCCCCTCGGCCCCGTTACAGATCCCAAAAAAAAAACTTCTATTTAGAAAGTTTTGTGCTTCTAAAGTTTATGCTACAGTCATTAAAAGATTACCAATCTGACATTTTAAATTTGAATTAATCAAGTATTGTGCATGAGAAATACATTAGTTTGCTATTTTAAGCATGTTGGACATCAAAGACAGTCCCTTATAATATTTAACTACTAATGAATCAGCCGATTCTGATGATCGCGAATCAGTCCATCCAGAGGAGCTGTCAAAAAAATTCCAAGAAGGTATTTGTGTTTGTAACTATTGTTATTGTAAGGATCCTCATAGTAAGAGATACGCGAAAACTTAATCCAACGGTGGAAGTGGAGGTAAGTTAGAAAATCTTTGTAAATCGACAGCTTTGAAGACTATTCACTAAATTAAAGTTCGAAAGTCTGACTTTCGACTTCCAAACTTACTTCCGACCTATAAGTCAATCACTGTCACTGTCAATTCACGGTCAAGTCAAGACAGCAGCAATTAAAACATGTAATGGTAGGGCATTGTTTTTTAAAGCATCATACTACAAAAAAGGGGGGCGGTAGGTTCTTGTTGTTCCCATGATGGGAATGGGGTGGGGGGGGGATTGTTCCGTTCCCTCCCCTTGGGGGGCCCCCCCCCGCGCCGACATGTTTATAATATTGTCTCCCCCCCGGAGATATTTTGTTGTGGGGGTAGAGTCGGCGGGGTGTATGGGGGAGAGGTAGGGGAAAGGTGTGGCAAACCCGTCAAAAAACGTGGCCAAAGACCTTCCCGGCGACGCTCCTATTTTCCTTCTTTATCATGTTTTGGGGGGGTGGTGGTCGTGGGGGTGGGGGGGGGGAAGTGTTTTTTGTGGTGGAGGGGGTAAAAACCTCCTCTTCTATTTTTATTATTAATAATATTTTTATATTATTTTTTTGTGTTTTTTGTGTTTTTTGTTTTGTTTTTTTTTTTTGTATTTTATAATGTGGTGGATGGGTCGTTTGTTTTTTTGTTTCATTTTTAAATCTATTGTCGGTGTTGTTATTTATTTTATATATTAGAATTTTCATTTGACCTTCTAATGGGGATTATGTTTATGTGTGGCAAATCAAATCTATTAGAATTACTTGTAGATTATAATTAAAATTATGTGCAGATTATTTTTCATGTACTATTTTTTTTTAATTTACCCAAAAAATAAAACAGTTTTTTTTATTGCTATATTAACGAGACTTCTCGTAAACAAAACAGTGTTAAAACTGTGATTACGATAGTCACAAACAAATTTTCTTCAAAATTCAACAATCTGGTGTTATTTTGTTGTTGAGTTCATATTTGTATGGTTACTTTCTTTTTTTTTCATACAGACTGCAGGTGACGTCGAACTCAAGATCAATCAGCGATTGGAGATTCTTCGGACAAAATTTGACAACGTACAATTGCAGCCGCAAATCATCGCGGTTGGCGCTTCGCGACCCGATAAAGCATTTATCGTGGTTTTTGGCGGCGCAGAGTATAAGGCAGAAAATATACTGCATGCCATTTGTATCTGCATGCACGTAACCTATGTGATGAACCTCCAGTACACGCCGGACTGCAGGCCACTGTGGCTGTTTTTGCAAACTTACCTGTTTAAAATACCAGCATCGATCGTTGAGCTACCAAAAAGCACACGAGATTTGCTGAAGTCGATTGATTGATTGCTAATCTTTTTCCTCATTTCCTTTGTTTTCATGCCATTTCCGTAACATACATAAAACAAAACAAAACCAAAAACTATTGAATGAATTTACTTATCAAATACCTGAAAGAATCCGCTTTAAATACCTGAAAGAATCCGTTTTTTCTTATAGTCATAAATATGTTTCATGTTACCATGAACTCGCTTCATGGTACCTATGTGAAACCATGAATAATGTTCAGTTTTTCATGCTTTTTGCGTTATTCCAAACGAATTCATGAATCGAATTCATTTCATGAATCAATCTGCCCGTTTTCGTCACTAAAATTGGAATCATAAATGACAGGTGCCAATAATCATGAATAGTAGTGCATGTTTTCATGAATTTAGTTTGTGGTTTCTAATCAGATGCTTCATGATTTCATGAATCAAGATGCCACTTTTCGTCATCATAAATAAAAAACCTAACGCCAAAGTGGCGTTACGTTGGATCATAACAAGCTGATTCATGATTTCATGACTTTTATTCATGGTGTATATTCATAACATGAAAATACACGTTTTTTATGATATCATGAACCATTTTGCTAGTTTCGAGCACCGGATTTTTTCCCGTGTATATGACGCATCAGAATCGCCACTATGCGACTCTATCGAATTAGTGTAGGATTGATTGGCGTGCGTGGTCTTGTCCGGTTTTTAACTGCTACGAGTGTATTAAAAAATTACACAAAGTCTCTTTTTACATTAACTGCAAAATTTTCATCAAAAATGTACTTGTTAAGCATCTTGAATCCATACCGATAATCTAAATTGACGGCTAGGATTGTGTTATAGTTCAAACTATGGACTGAATATATGAAATATCTTGTAAAGTGTAAGAAGGGTTCAATCGCACCATCGGGGGATTAATTCGGGCTTACTGAGGTTTTCGGCAGGAAATGACTATTCTGAACAACACGAACGCTGCGGTCCCCGGTAATTTTGTAAGTTGCCTAGTTGGTTGCCGAACACTCGGCGGTGCCTATCTCGGCAAGTGGTTTGTCGAGATTTGGCAAAAAAGAAAAATCTAGTATGCACGACTGAATGTCACCCTCGAGCAGTAACTCATGATTCCGAATTTTAAGTCTTGGGAAATGAAAATCGATGACCCATCATTTATTTCCCGGGAAAATAAGACATCGTTGAAATATGGCATATTTTCCGCAACAGATCCCACACCCACTTCAAAATTATAACGCATTTTGTTATTTATCGTTTGGGGATTTTCCTCTGTTCATAATAAATTGAACCATTATAATGAAGTGCGCTTCTAAGCAAAAGTATAACAAAGTGGCTATAAATTAGAAGATACATCACTCGTCTTGTACGGATCTTTCAAGAATCTTGCTTGGGGTAGAAAGTGACACTCGTTGGCATGGTTGAGATGAAATTCATTATCATGCAAATTATCGTAGCTATACACAAAGGATAACGGGAGGTACTGTTAGTGCTAAACTTTCGCTAAGACAGATTTGGAGTGAAACGAGGTTGTTAATATCAGATATTATAAAGCACTGTATCTTCTGGCTCATGTATTTTAGTTGCTGGCGGTTGACCAGTATTTGAGACCATTATTATCAATGTTTAATATTTGAATTTCAATGTACAGCAAGATGTTCATACAATCCTGTCATAAAACGATATTTTTTTCGACTCAATTTCAACTCTATGTGACAAAACACGTGGTCAAATTTCAATGGAATCAAAAATTAAAGCTTTTCCTGATTGTAGAGCATTTTTTCTGTACTGAGAGTTGTTGCCGTTTCTCAATTTAGTGCTTCCTATATGTTTTTGTCATTTATTCATTGTAATTGAATTGATTGGAGAAGCCAAAATAAAATAAACAGAAGATAAAAATCAATATTGTGATTCTGAATTCCATCACACTTTTCCGCCATAGTCTTCGCATTCTATGAATCTATGTTTATTAATTACATTATATAGAGCTTCCAAATGCTCCTTTCCAGTTGGCACCAGCATCCCGAATTGCATCTTATTTGATTTTGATGGTGGATGAACTGCATTTTAATTAAATTTTCTTCTTAAATATTTGGCGAAAGTTGGGCCGTTTGCATTTAATTTGAAATATACATATAGTCACCGTTTTACCACGGGCAACATTAATTTGCCTATGTACATATGAAATGGTTTCCCAGAATTTGGGTTGGCGTTGAAGGGCAAGTGAAAACTTTTTCTTTGGTGTTTTATTTGGAAAAGAGGTAAAAGTATGTTTCGGCACGACTTCGGTTGGTTTTCTCGAGAAGTGGACATTTTTCGATCATTAAATCTTGCTTAACTCAACCATCGTTTCCATTAGATAGCGGTCTGCTCAATTCTCGTTGATTACGTTGGCAATTATGAAGGAAGGTTAAGATGGAAATGAAATAATTGGGAATTGAGCTCTTTCTGTAGTACGTGCCAATTGGTTGATAATAGTTTGACAAAAAAAAAATTCAACCCGAATACAGATAATGAACTTGGACAAATGATCGTTTAATAAGTGGTTACATTACCGAAGTATAAATAATGATTTAACTTATGTTTTCAACATTATTTTTTTTAACTAGTTCATTTATTTGGCAGGCTCAATTGCGTTAGCTTTACGGAGCCAATAATTCATTTTTTTTAATGTAATGAATGACTAGCGTTAGTATGACTTGGGCCGTTTACTCGCGGTTTACCCAAGGTTAAAAGGGCTGACATTGTTTTGGGATGGATTGAACAGAGGAACTTGGAAATAGGATGCTGTAGTCTCATCAGATAGTTGTCTCCAGCACTTGAATGATGTGCGGTTTGGTCTGGGCTCCCTTTTTGTGTTCGGCCTGTTGTGGTTACCATTGGGCGACGAGGAGACTCCTCAGATATCGGAACAAAACAAACACAAACTAATAAATAAAGAAAAAAAAGACACAAGCAGATTGAACTCTTATACTAGACATTTGGAGAAACACATAAATCGATTGCATATAACACAGATCGTGAGATCCCAACATATCTCTCATAGAAACATAAGGTTGTCTTCCTTGGGCCTCTAGGATTGGGCCTCCTTGGGCCGTCCTAGATTTCCGGTGTCCCAATTGGTTTGCTAACTCGAAACGGTTCTCTGACGTACAAAATGGTAAAATTCATCGTGTGAAATTTGTCTATCATACAAATCGCCTTCCTGGGCGCCCACCTTTGCGAGCGAGTCCGCTTTCTCATTGCCTGGGATTGAGAAATGTGAAGGGACCCATAGATAGGTGATCAAATATGATCTTTCAACCAGTACACTCATCTGTTCCCTTAGTTTTGAAAGGAAATAAGATGAGTGTTTACTAGGTTTCATCGACCGAAGAGCCTCAATCAAACTGAGGCTTTCCGAGAAGATCAAACAATAGTCTGCGGGCATGTTGGAAATCATCCCCAATGCGAAGTTGATTGCTGCCAGCTCAGCAACATAAACAGAACAAGGTTTCTGAAGTTTGTGTAAGGCGCTAGATTTTTCATTGAAGTCACCGAAGCCAGTGGATCCATTTAGGCGAGACCCATCAGTGAAAAACCTTTTTTTCAGAATTGACGTGTTGGTACTTTTCAGTAAAAATACGCGGGATAATAATAGAACGAAGTTGATCCGGAATCCCATGAGATGCTTGTTTCATGGAAAGATCATAATGAATTGAGGAACTGCTATAGGTGAAGTGAGCACGGTCTGAAGTAAAGCCCCGAAGACACATATCCGACGATATGTAGTGGTGGTAAATTCTCATAAATCGAGATTGTGTGTTCAGACCTAACATTTCTTCAAAGTTTTCTATAACAAATGCGTTTTTCACTTCACATTTGATTAATATTCTAAGCGAGAGCTCTCAGAACCGATTCTGGAGAGGTTTTACTCCTGCCAGAACTTCGAGACTCATGTTATGCGTTGAGTGCATACAGCCAAGAGCAATACGCAGACAACGATAGAGGTCTCCCGGATGAGCACCCCACCATGTGCCACAAATTGAACGAAGAAAGTTGATCCTTTGGCATTTTTGCTTCAAATACGTAATGTGGGCATTCCAAGTGCACTTTGAATCAAACCAGACCCCGAGGTATTTGAAAGATTCTGCCCAAAAGATTAAGCTGCAATTGGGCTGGGTACCGCTTTCGAGTAAACACTATCAGTTCAGTTTTCTGCGGTGAGAATTCTATCCCTAGATTCATAGCACAACAAGAGAGGTTATCTAGGGAATTTTGCAATGGTCCTTGCGAGTTGACGGCATGTGAGCCTCTTAAGGAAACCACGCTGTCGTCAGCAAGTTGTCTTAGCGTGCATTGTTCTGCTAAACAATTGTCAATATCTTTGACGTAAAAGTTATAAAGAAAGGGGTTGAGGCATGAGCCTTGGGGTAGACCCATGTAACTAGTTCTGGAAGTTGTCAGTTGTTCAAGTGAAAAGTTCATTTGCTTTTCTGACAACAAATTGTACAAAAAAATATTTAAAATTCCGGGAAGTCCACATCTCTGCAGATTTTCTGACAGGATTTCAATGGAAATTGAATCAAAAGCCCCCTTAATGTCCAGGACTACTGGAGCCAGTTGCTCCTTGTGCGCAAAGGCCAGTTGAATATCTGAGGAAAGCAGCGCTAGACAATCATTTGTTCCTTTGCTCTTACGGAACCCAAACTGTGTATTTGATAGCAAGTTATTCGATTCGACCCAGTGATCGAGCCTTCGAAGGATCATTTTCTCCAACAATTTCCCAATTCACGAAAGCATAGCAATCGGACGGTATGAGTTATGATTTGACGCTGGTTTACCGGGATTTTGAATAGCTACCACTTTGACCTGTCTCCACTCAGACGGTTTCGAAGTAAGGAAGGAAGGAATTGTATAAGTCCAGCAAGCGTCTTTTTGCGATATCTGGGAGATTTTTCAGTATATTGAATTTTATCATATCGCATCCGGGTGAGGAGTTATTTGAAGAAAGAAGAGCCATAGAGAATTCCAACATTGTTAATGGTCTGTCCAGAGAGCCACCGTTTGGAGACGTTTCTCGGAAAATATGTTTTGCTGGAACAGAATCCGGACAGACCTTCTCGTGAAATCGAATATCCATCATTAGAAGATGGGCGGTTACGCATGTTGCGATCCACCCTCCAGCGTGCCTCGATAAAATTTCGCCAATAACCGCGTATTTTTTCTTTGACAAGTTGTTATAGCTGTGTTTCAACCTTTAAATATTCCTCGAAGTAAATGGAAGTCATGTGTCTACGAAAAGCTTTGAAAGCGTCAGATTTTTGTAAATACAATTTTGTGCATTCATCGTCCCAGCCAGGTGTGGCTGGTCTCCTCTTGAAGAGTGCACTTGGAACTTTTCTTTTTTGTGCTTCAAATGAGCTTTTGTAGATCAGATCGGCAAGGAATCGATATTCTTCCAACGGTGGAAGTGTATCGACGGATTCAGTACCGATTGTCACCGCCGTTGCATATTTTTGCCAATCGATGTTCCTTGTGAGGTCGAACGGAACTCGAGATGGTTCTGAAGGTTGAGGGCCATACTTAATTGAAATGATGATTGGTAAGTGATCGCGACCATGGGGATCATTAAGGACTTTCCACAGACAGTCCAATCGATCTTGAACAGAAAGACAGGAAGACAGGCAGAAAGAGTCTGCTTTCTTGAGCAGGAGGTTAAGGTATGCGTGTCGCTTCACCAGTGTTCAAAATTGACAAGTTTAAATCGTCACATAAATCGTAAAAAATAGCCGCTCTATTGTCATCATATAGGTCCCCCCACCCAGTACCATGGGAATTCATGTCACCCAGAATCAATACAGGGGACGGTAAAATAGAAACTGAATTCCAGAGTTGACTGCGGCTAATGGAAGTTCGAGGAGGAACGTAAACTGAAGCTATGCAAAGGTCTTTATTCTTTGCTGTTACTTGACAAGCGACGATTTCGACGCATGAGAGAACTGGTACACAGAAAAAATTCTTGTAGTAAAAACTACAATTTTACCCGACTATGCCTATCTTTAAAAATACCATGAAATTTCAGTCAAATTTACTACGTTTATGGTAAAACCTTCAACATTTGTGGTATATTTGACAGACCTCATATTGATATCAACCGCACCATGGTCTATCTAATCGGAGGCATGGTAAAATCAAACGCATTTATATCAAAATTGTTGGTGTTTGTGCTTAATTTAACCCTCGAAATGGTAGTTTCTACTGCGGTTTCTCTTGCGGGGAAAAAAACCTTTGTAACAAGGGTAGCACTTTTTGATCCCTAAAAGCACCCCTCCGTAAGAATCGTATCTATCCAGGCGTATAATGTTAAAGTCGTGGAAGTTGAGTTCATTTTCTGAAGAAAGCCATGTTTCACAAAGAGCATCGGAATTGTGAACTAAAAACTTGAACGAGTCTAGTTTAGGCACCAGTCTACGACAGTTCCACTGTAGTACAGTGATCATATCTCTGCCTGGTTCGATGAATTATCCATCGAAAGATATGATCGATGCTAGGAGGGGCCATGAAACAGTCAATTGCTTAAGGTATGGTTCCAATGTCGGAAGCAAGGCAGAAACTAAGCTTCTAAGAGGGTCTTGTATATTGAACATGTCTAAAATGAATGCCACAATGTCCGAAAAAGCTATCAATCCTCGATCGGACTTGGATTTCTTTTGAAAAGATTGAGGAGTAGCATTTTTATTGTTATTATTCTTTTTAGGCAATGGCGGAAAGTCCTTACTGCATCCAGGAGTTGGTGCAATAGGAACCCTCGGTTTGACAATTTCTTCCCCATTTGCCTGAAAATTTTGCAATCTTTTGGAGGTGACTTTTGTTATCTTACGGCGGACTTTCGGAGAAGAACGTTTCCTTTTCAAGGATCCGGGTGCGTGTACCACCATAAAATCACCTTCATCAGATAAGTCAGAGTCCGATTCTTCAGCTGACAAAATCGAAAATTGGTTTTCATCTTGAGCGGCTGTTGCAGACTTAAGCATTTAGTAAAAGGAGATTTGTGTAATTTCTGAATATACTCGTTGCAGTTCAAAACCGGACCACTCGAGCCAATCGATCCTGCTCTAATTCTATGGAGTCGCATAGTCTGGCTAGTCCGCTATATGTGCTATTCAACGCACCAGATGCGGAACAATAGAATGCAAGCGGCATCGATTGGGGTGAGCGGTCTTGTTCGATTTTGAACTGCGACGAGTATATTTTCATCTCACAATTATGTGCTCTCAGGTATTGTTTTGGTCATATCTCCATGACGAATTATCTAATCATAATTAAATTTTGACAAGTTATTTGAAAATTTTATAGCTTTGATTTGGCACCAATAAAATCGGTACCCAAATAGCTCAGTATGTAATCGGAGTCTAAACTGTTTGATTACTATTATAAAGTTTGCATTAAAAAAAAAATGGACTTTTTTTCGGATGGTGATAAAAAAAAGCTTAGACAGATAATTGCTTTTGATAAATTTCCCATGGAAAGTAATTATTTAACCTTACTTGCAAAACAATTCTACGCCCTTGCGAGCGGCCTTCCGGCATTTAACCGGAATATTCGCCATGGCGGACGAAAACATGCGTGTAGGCATGTTATTGAGTCTTTCTTCGTTTTATTTATCAATTCCTCCTCAGTTTTCGCGACAAAATTGTTGGAGTAGATCTTACGCTTCAGGTTGGCCCAGAAATTCTCGATGGGACGCAGCTGAGGGACGTTGGGCGGGTTCGCCGACTTGGGCACCACATCGATATTCAGCCGCTCCTCCAACGATCGCTTCGAGTAGTAGGCCGACGCCAGATCCGGCCAGAACACCGCGTCTTTGCCCTTATGGTATTTCTTGATGAACGAACTTCCGGTGGGCATTTCGTACTATAAATTTCCCCGTTCACGGCCAGTCCGGAGCGAAAGAAGAGCGGCTTTGACATCCCCTTCTCGCTGATTGTCAGCCACAGCAGCACCTCCTTGGGAAATTTGGTGTGTGAAATGAACTTCACCTCGGAGCACACTTCCTTCGTAGGGGAAGTAAAATACGAAGTGCCCTGCCAGTCGTTGCCATTCAGGGTGAGATAGGTCTCGACGTCCATCAACACCACCACGTTGCGATTCTCCGGGAAAATCGAGTTGACCATCTTATTCAGCCGCAGCCGCTCCGAAACCAGTGGACGCGACTACCGCTTCCTGACATGAATGTTCATGTTCGCCAGGTACTTTTTAGCTGTTTGGCCGCTTGAACCATCCACCAGGCAAAGCGTACGCAGCGATGTAGCCACTTTTCCCTCGGTCTTCCTCTTCAGCATCCTTTGGAGCTTCTTATCGCTCAGGGTCATCGGCCGTCCGGAACCGGGCTTTCTTTCGATGCTCTGATTGTTGTATAATAGTGCCAAGATGTTGTAGATGCCGGAACGGGCGTATCCGGCGTCCAAAAAGTGCCGCACGATGTCCGTTTTCGACGTGGCAAGGTGCCGTTCTTTGCGTTTTTATGGACGATGAAACTTATGTCCTGGAGGATTTCAAGCAGCTTCCAGGGCTGGCTTTTTATTCTGCCATGGCCAGAAATGCTACAGCTGAGCATTTCAGAACGAAGAAGGCATCGAAATTTCCCAAAAATACCTTGTGTGGCAAGCAATTTGCACGTGTGACAAAAAGAGTAAATCTTTCGTCACTACAGGCACAATCAACAAGGAGATCTATCAGAAAGAGTGTCTGCAGAAGCGATTGCTACCCTTCATCAAAAGTCACAAAGAAAAACTTTTGTTCTGGCCCGATTTGTCATCATGCCACTATGCTAAAACTGTGATGGAGTGGTACCAAGCAAATCAAGTGAACATTGTACCAAAAACCTCAAACCCGCCAAATTGCCCAGAGCTACGACCAATCGAGAGATATTGGGCTCTGATGAAGCGGAAGCTTTCTGGAAAGAAGCAAGGAATCAAAGACATCAAACACTTCCAGCAAATTTGGACAAAGACGAGACTTCTACGATTTCTTAAAAGTCTGTACAAACCCTAATGGACGGAGCTAAGCGCAAAGTTCGAAAATTTTATGCAAATACCGAATAACTATGTTTTGTCTTCACGAATTGTTAAAACATATCCCATGAATCTGAAATAAACAACTACGACGGAAATATAATGCAAAATTTATGTTTTATTCATGTTTTGAGGTGTCCGGATTATTGCGGATACAGACCTTAAGTTGAAGCACACCGAGTGTATTGAGCGCATTCGTTCAGACAACAACAAGGTTTCCCGAGAGTGCTCCATCTTACTAGGGGTAAAAAATATCACATTTTGACGCGTCTGCATTATTGTCAAAAGTGCTCAGAGAACAATTATATGGGTGTGACGACAATTAAATCATGTTCAAGATGACTATTGCATATAATCGTTACAACTACCATGAAAATGGTCGGAGAAATTTTTTCATTATCACATTATTGACTATGGTCATGGTTACAGGGACTATTTTGACATTATAGTAAATGATGAATCAACTATTTTGAATGGTCATATTGACCATTATTATAGCCGGTTGAAAATCATTATTTTGCCCTATTCATTCTAGTCCTCAATAATGGTAAAATTGACTATCAAACTTTTCTCTGTGTGAGCAAACAATACTCATGAAAAGAGTATATTAGTTTTACAGTGGATACACAGTAGAATAAATTAATCAAATTGAAAGGTAAAACATATTTTGATTGCCTTTTTAATCACCAGATGGTTCTGTTGGTAGTGCTACACAGGTCGCCTAACATGTATATGCGCGAAAATGAACTGACTTATATTGTTAATATAGTTTATTTGATATTTCTCTAAGACCGATTTCAGTCAACTTGGATTTTAAAATGGTGTCAAACTTCCTGTGCGGTACCTTGGAACATGTCCGGATGTGTTCAATGTGGTTCTGATTCAAGGGATTTTTCTTCTATGTTCACTTTAAAAAAAAAAAGGAAACTATCGCTATTTATTGCCACTAAGTACACTATAAAAATATTGTACCTGTCTCCGATTGGTGCGGTTACGTGGCGTGATGTACCACGTTATAGCGCCAATCCTACCTAACTGTCCTGATTGGCTTATCCACTCATCAGTGATTTACTGACGCTGGATACTTGTTATAACCACCATTGTGTTTATTTTCGAACTTTAAAGTGATTTAATGTGTCGCACACTGGATTTTGGTTTATGTCAGAAATTTTTCACTTCCCGTGAGGTACCCGAAACACGCCTGGGTGTCGAAAATTTGGAGTTGGACAGTCAATATGCCAACTATTGAGGTGCCACAGGATGAGTTCAACTTGATTAATGCGAATTATATTACCGTTTCAGTTGTAAACCGATTTTATCGACTAGTGAAAATTGATTTTACAGTCGATCCATACGTAGCGCATCAGATGCGCCATACAGCGCACTACTTCCGACATAAGATATAACGTACAAAATGAGAGTAAAATCGATTGTCGCTAGTCAATAAATTCGGTTTTCAAGTGAAACCATAATACCTAAACAATCCATACATATCAGGACCGCGTTCCTGATATGTTTCCGAAATCGGTAGACTGATTCCAAAAAACATTCAATTGTGTTCAATGGGACCACTATTAGATCCGTTCGATATTTGTTTCATGCAAGTGTCACAGACATACACATACATACGCATATATACTCATCAGATATAAGAGCGAAATGACTCGCCGTGAACCGGTATCTAAAGAAATGCCACTAGCGGGGAACTCTTCGTCGGCGTAGGGTAAACCCACCGTCGGGGATTGCTCGAGTCGTTTGTAGAGTAGATTGGTGCCGAATGGTTCGTGGTCCGGTATCAGGAGAAATTCCACTGTCGGGGAACTCTTGGTCAGTGTACCGTAGATCCACTGTCGGGGATTGCTTGAGTCGTCTGCAGCGTAGATTGGAGCTGAATGACTCACCGTGATCCGGTATCGGAAAAGTTTCCTTTGCAGGGCAACTCTTCGTCGGCTAATCGAATTGATTGTATCGAGCTAAATGGCTCAAACAAGGAGGGTAGAAGCTCCATGGCTTAGGAAACGAGTAGGAGCTAAAGGGCTCATGGAAAAACCGATAGCAGCCAGCCAGCTCTAATTTCGACCACGGTAAGGTAGGGTAGTGACGTGAAAAATCATGTCAGAGCTGCAGTGCCAATGGAGAGAAGAGCAGCGGTCCAGTCACGCCGGTGCATAGATCAGGAGCAAGTGTTTCACGCGGCTGTCATGAAGTACGGCTAATCAATATCGGTATACGTCTCGTAAGTACACATAACGGCTGGCTTCCCAGGTAACCAATAAGCAGTTCCAAGCGTCTTAACGGCAGCCTATCAAGCAATTAAGTCGCCTTTAATGCAACATAAATGCCAGTTTTGGCCCAATATACGGCTGCTTTACTGCAATGCTATGATAATGCTTCATTAATGCTATTTTGCTTTCGAAATGCTTATTACAGGTCACAAATAGCATTTGAAATGCTGCTTTACAACAGATAACATTCAAGATGCTGATATAATGCTAATATAATGCTTGCAACATCTGAAATGCAGATTAAGGGTTGATTTACTGCATATGCTAATGCTTATTGGTTACCTGGGTCTTAGCAGCAGACGGGTCTTTGCGATTAAATCCAGCAAGAGTTGAGATCTGTAAAGAACCTTACTACACCTTAAAACACAAACACATATACAGACATTTGCGTACTCGTTCAGGTGAGCCAAATGGTATATGATGCTTGGCACTGCGGGTGTCGGAAAGAGATCATCAAAGACTCATCAGTTGATAGTATTGTTTTATTCCACATAAGACGGAGCAGATGTACTGTTTTCATTGAGCTGGTTTAAATAACTGAAGTACGTAGCACCTGTCGAAGAATCGATCTGAATCGCCAACCATCTTGCGCGTCTCTGTAGTTGTAGTTGTTATCCGACGTCACCAATGATCCTCGGTACACAAATTAATTTCCCACCTAGAAATCATCTCCGTCGATTATCACAGCTCGGCCTATGCGAGCTCTATCATGCTCGGTTTTCTTCCCAACATATATTTAGTCTTTGATGAATTTATCTTCAATCCAACATTTTGAGCTTCACGCACAGAGATCTGACATTAATGTCCATATACCTTTTCTTGGAAAACGTGTGTAAAAGTTTATATGGGATGCCGGCATAAGAAGCAACTCCAGAGAAAAACTAACAAAACTTTTCAGGTTATATGCTAGGCTTTTTATGGATAAACATTTACATGACAGTTATCGCACAACTGCAACGCCGCCTACCAGGAGCATAACGACATACCTTTGAAATGTCGGTTTAAAGTTTTACACAAGTAGCAGACCGAAGATGGACGTCTGTTCTCTGTGCTTCACGTTTCAGCATGGTGTACTAATCAGCAACCGCCTAGGACGTTCTTTTGACAATGTCCACATCTTCAGCACAGATGAGCTGGCTGGATTTATTTAATATCGTACCCCGTGTCTTAAACTTCACACGTTTCAAAACTCCTTCTAGCGCAATATTAAACTAAGTGGTTAAAGAGTCCAAACTAGATTGTCAGAAATGGTATAAAATTACTAAACACGTCGTTCGAGAACCCAATTCATTTTCCTTTGTCCTTCACCATAGCTGTATTTTTGCTCAACTACTTTTCAAAGGAGGAAGAATGTTCCATAGATAAAATATTGATTATGCTTCTTTATGCCCGGTTTGAGATGAGTGAGAGCAGCATTTCTTTTAGATCCAATCGAACGGAAAAGATAAATTCATAAATCTTCAAAGAGTAGTCTGCACCAAACATCTATACACAATATATAAACTTGCCAGCTGCGGGCTACTGATAGGCACATAAGGCTCAAGGTAGGTCGGTTAATTCTGAAGGAACGGACATCAGTTTGATCCTGAAGCGGAAACACTTCTAATACAGAGAGCATTACTATGGCATTGTATAACTTTTCTTTATAGATACATACATAGTTGCCTGCATAGTTGTCCGAAAAGGTGATAATCTGAAATGCTATCCTAATGTGTATGTTTAACCAATTAGAATCAGTAAATTACCTGGAAAAAACACAAACACTGAGCATTCCAAAGCAGTGCAATGAGGACGTATATAATCAAGGCACTATTTGGCAATCGAAAAACAAGCTATTTGACCAAAATGAGTGCTGCTGCACTAGATGAAACAAATATCAGAAGTGAGCGAATAATCGAAAAGTCAGCGACATAAGCATTAAAATTGAATATTCATGCCGATTGTCATTTGCATTACGACCCTATTTGTCTGGTACACTTTTCCATTTATCTCTTCGTATCGTCATCCATTCTCCGATGCCCAATATAGCTTAGAACGGGATGCCAACTGAAAGATGGGAAGAACTTTCCGACAGTTTTTTTCCTACTTTGACACTCTTATGTATACGTATTACCTATATAGAAGTACACAGGGATTGCTAGTATGCCCTTTTCGCTAAAGTGCACCATAAATGTTGTTATTAAGATATAAAGGAGAATCTTCACTATTAGAGTGCAGCGTATTGACCATTGTATATTCAATGAACTAAAAACCTAACCTATTTTTGTAATACTTTACTATTATCGCATACAAATACTTTTCTATTATCACATACATAATAGTACAAATATTTGTATATTGGTGTCTTTATTCCGATTTATAATCCGTTTAAACCGTTTAGCACACAGAAAAAAATAATGAATTTTATAAACATTTTCATAAAGGGAATGCTAAATTTGGCAGAAAATAATGGGATATTTCATGTAAATTTTAGCCAGATAACGCCTGAATCTAGCCTGTTGTATGAAAGATGGCAAACATTGTTGTATGGCGCAATTTCGTTAATTAAGCGTTCTTTGGCTTGGAATTAAACAAGGGGAAATTTTACGCGCCTTTTAAAATTCATTATTTTTATTTTGTGCATGTAATCATTCATGATTCTGCCAGTTATTGAGCAATTTATTTGCATATTTATTTGCAATCTTTGGATGTTTTGGAAAGCTGAAATGTTGAAATTTTTAAATGTTAACTGGTTTTTGAAGATGTGACTGAAATTTCACGAGTTTTTTTTTTTAAATTTACCTTCTATCTTTCACAAAACAAAAACAAAAAAAAGATTTTTTTCTAACTTTGAACACCTCCAAAGTTCCCCTAAAGTTAAATTTCGTACACCGTAGCATGGACCTTTTTGTATCTATATATATCTGATATATCGACAATGTAGCGCTGCATGAGATTTATTGGAAGAAACATTGGTGCGTACGTTTGGTGGTTACAACATCTACCAGAGCTGCGGAGAATCGCCCGAGCTCGGCAAAGCATTTATCGTGATGAAAAAAAAAGGTTTCGTGTACTCGATTGGCGGTCGATTAATGACAGAATGTGCGTGTTGAGAACTACGGCCTGTATGCATAATTCATGTTCATTCCCTCCATCTTGGAAGCACTCAAAATTATAAAGATGGGTTCTACGAGCAGCTGGAACGTGAATATGATCGCTGCTCTAACCAAGACCTTAAAATCGTCATCGGGGATTTAAACGCACAAATCAGGCCAGAACAGGAATTGTAATTCAGACCGGTAATTAGCATGTTCAGTGTCTATGACCGAACGAACGAGAATGGCCTTAGACTTATAGATTTCACCACCTTCAAGAACACGGCCATGGTAGCACGCACATGGAGGCACGTACTTCCAGCGCCCCATCCGACATCCGTATACCTAGAGCACACCTGGAGAGCAGTTTCTGATCGATGCAAGACACTTTTCGGACATCCTTATTGTGAGAACCTATCGAGGCGCTAACGTCGACTTGGATCACTATTTACTCTTGTTAAAAATGCACCTAAAACTATCGGTTGTTAACAACGTTTACTACCGGCGCGCACCACGGTACAACATTGAACGACTGACGCAACCAGAAGTCGCCACAGAATTCGCGCAAAACCTGGAGACTGCGTTGTCAGTAGAGGAAGTAGTCAACGATATGCCTCTTGAGGACTGTTGGAGTCAGGCAAAAACAGCCTTATAAAACGGAGCTGAACGTGTCCTATGATACTTGAAACGCAGAAGACAAAACGACTGGTTCTAACGTTTGCATAAAAAAATGGACTTTTTTCGGATGGTGGTAAAAAAAAGCTAAGGCAGATAATTGCTTTTGATAAATTTCCCATGAAAGGTAATTATTTAAGCTTACTTGCAAAAAAATTCTACGCCCTTGCGAGCGGCCTTCCAGCAGTTAACCAGAACTTTCGCCATGGCGGACGGAAACATGCGTGTAGGCATGTTTTTAAGTTCTTTCTTCGTTTTATTTATCAATTGCTTCTCAGTTTTCGCGACAAAATTGTTGGAGTAGATCTTACGCTTCAGGTTGTCCCAGAAATTCTCGATGGGACGCAGCTGGGGGACTTTGGGCGGGTTCGCCGACTTGGGCACCACATCGATATTCAGCCGCTCCTCCAACGATCGCTTCGAGTAGTGGGCTGACGCCAGATCCAGCCAGAACACCGCGTCTTCGCCCTTATGGTATTTCTGGATGAACGACAAAACTTCCGGCGGGCATTTCGTACTATAAATTTCCCCGTTCACGGCCAGTCCGGAGCGAAAGAAGAGCGGCTTTGACATCCGCTTCTCGCTGATTGTCAGCCACAGCAGCACCTTCTTGGGGAAGTTGGTGTGTGAAATGAACTTCACTTCGGAGCTCACTTCCTTCGTGGGGGAAGTAAAATACGAAGTGCCCTGCCAGTCGTTGCCATCCAGGATGAGATAGGTCTCGTCGCCCATCAACCCCACCACGTTGCGATTCGCCGGGAAAATCGAGTTGACCATCTTATTCAGCCGCTGCAGCTCCGAAACCAGTGGACGCGACTTCCGCTTCCTAACATATATGTTCATGTTCTCCAGGTCCATTTTGTTGGCCAGTTGAATCGACCCCCCGGCAAGCGCACGCAGCGATGTAGCCACTTTTCCCTCGGTCGTCCTCTTCAGCATCCTTTGGAACTTCTTATTGCTCAGGGTCGTCGGCCGTCCGAAATCGGGCTTTCTTTCGATGATCTGATTGTTGTCTAATAGTGCCAAGATGTTGTAGATGCCGGAACGGGTGTATCCGGCGTCCACAAAGTGCCGCACGATGTCCGTTTTCAACGCGGTGGGGTGCCGTTCTTTGAACGCGCGCACTTTTGAACGGAGTTGCTTCACTGTTTTTGCCATCACGGTTAGAGTTCGACTGATAGAGCTGTCAAATTTTGTCTGCTGACTCATTGGTTACTATGATTGATGCTGCATGGGTAGTTCTGTCAGTGCGGGTGAAGTTAAACCCATGAAAAATCGGCAATATTTGTCCATTTTTTTTAATGTCAAAAGATGTTGAAGGAGAAGAACGCAGCCTGATGCTGCACACAATACTCGACAGAACGTGGAACGATACAAAAGAAGCGTAAAAAGCAGACTAGTGTATTTCGAGCAAAGAAGTGCCGCCGGGAAGAGACAGAGAGTTAGGGGAGCTGGAGCTGCTGTACCGCTCACAAGAAACACGCAAGTTGTACAAAAAGCTAAAGACCGATCTTTACGTTGCGACCAATTCTCCAGAAATGTTGTGAGTATGAAGTCTCAAGCCATCATCTATAAATTGATTTCAATGCCGCATATGACTCGATAGATCGAGCGAAGCTCTGATAAATCATGCATGAAAACGGCTTATATAACTGATCCAGGCTACGATAAATGGAGTGAATTAGTGTTCGAATATCAAGCGCACTGTCAAAATCCTCCAAATTCAGAAGGGGATTAAGACAAGGCGATGGCCTTTCCTGTTTGTTGTTCAACATTACGTGAGTAGGTGTGTACGGAGAGCGGGCCTAAACATGCGAGGTACGATTTTCAATAAATCATATGGATCATATGCTTCGCGAATGATATGGATATTGTCGGCAGTGACTGACCGATACACTCGGCTGAAACGCGAAGCAGCACGTATTAGGCTTCAGGTGAGCGCGTCCAAAACGAAGTACATGTTGGTAGTGTTAAAGAAAAATAAAACCCTTTTTCTTTGGTTGTGTTTAAAGATAATTTATTTATTCAAATATGGTCATATCCTATAATTTGTACATTGTCTGTTATCGATATATAAAAGCTATTGGGTATGAATGTTTCGAAAACGGAAATCCTCTTCCGTTTGATTTCCAGTACTTCTTGGCTTACATTGTTCAGATATGAACACATCTTGACTCAACAAAACTGTTTCCTCTTGTTTTAGTTCTTTGTTTTGATTAACTATCATATTTTCGTCAAAGATAACATTTCTTGCTATTTCAATTGACCTTGTTTCAGTGTTCCCTAACCTAAAACCATTATTTGCGTATCCCACAAAAGTTAATGAACTAGTTCTAGGGTCTAGCTCTCGACGTCTTTCTTTAGGAATTTGTTTGAAAGCTCTGCAACCAAATACTTTCAAATGATCAATCCTTGGTTGCTTTTTGAACCACATTTCATACGGAGTTTTATCTTCAGCCAATGCACTCGTAGGTGAACGATTGGTGAGATAAGTGGCAGCATGTAATGCCTCGCCCCACAGTTCCTTCGATAATCCACTCGCGTATAAAAGAGCTCTAACCTTTTCCATTAAGGTTCTATTTAATCTTTTGCTTACACCATTCTGCTGAGGTGTGTATGGCACTGTATATTTAATCTGAATGCCATTTTCATTGCTGAAATTTAGAAACTCGTTACTCGAATACTCCCCGCCATTATCACATCGAAACATTGACACTTTTAGTCCAAAAAATGCCGTTGCCATTGCTGCATATGCTTTCAACTTTTCCAACACTTCCGACTTGTGTCTCATAAGATAAACAACCACAAAGTGAGTGAAATCGTCAGTGAATGTAACGAAGTAACGATAGCCATCATATGTCTTTTGTTCCATGCTTCCGCACACATCCGAATGCACTATTTTTAACGGTCTTTTTGATCTAGGCAATTCCATCTTCCTGAACTTCTGGGATTGCTGTTTCCCAGCCAAACACCCATCACATATGGTTGTATTTCGAAAGTCTTCTGGATGGAGATTGATGCCCTCAACCATATTCTTCCTAACAAGCCTTTCCATCCCCGAATAGCTCAAATGCCCGAGCCTTTCATGCCAGATTTTAATATTTACACACTTGCTTGCGTACGCGGCTATTGCTGTATCCTCAGCGAACTTTTCTTCCCAAGTTAGTTCCAAGTAGAATAAACCATCATTGAAGATTCCTACAGCTATCACTTCATGATTTGACTCAAAAATGACCTCTTTATTTTTAAAAGTAACCCTTTTACCCAATGTACTCGCTTTTCTAACCGAAAATAAGTTCTCTTCCAAACAAGGAATCAAAAGAACATTGTACAATTTCAAATCTTTTATTTCCGATTTACCAACTACAGATTTTAATCTCATCTTGCCTATCTTCGTTGCCCGAAGAGTTTCACCAGACTTTGCCGTAGTTATGGTAATGGTCCGTTCCAGTGATGCAATATCTTCCAACAGTGATTCATCGTTGACCATATGATCTGTAGCACCAGAGTCAACGACAAACTTCACCTTCTTTGACTTGTTCGGATTCCCAGCCATCATCGCGTGCACTTTCCGTTTCTGCTTCTGTTGATTTTCTTGCTTCACAAATTTCTTCATTAATGGTAATCTGTTTTTTTAATGCCCGAATTCATTGCAGCCATCTAATGGTTTTCTTTCTGGATTCGAGGGCAACATTTTTATGCTCTTTGCGATAGGCTTCCTCAGCTTCGGCATCCAAGAACATGCGTTTCTTTTCGGTAACGGGTTTGGAACACAGCTCTTCGTTGGATAAAACCATCAGGACTCCCTTCACATGTCGGTATTTGTCCGGTATGACGATCAGCAAAGCATGCATCTTCTCGGAGGTTGTCATCCTGGATCCCATTTTGTCCAACTCTCGGATTATGAGATCATATTCGTCAAATATTTTGGACAGTTTTTCGTGGTTTCGATGTTTGATGGTATACAAACGGTCGCGCATATTAACCATAGCGGCAGTACCAGCTTTTTGGTACGTGTTGACCAATGTATCCATCGCCTCCTTGGCGTATTCAAGACCGAGGAGCTTGTTTAAAACATCGTTGTTGACCATCATCACGATGTGATTCAACGCCTCCACGTCATCTTCAATCCGCTTCTTCAGTTTGGCCTTCCGTAACTCTGCAGCAGCTGCATCTTCACCGGGAACATCGGTAGCATACTCCTCGTTGAGCGGTGTACGCAACAATGTATGCGTAAGGTCCAACTTCGCCAGATGATGCTCAACGCGCCATTTCCAAGCGGCAAAATTGGACTCATCTCCGTCGAAAATGTTGTTTCGCTGCGATGAGAAGATAGCTTGAAACCGCAGGGTTCGCTCGAGAGTTCCCCTCTCAAAGCCATCCGATCTTCTGGATGTGCTGGCGCTGGTCTCTCCGTCCGACGTCATGGTTATCTACCAAACAGCAGTTGTAACCCAACAGCTAATAAGCGGAAAAAAAAACTATTTCCTGTAGGCTAACCACCTTCTGAATATCGAATAGCTTTCGATAGTTTCAACCAGTAATATAAATCGAATAACCTTCGACTATAATCCTGGGCCCATAACCCTGTTAAAGAAAAATAAAACCCTTTGTCTTTGGTTGTGTTTAAAGATAATTTATTAGTTCAAATATGGTCATATCGTATAATTTGTAGATTGTCTGTTATCGATATATAAAAGCTATTGGGTATGAATGTTTCTGTAGGAATAGATCTATCGTTTCTGTTTTGCTCATCTTTCCGCTGTAGAGCGTTCGCTCTGGTACGATCTATTGTAGTGAGATTCCCTCTCACACACAACCGATGCTATTACCTATCTGTGGTGGCTATTGATGTGATGCTTAGTTATGCTTAGTGATGAATGGCAAATTGCCCACTAGGTCATTCCTGTCTACAGTGACGACCGCAGGTTTATTAACAGGTAGGAGGCTCCGAGCGCAACAGGAGCCGTCTTAATAGCAGCACAGAGAACAGACGTTCATCTTCGGTCTGCTACTTGTGTAAAACTTTAAACCGACATTTCAAATGTATGTCGTTATGCTCCTGGAAGGCGGCGCTGCAGTTGTGCGATAACTGTCATGTCAATGTTTATCCATAAAAAGCCTAGCACATAACCTGACAAGTTTTGTTTGTTTTTCTCTGCACTTGCTTTTATACCGACTGCCCATATTAACTTTTACACACGTTTTTCTAGAAAAGGTATATGGACATCAATGTCTGTTCTCTGTGATAGCAGTGTCATGATCGATGGTGGTAAAATCAAGGAATTCATACAAATTGGCTCCCTTGTGACAGCGGACAATAATGTGAGTCGCAAAATTCGGAGACGCATCATCAATAGAAGCCGAGGCTACTATAGACTCCGTAAAAAATTGTGTTCTGGAAAACATCAACCCCGTCGAAAGTACACAATATACATATCAATCTCACCCCCGGACAAGTTACGAAAATACCCAAAAGAGGTATTTGAGTGACTACGACGGGAGATGAACCAGCCTATGGCTGAAAATCTCGATAATCCAGACAAAAAAAAAAAAAAAAAAAAAAAAACAATATACATATCGTTGATAAGACCAGTTATTTTCTACGGACATGAGACGTGGAAGACGCTCAAAGAATACCAGCGTACACAAGGCGTATTTGAGTGACACGTGTTACGGACTATATATGGAGGTGTATATGAAGACGGTGTAAGGCGGAAATGAATGAACCAAGAGCAAGTGAAACTATACGTTGAACCCAGCATCCAGAAAGTGGGAAAGGCTGGCAGGATACAATTGGCCGGGCATGTTGTCAGGATGACCCCGGCGAAAATGGTGTTCGCCTCAAATTGCAAGCATGAGTGTTCCAGCAAACTATAGATCAGCAGCCATGGACCGAGTAACGTGGAGGAGGCTAGTGGAGCAAGCTATGTCTACCCGGGCGTTATGCCATTGAAAGTAAAAAGTAAGTACATTTAAAGTCGTTGGTACGAACCTGAAGCTTGTGTTAATGTGATCCACAACTTTGAAACTATGGAAACACGATCGAAGACGTTTACCATTTTCAATCGCGATGGTTTGGCACCGTCAATTTTGCATAAGGCGAAAAACTGCTACTTTCAAGCACACCAATGTGATGACAGCATCTAAACCAGTTCCCAGGGATCGTGCAGGTACTAAAGTGTAGTTAACGTAGTGAAAGCAGGGCACTTGAAGATGAATATCCATACTTCGAATGAATATCCCTACCTTCTCGGCGAAACGACATCTAGTGTCTCAAGTTGATTTTCACGATCTTGTACGAGCCAAGTTAAATGAATCAACCCTGAAAACATAACTCCCAACGAATAACCCCTCAAATATTCTGTCAAAACAGCGGATCAAAGCAAAACCAAGATCATAGCACCATAAAGAAGAAATGTGGGGTTCTCCATAGTGTCTTTTGGGGTTCTTAAGTGAGCCAACTTTAAATCGCTAATGTCCTATTAATTGTTGGTTATAGCATAGACTAACTCTAAGAGCAGTAGGTCCCGAACAAATACGATTTTTTTCTTGGCTCAGTCAGTACTAGCACATCGCTCCCAAGCTCGGTCCCAAGCTTAATGATTCGCCCCTTATCACGTAACTCGCACCAACACACCTTCAAATATTCTGTCAAAATAACATAGAGAATCAAAACAAAGCCAAAGATTCTAGTACCGAAAGGTACTGAAAAGTGCAAGAGTGTATAGCAAGGTACAGACTGCGACTGCAAGGTGAACTTCTAAACTAGGGGTTCTACAACAGTGAACCAATTTCAAATCGCTAGTTTCATATTGATTGTTGGTTATAGTGCCGATTTTGCAAAAAATAAAAATGATTAGCATGTTGATTTTTCTGTTTTCTGATCAATTGCACCGGACTTCGTGGTATGCACTTCTTCTTACTAAAGATCAGCGACTTAGAGAGTTGAATTTATATGCGATTTTCTGGCAATTGATGGGACTGTATCAAAGATAAACTGGCAACACATTTTTTCTCATTACATGAAATTAAAAAAAAAACAAAAAATTGAAAACAACGGTCTGATCTCCTAGTATAAACAAAAAATAAATAAATGAGAACAACTTTGTTTCCAGAATTGTCTGATATTTGATTTGATTTCATTCATGAGGCTTGTACAGCAGTTTTGTAGAATTTTGTGGAAGCCGCAAACCAATTCTTGTTGAGCTCTTCTATGTTCTTGCACTCCTTACCACTCTTCTTGAAGTTGCGCTGGGCGATAGCACAGTAGCGTTCAATTGAATGAAGCTGTGGGGAATTCGGAGGATTGATGTAATTTTCTACGAAATCTACTTAATTTGTTTGCATCCATTGTACTGTAGTTTTGGCGTAATGGACTGACACCAAATCAGGCCAAAACAAAGGAGAGACCTTGTGCTGCTTGTATAACGGAAGTATCCTTTTCTGCAAACATTCGACGGAAGACTTCGGCATTGATCGTACCTTTAGTGTAGAAAATCGATGATTTGGACACGCGGGAACAAATTGCCTGCCATACGAGAGCCTTCTGGTCAATTTTTTTTTCAGTTTGAGCGGCTTTTCGGAGATGCACACATTCTCCGATGACCTGGTCTAAAATTACGGTCCTGGAAACGTTCGGGAGTCCTCTTTCACGTATTTTTCGTCATCGATCAAAACGCAGACAGTCGGTCGTTAGAAAAGTCGGCTGTATAACTTTCTGGCTACCTGAACTCTCTGGCTACGAAAACCTGTTTCGTCCTGAATTTTTGCTCAGCACTTTGTTTTGCTATTGCCTGTCTTCTGATTGTTGCGATTCTTGATTCTCTGCACCATTCCGACGGCGGTACCAGCCTATTTGGCCAAATCATGAATCGACATCGATCTGTTCCGAAGGATGAGGTTGACTACCTTCCGATCCAATTTTGGGTCAGCTGTATCACAAATCGACATCGATCTGTTCCGAAGGATGAGGTTGACTGCCATTCGATCAAATTTTGGGTCAGCTGGACCTGATTTTCTTCCTTTTCTCGGCAGCTCATCGAACGAGTATTTTTCGGCAGGCGAAGTGATTTTTTCCGACGAAAAAAAGTTTGATCTCGATGGTCCTGACTGCAGCGCCTATTATAAACATGAACTTCGGAAGAATCGTCAGGTAAAGTTGTGTTGAATATTCGCAGGAGGTAGTCTTATGGTGTGGACTGCTTTTTCGCTAAAAGATAAAACTCTCATTTCCACAATTTCTACCAGAATGAATTCAATGAGCTATGTACATCTACTGGACAGTCTTGTCGTTCCATTTGTTGAGGATATTATGGACAACAACTTCATCTCATTCACCCAGATAGCGCTGCAATTTACGCGAGCATGAAGTCTTTGGTATGGTTTTCTGAAAGAAACAAAAAGTGCTGAGCTGACCAGCTCGTAGTCCGGAACTGAATCTTATTGAAAATCTCTGGGGGATCTTGCCGAGACTAGCTTACAGTGGTGGACGGCAGTTTGGAACAATTCGTTTGTAACACGCGTTTGACTCGTAATGCTGGTAGATCACCTTTTTGTGGTGCGTTACGAGGTATCAAATCTACCACCGAACTCTAGTCCAAATTAATTCAAACTAGGGAACATATTTGTTTTTTGTTGTCAAAGGAACATATATTAGTCTTTATTACATTTTATGTCTTGTGAAAAGTGACAATACTCGGATTGTGCCACCGAGGATGAGCTTAGAATAAGGAAAACATGGTTCGTCTTCATTTATCTGAATTCTCATTTTCTATTTGATGTTCTATATTTTGAATTGGTTATGACTAGGGTTCTGAAGCATGGTCAGTATCGAAATCTTTGTTTGTTTTCTTTGCAATGAATCCGATTTTGACTGATAAAGGGGCGTGCCTTTGAAGAGTGCTCTCACTCCTCAAAGGGTTTAAATAGCGAAAACTTTCAATAGAAGTCGATTCATTGGCAACAAAACAAACAATGCCAACTGTAACAACACCGAATTCTTCATCATTTCTCAATAGTAATGAAGTGTCGACATGCACTAAACAAAGGATACGGGATATACTTCAATAGATCAAAATACTGGTCGCGGTGGTTTATGTCCCGAACAGAGGAAAAGAACACAAACATGCGTAAGAGACGAGTGATGGAAAATCTCATTGACTCAAAGCCAAAACTGATTTGTTTTCGAAAACTAAACACTAATTTCTGTCATTTATTGATTTGAATCGATTTTTCGAAATAAAATTGAGTATGCGCTTATAGGAATTTCTACCCAGAAAATGTGTTTTCTTCTTAAAAAACGACTATTGGTATTGTTATTTGAATAGCCTATTTACCATACTTTTCAAATAGCCTTAAATTGGATCAAACTGTCAAAACATGTATGTGCGCTTATAGCAATATCCCCCAATATATACAAACGTTGAGGAGCTTAGTCTAGAAATAAAAGGGTCACGCGAATGCAGTAGGAAGCGAAATTCATAAAAATGGGATGGGGGATGAAATGAAAAGAAGAAGACAATTCTTTCGAAAGAAAAGTTTGTTACCCAGTTTTTTGAGGACCCTGTTGGCGAAAACTAAATTTCAACCTGTCCATATTTAGATTTGTATGGAAGCAAAAGTAGGTCATTTTTAAGCATAAAACTGACCTACCTAGAAGCACGAAATCCAAATTTCGATTCTGAAAATTTATGATTTTTCCAACCGGATGGTGTTATAGTAATGTGTCGTTCAAAAATATTTCACTTTAGCGTAACGCGTTCATTTTCCAAAGTTTTGAAATAACATCCGGTATAGAAAAGAGAAAAATAGTTCTATGATTAAAAAGATATGCTTTCTGTTGCTGATCGCCTCATTTGTTCCATAATTTGATATCCTATTCATTTTGTGAAATGCTTATACTTTCGTTCGATAGAGGCAAATGAAACAGAGTAATGCAGCTTGGTACAGCGTTGTTGGCTGATGATGATGAAAAAGGGCAATGGGAGTAAAAAACGCTATAGTCTAAGTGTAAGCTCTGCTAATTTCTACGGAAGGAGACTTTTGCAGTAGTCCGAATGTTCTGTCTTGTTCTACTTTTCGCCAGGCTATCTATAGTACTAGCTAGCGCCATCGGATACCGTAAAGCATTTGTATGGAATTTCACTCCTTCGATCACTGCATTGGACACTTTTCCTTAAATCAAATAAGACTAAAGGAAACCCCCGAATAGTTTCATTCGTGAACTTTGATTATAATTGTTCTTACTAATTTATTTATACTTAAAACATATTACAAACTTCAAATAAATAATATTGCGACCTCAAAGCAAACAATTATAATTAATATCCTAGTATAAAGTAGAGGCACATCAACCATGTCGAAAATACAGTGTAATTTGCAAAATTGTTCGAAAAGCGAATGTACTCAAAATAGATCGATTTCCGTTGGACTAGTAATAATATACTTCTTAATGCCAACGAATGGTAACGTTCTGGAATTGTACTTTACGCCCGTCTATCCACTGTTATTTATTGGTCCTTCACCCAATTCAACTATTTCCTAATGTGTTATTAACCACCGTGAATCGTATACTAGTTAGTTGTTTTCTACATCAAAATTGATTTGCACAATTCATGAAGCTAAGCAAAGCTCATAGAGCATTTATATAATTAAAAAGAACATTCGTGTATTGTTCGAAAACAATACAAAAGACTATGAAAATTGTGTTGCTAATCGTTGCATGGATGTTTGACAGATCTGTTTTATTGACTTGAAATTAAATTCTTGAAAAAGCTATACCATGGGGAATTGTTGAATTTTTAAATATTATTCTGATTCGTGTATTGATCTTGTAGAGCTGCTATTGAATCCACGGTTGATCTCACTAGGCCTTGGTGAAAAGAAGTGTGATTCATGAAGATCCATTCACAGCTTTCTACTCGAAGCGTGTGACGCTTTTTCATTTATGTGGAGGTAAACAAATTAATTAGCCCTCGTTAGAAGCAACGCCAATATGTGTGGATACGATAAAAGAGGAGCAGTTATTGGCTCATATGAAAAAAAAAATTATTGGCATTTTGTGAGATGATAAGCAATACGAATGTTTCTTACAAAGTATGAAGCATGTGTCATGTACGATGTATGAAGCATGTGTTTTATGTACAAAACGAGCGTAAGTGAATTAACGAAAAAATATTTGCAGTGTACAAGTTGACGATAGCCAAGGTCTCTTATAAGTTTATTATTCGCTGAAAGTCATTAGCCACACTGCGTAACTGCTGCATAAAAATATATGGCAAATAGTAGCGGCTCAATTAGTTGGAAGAAAGCTGATTATTTGTGAGGCATGGACGGCATTGATAACCACACTGTTTGAGGTATTCCTGTAAATAGATACGATTTGTACATAGGCACCATTTGTCCATGTTCTTACTCTCATAGAACAGCAACCAGTGACAAGAGGGATGATGGGCTTCACGTTACGGTTTGTTCGCATTCCGGCCAAAGGGGACGTTGATGGGTGGCTTTGAGTACAACTCCGGTCTGATAGCAGATACCAATGCCATAGTCACGGTGGTCGAGAGTGATAAAATATGGCATCCTTTCGGAGTCACTTAATAATGCAATTGGTTTCTTCTGTTGTTTCTAGAATGTGCTGGTGTTTTCGGTTCAAAGCGTTTGAAGTTTTGATTCGAAGATATCTCAAGGGCATATCAGGTATGCTATATCAGATAGAACAAGAAAGGTCGCTTCGAAAATTGTTCTGGAATTGAGATTGAGATCCGAGAATCCTGTTATATAATAATATGATTGTGTTGGTTTCAAAGAGGTTAACATTTTTGTGCATTTAGCTAGTGCGCTAGCAATTTATTTTCAATTCAGGAAACTGTTTTTTGCGGTTAGTACTATAATTTTACGTTGCACGGTTATTTCACTATTGCGACTTAATATTCGAAACTCGTGTGCATTGTTTGGACAAAAACAAATCCACAAAACTGCCTGAGTTTATGCACTCCTGGGCTTTTATTGATCGACTGTGGACTGTGACTGACACCATTGTCATCTCACATGAAACAAAATGGGATATTTCGGCTGAAGATTTGTGTTTAAAACAACTGTGTGCACAATGGGTGCTGCATTTGCTAAAAATGCAACAAAAACACGTTCGAATGCGACTTTCTGAGCAACATTTAGAGCAATTTCGAAAGGAAAGAAAGGATTTTTTGCGTCGATTCATCACTATGGATGGGACTTGGGTCTACAATAATGATCCTGAATAAAAAAAAGAGGCTAAGGAGTGGTGTGAACCAGGCACTTCGGCTCCGAAGCGAGTTCGTGTCCAAAAATCGGCCAAGAAGTTGTTAGCGTCAGTTTTTTTTGGTATGCAAAAGGAATTTTATTGATAGATTATCTCCATACTGGTAAGACCATCAAGTCTGATTATTATTGTGACCTTTTGGACCAGTTGGATGAAAAAATACCTGGTTTGCAGAAGAAATAAATCATTTTTCATCAAGACAATGCACCTGCTCACACAGTTCAAAAAACCATCGTGAGAATCAGTGAATTGGGGTACGAATTGTTGCAGCATCCACCCTAATCGCCAAATGTAGCTCCCTCTGACATGTTGACTGTTCTCACAACTCAAAAAATTCCTTCGTGGAAAGCATTTTTCATCTAACGAAGAGGTTATAGCCGTCGTAGAGGAGTATTTTGCAGGCCTTCCAGAAAGTCACTTCCGTGAAGGGACAACAATGTTTGAAGATCGTTGGATCAAGTGTATTGATCTTATGGGAGACTATACTGAGCAATTAAAGTGATTTCCCCAAAAAAAATGTATTTTAATTTCCGCTTTCAAAATCTTTTGACTAACCTAGTACATATGTTTGGACAAACAAAAAACTTCTAATTTAAGTCTGATATATCACTAAGGCATTCGATACGCAATTAAAGCCTTTAACTCCAGTCCAATTGAAAATATACTATCAGAAAGCGGATTACTCCGCTTGGATCTGATTGTAGCCAAAATTGCAATGAGCTAGTCTACGAGACATCTTGCGCGAGGAATCCAGAGCATCGACCTCTATCTCACCAGAAATGCCAAAAATATTAAAGATGAACTACAAATATCAACAATGACCATCGAAGAAGAGGATTTAGCTGCAACACTGGAATGGAAGGAAGGAGAATGTCGACTTAATATGGAGATCCCCGATAAAATTCACCGGGGGGCTGCAGTGAACCTATTTCATTTCAAAGAACTCTGCCACACCGAATATCATCATCATCTATACATCGATCGATCAAAAATGCAATGTATGCGGAATTTACTGTAACAACGTAAACATACCAATATTTCTCCCTATGTACATACTTATCCATATTAAGTCCCAAAGCATACGTACTAGACAAGTGCACTAAAGGATTATACTTTATAATCAGCGATTCCAAAAGCGTACTGGAAGCTACCGATAGCAACAACTGTAATCATCCATGGGTTTTAAAAATCAAAACGATCCTACAAGAAAAAACAAGGAAACGTTTAACTCTTTTGGGTCGCTGCACATGGTAACATCGCGGGCAACAAGAAAGCAGACGACTCGGCTCAAAATCCAACTGACGTTAAAACACCATTCGAAGATTTCAAGTGACTAACAAATGCCCAAATAAACCAAACCTAGCCAAATAAATGGTATATAATCAACAACAAGCTTAGGCAAATTAAAAATACCACCTCAGAGTGGACCACATTATGCAGCAATGACCGATGTATAACAAATCTAAGAATCGGACACACCAACATTACTCATAGTCACTTTGCAAAAACAGAAGACACGGTGACATGCACAACTTGCGCCGGACCAATTACCATTCAACAAACAAAAATAATCACCCGAGCTCCTCGACTACCACTCTAGGAAAAAAAAAGAAATGTTGATGGAAATCTTTATGCACTAACCCAACATCGAGACCTGCACTTGGTTATCGTGCACTGTGTCAGAGTGTGATCAAGGTCGACTTTGAGAAAAAGCCGACTTCTGATCTCACTAAAACCTGTATCACTGTTGAACTAATCCCCCCCCCTTGGAATTGCCTATTTGTATACAATGCTTTTTGAGCCATTTGGCTATGGACTCCGCTCTCACCAGCTTACGAAATCCTCTGATATTTCCGGCGATGACGCATACTGCTTCTGATCATATTATTCTGTACGCACTGGCGACTTGCATGGCCATGAGTCTGAACGCACTGTTCAATTTCACCCAGTTTCTCTTGGTTTCCAGCGCTGCGACCCAGGCTGGACCTTCGTATCTCATTTTTGTTGATGATACATTAGCTAGTAGACGCCGTTTACTACTGCTAGGTCCGTAGCTAGTCGGCATGATTCTGATTACAGCGTTTATGGCCTTCACCACCTTCTCGCAGGCATAACCTACGTGGCTGTTGAAGTTTAGCCGGCTGTCGATCATCACACGCAGATACTTCAGAACACGCTTCGAGACATGCCCTCCAATGGTGATTTCTGCCCACTGCACCGCTTTGCAGTTTCTGACCAACCTACCTTCGTTATGTGGTGGGCTATCTGCAGCTTCGTCTCCTGCATTCAGTCGCCAGTATAACCACTTCTTCCAGTGTCTCGCCTGTCATTGACAATACGATGTCATCTGCAAAGCCAATGATACGCCTTTGGGCCTTTGGTTACATACGCCTTTGGGCAGCTTCAACGTCACACAATGATCGGAAAAACCTTTTTTCACGGCGAAACTAATACTCCTAAGGGTTACGTTTCCGAATCATGATGTCTTCTACAAAGTTGTACCTTAAAAAGTTGTCCATCTTATGGTTGTCGTTTCGTAGTTCCAAACTTTACCGCTAGGGCGGCGCTATTCCTAACTTTTGAACAAAGCACAATAGAAGGATAATGTTAGAGGCAATTTTGTAGGGAATATAATTTCATGCAACTTTGCCGAAGTCATCATTTTTTTAGCTCTTCATTTGATCATGATAGAGCTATTTTTCTTCTTAAATTAAATCTTTAAATCAGGGTATCTCTAAAAAAATGAGTTTTTGTATTCAAAATTTTTTGTTTCTCATTTTGAGAAAAAGTGGTCTTGAGACAAAATATAGAAAACATCATAGAGCAAATTTTTGCTCCAAAACATGTTTTAATACAACTCATCATTCAAAAGTTAGGGGTTATTTTAACTAGAAACATGCGTTTTTTTCTTTTCGACCTTTTAATTGTTTAGGCGAGAATTAGCCAGAAAACCATAAAATTCTTGTTTTATTGCATAACAAGGAACATAATGCTATATAAATGAGCCCGGGTACTCCTGGGGCACACGAGCGGGGACTGCTTATAATCGGACATATTTTTTGTTTAAATCACCCCTAACTTTTGAACAATAAAATATACCCAAACACTTATTTGAGCAAAAACATGCATCATACTTTGCTCTACACTTCATCTGAAGTTTAGTTTTAGATTTTATTACATTTGAAACTAAAAAGTTATAATGAAAAAAAAACTGATTTTTAAGGGACACTCTAATCTAAACCCGCCAAATAGCTCCGAACTAAAGCAGTGCGCAAGCGCCGGATGTTCCTGTCGTAAATGAGCAGCCTGTAGCGTCAGCGACAGACTACAGAAGGTAACGTCGATGTCGGATTCACGACCGTCCTTGTGATAAGTGCTGACGGTATCTACGTTCGATAGTTTTACTTTGCAGAGCTTCTAGCAGGCTGCACCCTCTAGCGTTGGTACATCTGTGTTTGGCAGTATCGTTCAAATTAATTTATAATCAGATAGATCTCACGGGAAACTGTTTCTAATGTTCAGTCTTCATTTCGTATTCAAACAATCGTGGACAAATGCAATACAATACAAATTCCAGCTATAAAGCAATTTCGAAAAGAAATTTAACTTGAAAAATCACAATCTCTCTACAATCTATCACAAACGAGGCTTGTGGGGAGCAAAATTCATTACTTATAGCAACCAAATGGCAATCAAATTGCAGTCATATCTTCGATCACCCCAGCGGTTCAATAACTTCGATCCACCATAAGTACATAAAGATTGTACTCTAAAAAAATGCAACTCTTTCTTCTGTGTTTGACGTTTTATTGCATGGGTAAAACTAGTTTAGAGTGTAATGTTTAAAAATTTCGTCACAATGCAGCGAGATGACTGTGTCCAAGCAAGAAGTGCTATGACAAAAAATAATGGGCATGGTCGTGGAAAATCCAGGCCAGTCCCACAGGTGGATCGCGAAACAGTTGGGAATCGACAATTCGTCTGTGTCCCGTGAGGTAAAATCGTTCAGGAGACCCAGACGACCCAGTGGTGAGCTGTAAACGGAAGAAAAGCGAAAACGACCGACCCCGTAAATGAAAGGAAGGTAAGGAATTACTTCAAACGCAATCCGAGGCATTCAATTCGGGACGTGGCCAAGAAGGTCAATTTTTCCGTCTGGTTCGTCCAGCAGATAATGAAGCGGACCAGAGTTCATGTATTTAGGCGCCTAACCTAATCAGAATACCGTGGCCAAATCCCGCGCCAGGAAGCTGTACCGCGAGTAGTTGGTGCAGCCGAAATGCATTGTAATGGACGACTAGACGTATATTAAAGGGGACGCCAAGGAAAATACAGCAAGCCGTACATAGCGACCGGCACCATCAACCGGCACCATATATATATATATATATATATATATATATATATATATATATATATATATATATATATATATATATATATATATATATATATATATATATATATATATATATATATATATATATATATATATATATATATATATATATATATATATATATATATATATATATATATATATATATATATATATATATATATATATATATATATATATTTATTTACTACTTGATTACATGATTATTTCAAACGATGCGTCTAACAACCAACCTAACTACCGGAAGCTCTGGTTTAAACTCATCAATGTTCAGTGCAGATACTCGGAAGTTCGATATCCAATTAAGTCTTCAGTTCTTCAATATTCAACGCGTTTTCGTGGACTGGATAACGACGCGAAGTTTTTTTTTCTTTTTTTCGAACAGCGCACTTTCAACTATACAAAGCGAGCCAGAAGAATGCTAATTAATGGGTAGAAAAATACTCATCTTTTGATCACTCATTGAAAATCAAAAATGGGTAGTTAGTATGAATTATTTTAATTTTAAAAGTACCCATTTTTTGACAGCTTCATATACTATCGAAAAATGGGTACATTTTTACCCATTAATGAGTACTGGCCGGTTACAGTGCACGGATTTTCCCTCTCCCTCTCCACGGTTGCGTTTTTTTCGAGGTTAATTCGACAAAGATTTTTCATTAGGGCCTAACTGTCAAACGTAAACAATGGTTTTTTCCGCGAATATTGAAACTCATCTCATCAATCTACCACGGTCATTTTGAAGAGGAAAAGATAACAAGGGTAGCCATTGTGCCACGCGAAATTTTCGGAAGAAACCATTGTTTCAGTTTGTCAGTTAGGCCCCAATGAAAAATATTTGTCGAATTAAGAGTCGAAAAAGCTGATCTGTCAAACATGCTTGCAAAAGTAAGGACCAGCGAGACGTTCTTTTTTGTTCAATTTTGAACAAAATTGTCGTAGTTCTTTGAACTGTTGTCATACAATTCACGAATGTTCTTTATGAATATATAAATGCTTCCTTTTTTTTGACTGCACATATGGCATTGAGTACGAAACCAGCTTCATAAATGGTAAAAATCAATTTCGTTGCAGAAAACAACGAATACATTTGTGAGTAAAACGAAAGATTTTGTGGTATGATAGTTATATGTTCAGTGCATTTTTAAACGTAGTATTTTCAGTGCATTTTGAGCATCTAAATATATAAAAAGGAATATCTGTCTGTCTGACCCGTATTGACTCGGAGACTACTGAACCAATCCGCGTGAACAATTGTATGCAGGGGTTTTTGGGGCCGGATAATGTTCTTATGATGGTTTGAGACTCCTCCCTTCTCCCTTCCCATACAAATGAAACCCAAATTTCTGTATAATTCGAGAACCAATCAAGCAAAGGAAACCCAATTTAGTATATGAAAGTTTTTGGAGGCAAGAAATGTTTCTACGGTGGTTCGAGACTCCTCCTTTCTCTGGTAGGGGGGGGGGGGGGGGGGTCTCTCATATTAATAAAACTAAAATTTCAACCAAACATGAGAAATATCCCTACTGTTATGAAAATTTGTTGGGGTTTTTGGCGCCGGAAAAGGTTGTTATGATGGTTCGAGACTCCTATCCCGTCTGAAAGGAGGCCTTTCATACAAATGAATCACAAATTTCGGCATAACTCGAGAGCTAATATCAAGCAAATGGAACCAAACTTGGCATCTAGGGGTTTTTGGAGGCAGAATTTTTTTTATGGTGGATCGAGACCCCTCCACTCTCTGAGAAAGGGGCTCTCATACAAATGAAACACATATATCTGTTAAACTCGAGAACTATTCAAGCAAATTAAACAACATTTGGCATGTAGGGGTTTTTGAAGATAAGATTTTTTTCTATCGTGTTTTGAGATCTCTCCGTTATCTGAAAGGGATGGCTCTCATACAAATGATACAAAAATTTCGGCATAACGCAAGAAATAAACAAGCGAATGAAACCAAATTTGGCATGTGAAGCTTTTTGAAGTCAAGAAAAATTTCTACGGGAACAGGGGATCCTATACAAATGAAACACAAATTTCAACTAAACATGAGTCCTACTGTTATGAAAATTTGTATCAGGAGTTTTTGTGGCCGGAGAAGGTTCTTATGATGGTTCAAGACTAATTCCCCGTCTGGATTGGGGGGCTCCCATACAAATGATACACACATTTTTGCATAACTCGAGAACTATTCAAGCAAATTAACAAAATTTGACATGTGGGGGTTTTGGAGGCAGGATTTTTTTTCTCTATAGCGTAAATTTTCATTTACTGAACAGACTAAAACGTGACAAATGTTGAACAGTTCGGTTTATCATGTTCAACAATTGGCAATCAACCCCAGATGAGTGAGGAGATCAATCCTCTGTGCTCTGAGTTAGGTTACGACTAGAGAACAATGAAACGATCAGCTACTGCAATATAATACTCTATTATTTAAACACCACCCTCATGGTGAGCTCCGAACAACATCCAAAATACAACGGCTTATGGAAGCATTAAACCCACTTCCAAACAGTTAGCTTTTCCTTGAACAGACAGAAGACGTATACGATAATCTAATCTAATCGGGTTAACATCAATTGACTGAAATAATAGAATATTGTTTATTGAAGTCCTACTTGGCAATCATCCCCAGCCACCATGCTAAACTTAGCATTAAAGACGCAATCATATCGAGAAGGCCAATAGTTGCCATGCATACACATCCTCACCTGCTGCAAGCAAAGCATTCGGGCACTGTAATTCAATTTCTCCCGTCGTCCTGTCTGCTAAGATAGAACATGTGTAGTGAAAATGATGTACAGGTGTACAATAATCTTATGAGTAAGCAGCTCTACAGTCGCTGACAAAAATATTATGTCGGATCATCGGAAAAGTCTTGGTCGACTCTTAAATAAATGACATAACCATGAAGTTTCATTTCAGCGGTTTAGTTCCGTTCAGCCCAATTATTATCGATAGAAGCTTATTTTGGTAATCCGATCATCCAATTATGATACGCACTGCACACCATCCGTAGCTTAGGCGTTCGTGAGCAAAGCATGCCTGAGGTGTTGTATGGGCGGATGCGGCAGAAACTAAGCGAGAGTATAGCCTCTGGTTGTGGGTAGTGAAACTAACAAAAGAGTTATGAGGGCTTAAATGTGTATTTAAGCTAAGTAAACTAAGTAAACTTTCTTAAATGAAAAAAAGTGTGTTCACGTTTTTAAATTTATTTATCGATGAAATTTATATAGAAAAAGTAATATACGTGGAGTATTTTGTTTTCTGTATTGCTGTGATCCAGTCTTACTTATATATAGTTTTGTGGAGCAAAATCAACCTCTGTGAAACTGTTCCAGCGGTCATGATCTTCCGGATTTGTTATGTGTGATTATTTTGACTACTAATTAGTTCAAATATGTGGATTATCTTGAATAATGCCCGTTCCCGATGGAAGTTTGGTATGCACTTAAATATGCGTTAATTTGAGATTCCAAAATAATCATATTGATGTAAACAAACAATTTGGTTGAAATTTCTTCTCTACGTTGCCTAGCGCACTCTACATTGACAGTACATCAAAAAAGCAAAGCCTATGCATTCGAATTCACCTTTATATTTGCATTCAGTTGATCAAACATTTTGTGTAACTTAATCAGGGGTGACTGTTTTCATCAGTTGTTTTTTTTTTCTCCCTGTATTATAGAGGTTTACAGGGCCTAAGGCTTTTACGAAGAGAAATATATAGTTTTAAAGGAGTACAATTCAGTTCAATTAAATGTTAGACTATAAGTTAATGTTTTTCAGGAAATTAATGAGTTTTGTTTCTTCAACTGGATCATTTTGAAGGATACTATTGATACAGGTGTGTAGATTCAAGCTGATTCTTGTTGCTTCGTATTGGGGACAGTTAACTAGTATTTGTTCAACGGTTAGTGGTACAACGCAAATTGAACAAATTGGCTTGGGATTAGTTGATATATTGCGGGTGAGTTTTTCTGGTATGGCCCACTCTCAGGCGGGACAATGTTTGTTGTTCTCTGCGATCCTCACGGTGGTTCCTCTGTCTCATAACAGTTTGATCTTTCTAAGGAAAATATCTCGGTATGAAAGCCACTGTAGATGCCACGTACGATGAACACCACGTATAATCGCGCTGGGTACAACGTGCCCAGGTACTTGGAGGTTCCACATTGCCGAGCCTCTTCCAAGGAATGCTAGGCGGTCTTTTTATTATATTTTTATTTTTTTTAACTCTTTATTTATTCCAAATTTTACATTATTTTACATTCATATATTAACCTAGGTGATCCTGCTAAGTAATTAACATTTCAACCTTATATGCTCTAGTTGTGTTAATATTATTTTTACTTTGTCTATTCAGTATTTTTAACAGGGTTCCTTTGCCTGCGTGTAAGAATAATTATTGATTTCTTAAAACTAGTTCTTATCTATAGAGAGAATTGATCATTGCAATTGAAGACTGCAATGATTTTTGTCTAAAATTATGAATTATTTTGTTGGACATTTCTTCTAGAGTCTCAACGTTTGAAATTCTATGTAATTCAATAGTACTGAACCAGGGTGGCAGCTTCAAAATCATTTTCAGAACTTTGTTCTGAATCCTTTGAAGTGTTTTTTTCCTAGTAGCACAACAACTAGACCATATTGGCACAGCATAAAGCATGGCCGGTCTAAAGATTTGTTTGAATATTAGAAGTTTGTTCTTCAAACAAAGTTTGGATTTTCTGTTTATAAGAGGATATAAACATTTTATATATTTATTGCATTTGGCTTGAATGCCCTCAATGTGATCTTTAAAAGTTAATTTTTGATCAAGTATCAGTCCAAGATATTTTACTTGATTTGACCAAGAAATTGGAACTCCGTTCATAGTGACCATATGACTATTACTTGGTTTCAAAAATGCAGCTCTAGGCTTGTGTGGGAATATTATAAGTTGAGTTTTGGAAGCATTAGGAGAAATCTTCCATTTTTGAAAATAATCTGTAAAAATGTCCAAGCTTTTTTGTAGCCTCCTAGATATAACACGAAGACTTTTTCCTTTAGCGGAAATGCCTGTGTCATCAGCAACGCAAGTTTTTTTACAGCCCTGAGGTAAATCAGGGAGATCTGAAGTGAAAATGTTATAAAGTATTGGCCCAAGAATGCTACCTTGAGGAACACCAGCTCTGACATGCAATTGATCAGATTTAGAATTCTGATAATTTACTTGCAAAGTTCTATCAGTTAAGTAGTTTTGAACTAATTTCATGATATAAAGCGGAAAATTGAACTTTTTCAGTTTCGCAATCAAACCTTCATGACAAACACTGTCGAATGCTTTTTCTATGTCTAGAAGAGCAACTCCAGTGGAGCAGCCTTCAGCTTTGTTTGAACGAATTAAATTTGTAACTCTCAAAAGTTGATGCGTAGTTGAATGCCCATGGCGAAATCCAAACTGTTCATCAGCAAAAATTGAGTTTGTATTGATGTGAAGCATCATTCTATTCAAAATTATTTTTTCAAAAAGCTTACTTATTGAAGAAAGCAAACTGATTGGTCGGTAGCTAGAAGCTTCAGCCGGATTTTTGTCTGGCTTCAAGATAGGTACGACTTTTGCATTTTTCCATTTATCTGGAAAGTATGCCAGATGAAAACATCTGTTAAATAGTTTTACCAAGAAAGACAAAGTACTCTCGGGGAGTTTTTTGATTAGGATATAGAAAATTCCATCATCACCTGGTGCTTTCATATTTTGAAATTTTTTAGTTATAGTTTTTACTTCATCCAAATCAGTTCCCCAAGAATCATCAAAAATATTTTCTTGTGAGAAAATATTCAGATACTCCCTGGAAACTTGATCCTCAATAGGACTTGTAAGACCCAAACTGAAATTATGGGAGCTCTCAAACTGCTTAACAAGTTTTTGAGCTTTTTCCGCATTTGTGAGCAAAATTTGATCACCTTCCTTAAGCGCTGGTATAGGCTTTTTTTTCAATATTTTAGAGAGTTTCCAAAAGGTTTGGAACTCGGATCTAATTTTGAAACATTATTTTCAAAATGTTTGTTCCTCAGGGCAGAGAAGCGTTTTTTAATTTGTTTTTTGTAAATCTCGCCATATGACTTTCATAGCGGGTTCACGTGTTCTTTGATATTGACGCCTACGTACATTTTTTAGACGAATCAAGAGCTGAAGATCGTCATCAATTATAACTGAATCGAATTTAACCTCGCATTGTGGCACTGAAGCAGCTCTTGCTCTATTTATTGAGAAAGCCAGAGATTCAAGAGCATTATTAATTTCATTTTTTGTTTGCAATGGAACATTAGGATCAAAGTTGTAATCCATAAATGTTCGATATTGATCCCAATTAGCTCTATGGTAGTTGAAAGTAGAACTGATGGAATTAGAAATGATTTCTTGAGATATTTCAAATGTAACTGGAAGGTGATCAGAACCAAAGTCAGCATGGGTAATCAATTGACTACAAAGTTGACATGAATCAGTTAGGACCAAATCAATAGTTGAGGGATTTCTGGCTGAAGAAAAGCAAGTTGGGCTGTTTGGGTATTGAATAGTGTAGTAGCCTGCGGAACAATGATCAAAAAGTATATTACCATTGGCATTACTTTGCGAATTATTCCATGAGCGGTGTTTTGCATTGAAATCACCAATAACGAAGAATTTAGACTTATGACGGGTAAGTTTCTGGAGGTCACCCTTGAGCCAGTTCTTTTGCTGGCCAGTGCATTGAAAAGGCAAATAGGCAGCTATAAAAGTAAATTGGCCAAATTTTGTTTCAACTGAAACCCCCAAAGTTTCAAAAACTTTGGTTTCAAACGAAGAAAGAATGTGATTTTTGATACGCCTATGGACAATGATGGCAACGCCACCACCAGCTCCATTAATGCGATCATTTCGGTAGACAAAATAATTTGGATCTCTTTTGACCTCATGGGCAGGTTTGAGATAAGTCTCAGTTATAACAGCAATGTGCACGTTATGAACTCTTAAAAAATTAAATAGCTCATCCTCGTTATTTCTGATGGATCGAGCATTCCAATTCAAAATGTTTAATGACTTAAAATCCATTACTGAACTTCAATGTCATGACAATATTATTGGCAAACTTCATACCAGTTTGGATAGCTTCAAACATGGAATTAGTTTTTAGCATATTGGTTATAATATCGATTAACGATTGCTGTAAAAATTCTAATTTAGGAGCGGATATGTTACCTAAATCAAATTCATCAGAAGTCCCGTGGGAATTTTGGTTTGGTTTCTACCCGCTGCAACGGCAGCGTAGGTAGGTCCATTTACATGTTGAGCATTGTTAACAACACGGTTGGGTAAGAATGTAGGGTTTGCAGATTGAACCCTGTTGGTAACTGCAGGTATCGAAATAGTATTTACTCCTCGTTGAGCGTTTGAAGTTACAGTTGCGGATGGAAAAACCTGTCCGCTGTTTCTACCGACGGTTTGGTAGGAATTAGTTCTTTGCTGATCGTTGTTAACAGCTGCAGAATGGGTAGTAGCTGGTCGGGAACGTATATTGTTTCCTACCTGTCGTTTAGTGCGTGACTGCAAAATTGCTTTGCGAGTCTTGCACTCCCAAAAATTTGATTTATGGTTTTCACCACAATTTGAACATTTGAATTTTTGAGGATCTTCCTTCACAGGACAGTCGTCCTTAGTGTGTGAGGAATCACCACAATTCATGCATTTACCAACCATATGGCAATGCTTTATTCCGTGACCCCATCCCTGGCACTTACGGCACTGGGTGAGGCTTTGGAAATTGGCTCCAGTCTTCCTGAAATGTTCCCACTTCACACGGACATGGAGCAAAAGGCTTGCTTTTTCTAAAGCCTCAAGGTTATTAAGTTCACTTGACTTTAAGTGAACTAAGTAGAAATCGTTTGAAATCCCTTTGCGAGCATCGCCAGGCCGGGATTTCATTTTCATTTTAATTACTTGGACTGGGCTAATTCCAAGAATGCTAGGCGGTCTGCTTCTCCGTTGTCCTTTATGCCACAGTGTCCTGGTATCCAACAGAGCGTAGTGTTAGAGGGAATCCGTGCTTCGATTAACTGTATCAGTGGATGCATTTGTTTGGGGTTTTCCAAAGCTGACAGAACACTAGCTGAATCCGATAGAATTATTGTTTGCATTTTTGGATCGTTGATTTTCATGAGGGCGAGATAGATAGCGGCGGCCTTTGCAGAAAATACGGATATTTCATCAGGAACTCTTTGTGCGAAATGAAGCGTGGAACTATAGACTCCTATTCCAACGGTCTCATTCGCTCGAGAACCATCCGTGAACATTTTTACGTGCGTACTGTACTGTATTTTAGTGGACGAGTCCCCGGCACAGACTGCACGCTTTATTGTCCAGTCAATATTGGGTCCAGTCTGGCTCCATCGGCGGTCTCCAACCCGATAGACTTGCGCTTCTGGGGGAAATAAATGGTGGCATACTCCCTGACGAGATTTTTGGCTTTTTCGAGGATGAATATATTTTCACAATCTCGTACGTTTTCTCCAGGTAACTTATGGTTTTAGAGGCTGCTGCAATCGTTAGTATGAATGGAAACGGAAGGATACCGGCTTCTACACATGTTGCGAGGCTGGGTGAGCTAGGAAGTAGCCCTGAGGTGATTCGTATTACCTTGTTGTAAGCTGGACTGAAAGCTAGAATCATGTCTTAGTATGCTCGAATGGTGATTTCCAGCCCATAAAGCAGTTTACTAGTGACAATACTGGAGCCAACTGTATACAGTGATTTGCGGTTGTTGGTCTTCCGCTAATTGCTTTTAATAAGCGGATTCTGCATTCCACCTCCATTTTGGTGAGACTGAAGTGACTTCGGAATTTACATTTACGGTCAATAGTCACTCCGAGGACTCGCACTCTTTTTTAAAACGTATTTGCTTCCCTGCAACTGTCACGGGGTTGTTCCATAGACTAACTCTAAGACCAATAGGTCCCGAACAAATACGATTTTTTTCTTGGCTCAGTCAGTACTAGCACATCGGTCCCAAGCTCGGTCCCAAACTTAATAATGCACCCCTAATAAGGAACTCACACTAACACACTCTCAAATATTCTGTCAAAATAACACAGCAAATCAAAATAAAGGCGCAAATATGTATAGTTAGGTGCTGGCTTCAAGGTGTACTTCGGACCAAGGGGTTCTACGACAGTAAACCAATCAGTCAGTACTAGCACATCGGTCTCAAGCTCGGTCCCAAGCTTAATAATGCACCCCTAATAATGAACTCACACTAACACACTCTCAAATATTCTGTCAAAATAACACAGCAAATCAAAATAAAGGCGCAAATATGTATAGTTAGGTGCTGGCTTCAAGGTGTACTTCGGACCAAGGGGTTCTACAACAGTAAACCAATTTCAAATCGCTAGTTGCATATTCATTGTTGGTTGTTCCATGGATGGTGTCTTGCAACATAACAATGCGAGATCGAACATTTATTTGCTGCCATAGTAAAGCCGACTTTACCTGCCCATTTTGCGATTTTTTTTTGAATTCATTGCTATCATAAATAAAGTTACGGCTAGCACGGAGCCTTGTGGAACACCTGTTTCCTCCTCAAACGTATTGGAACGCGAGTTACCTATCAAAACTTGGAATGTTCGATTTTGCAAAAAGTCTTGGACGAATTTTAGCATATTTCCGATGATACCCCAGTCGATGAGTTGCCGCAGGACTCCAGGGCGCCTAACTCTGTTATAGGCCTTGGATAAATCTTAGGCCGCTATATCGACATGTAAGTCGTTTGCTAGAGCATCATCGATGGTTTGACCCAGTGCTGCGAGATAAGATCCAGTTCCTCTACCCTTCCGGAAAGCATGTTGTCGTTGATCCAAGATGTTCCGCTCTCTGAGAACGGTAACAAGGCGTTTGATAACCAAGCGTTCCATGATCTTCGAAGCACAATTAGTGAGGGCTATAGGGTGATAATCCCGGGGTTCATGCTGCGTTGGATGAGAGTTCTAAGAAGTATTGTCCTAATACGACACGCAGCTTGGATCCCGTGATACGACGTCTTTTTGACGAATCCCAATTCCTTGTGCCCTTTTTTTGCCGCTCAATGCATTTACACGTCGCCACATTTCGGTGGTTGATTGGCTGCTGTCAAAACCCCCGAGAAAGGTTTACCAAGACTTCATTTTTGCTCTTATAATAACGTCCTTACATTGGTTTCTTAGCCGTTAATAGTGTTCGTGGATGTCCTTCCATTCCGGGTGGGTGAACTCCTATATTTTTCTTATTACAAAATAATTTATTTATTTATTTATCTACTATCACCGTCTTCGACAACAAAATCGTAGAGAGTGTATTCATTTTAATTTAACTTAAATAACTAAACAATTTGGGTAATCCAAGTTTTTAAAAATACTTCTGGACATGTGAAAATCGAACTCGTCAGAAATGTCATTGAATGACTGGATACATGCGTTAGGAAGGTTGTTGTTACCGTAGTTAGGTGATAAGGAACAGCAAACAAGTTGGAGTACCGAAAACGTCGAAAAGGAATGCTCAGCGGTATATGCTCGAGAAGTACAGGACAGTCAATGACATATTTAATGACGTCGAATATGAATAAACGTTGCATTTTCATGCGTCTGGCAGACAGTGATTTCAAGCCTATCAAATTGACATCGCTCTGTATAGGTAGGGAGATTGTTTGGATTGTTCCAGTGAATCAGCCGCTGAGAAAATCATACGAACTTTTTCTGCACCCGTGAAACTGAAATAATATGCGCTACGTAGTACGGAGACCAAACCGGAGAAGCGTATTCTAGGATGCTACGCACCAGCGCGAGCAGTACAGTGTTTCAAAGCATATATGTTAATGAATTCGGAAGCATGTTGTTACTTTATATGATAATTGTGTGGCATTATTTTTACGTGTCACGTTAATTGAGTAGTTCCTAGACAAAGGATTCCTCAGGACATTTGACCGTGTGAGCAGCCAACAATGCTTTTCTTTTTTATTTTCCGTCGGCCTATTTCCTCACATGGTGACAACCACCGACGCCAGGAAGACGACTCCACCACCTGGACCCTGCCTATCGACTCATGAATTTAAAGCCGGGACCAACGGCTTTACTTCCCTTCCGAAGGAAGACGTGACCGGTTTTTTCGCTTCAGAAAAACCACCGACGTCGACTGGGATTGAACCCAGACCCACTGGGGTGCCAAGTAGTAGTCACGCTTACCACTACACCACCGACGCCGGCAAGCCAACAATGCTGTATGAGCCAAGTATCTTGATAAGATACGAAAAGTTGAAAATTTTATTGCGAGGGGGGACGAGGGAGAGTTTCCGTTGTTACTCGGGTTTCGGACTGATGATAAAAGGAGGCAGAAAAAAAAGTAAGTGTTTGGCACGGTGTGTTTTTGGGCCTTGATGAAATAAAACGCATTAACGGAATAGCGCGTGTGCCAGGTGTTTGTTTTCGATGTTGTTGGCAATTTCGGTCCCACCGGTGTGGAGAACCAGCCAAAAAGCTGGAAACACGATCCTCAAGTGTTCCAAAGGGGCGCCGCGAGAGTTCGACGAAGTTCCGTGCTGAGTTAACCATTACATACGAGGTACGGTCCGATAGATACGAAAAGATCCAGTGCGTTATCCAACTAGCAAGCCTAAGGAATGTGCTTTAGTTTTTCGACGACTAGACTGTGCGGCACGGTGTCAAATGCTTTCGCGAAATCAATATAATCCGCGTCAACTTGCCTTCTCATTTCTATTTCATGTGACAGCGTGGTATCGTAGCACATCAAATTTGTTGTTATTGAGCTGTGTTTCATGAAGCCATTCTAGCTATCTGAAATTAAGGGTGATGCAACAGAATACAACACCCTGTGCATCAGCTTCTCGAATACTTTGCTTAAGCAGCACCACGTTGATTTGTCACACGGTTGACAATGCCAGACTTTTTTTTTTTTTTTTTAATCTTTATTTTACGTCGGCCTATTTCCTCACATGGTGACAATCACCGACGCCAGGAAGACGACTCCACCACCTGGACCCTACCTAACGACTCATGAATATGAACCGGGACCAACGGCTTTACTTCCCTTCCGAAGGAAGACGTGACCAGATTTTTTCACCTTGAACCCAGACCCTACTGGGGTGCCAAGTAGCAGTCACGCTTACCACTACACCACCGACGCCGGCTATTGCCAGACTTGTTAATGGGAATAAATACAGTTTTCCAAACCCCCGCTAATGTTCGGTTGAATAAAGACGCAACGGGGGCTAATTCCGTGGAACAGTTTTTCAGGAACACTGTTGCAATGCCGTCTGTTCCGGATCCATTCTTGGCGTCGATGTCTGATGGGAAGATTGATGGAAGGCGAGGGAATATGGGCAAAGCAGTCTTGACGTAGTACAGGTGACACTTTGCTGAACACACTCTCAAAGGATTGTAACGTGCTACAATTTTCTACGTTACGTTCTACGCTCATTTCGCTTGTGTTTCACTTTCGTCAGTTCCTTTCAGTTCCTTTCAGTTCATTTAAATTGTGACCATCACGTAGCGTTTTATACGATACCTAGTAGCCGTTCATTACACCCTAGGGAATTGTGCTCAGCTTTGTCGGGCAATACAATTAAACACGAGCATTAATCTCTCGTATTCGAGAGTGGCGCATAAGCCACTGGTTTGCGACAGTTCTTTTGGCTTGGTGGACAAACGGTTACAGGATAAGGCGAAGAGATTAGCGGCTTCAGAATTTGAGCTAGCATGAGCATCGTTGTAGCAGATGTTGCAAGGAGTTCCGGTAGATGATTTCTGTTTCTGCACAACATTTCAGAAACGTGATGGGTTCTGGCCTGGATTCTCGTTTGTGGATAGCATTGTACGATGATTCCGCATTGCAGCCTGGGCACTGTTGTCCCTCTGACTTAAGCTAGATTGAGGAGGTGCGTGCCGAGCGTCTGTCCACCAGAGGAGGTGCGGCTCAAACAGCGTCTGGCCTGGCATCCAGCGGCTAAGTAAGAAACGCTAAATCGCGGCAACTTACCTTAGGTGGTAGCCCCACCAACGCGATGTAGGCAACGCGACCCCGGTAAGGCAGCATGCTGAAACTTACCCTACCTCGAAAAACAGAAGTATTTTTTATCCGTTTCTACGGTCCTGATTTCAGATCATCCATGGAGTTCCCAAGTGTTGTATAATAATATTAGATTATTTTTTGTTCCCTCGTGGCTATGGTAATGCAAGTCTGTCCACAATTGCAGCAGGACCACAATCTGCAGACATGCACACACTTAATTATTTTTACCGGGCTCAGTTAAAAAATTACCGATTTCTCAACAGCTGCACTCTCGGTGGTCACCTCTGTAATCAATTTCAACTACTGATTCCTCGGTACTGTAAAACCTTTAGTGATATGTCAAAAATTAACGAACTGATCTTCAAAATTAACTGGACAATCCTTAAAAAAAGCCGAACAGGTCGCCACACCAATATATTCAATTACCGAGAAGCTTGTTATTATTTTAACAGTTTTTTTTTGTTATTTACTACTGGTACATCCGCAAAATTTGTGCGGAATATCTGTAAAATCATATACCGATTCCCGATTAAACGATTATACCAAATTGATAGCAAATTCTGACACCAGGTTATCATTTTTTTATCCTTAAATATGTTATCATTGAGGCTGAATAAACAGCCAAAATAACAGAATGAATAACAAAAAAATACTCGTTGAGTATCATAATAATATCTTATTTTGTTATCATTGCGAACATCTTGATAACAAATCCAGTATTGCAAGCAAATTTATTGAAATAGTTTCAAATTATGTTATGAATTTGAAATCAAATTCTTATGCTAATATGTGAAAAAAAAATTGGTTTGATAAAAAGCATAATTTTTTGTTCAAATATGCTATTAATATTCATAGTTTTGCATTCATCTGATAACGTTCGTAAAAAAAAGTATGTTGAAAATGATAACATACGATAACAAAATTTGCCAATGGTGATAATTAAATTTGTTATTCGATAACAGGCGAAATCAAAACGATATCTGCGATAGAAGAGCTTGTTACTTATATGATACCAGCTTGTTATTTTCCTTTACTAGGGTTATACCCCCATTTTTTGCGGTGATAATAAAAAATAAGTTCACAGGCTAGACACTTGAACTGAGTACAAGTTTATGAACTCCAAGAAATTTTCCAATTCAATTCATGCATGTAGTATCGAGCAAAAAATTTCCTTTTTGGATGTGCCATCCAGATTGGCTCAATCCATCAAAATAACCCGGGACAGAAGAAAAATTTCAAAAATGTAAATTTAATTAAATTTTAAGTTAACTTACTAAACAATTACCACCATTTCATAATGTGTATAACCCTAGCAAAGAAAAATAACAAACTGATATAAAATGAGTAACAAGTTTTGTTATCTCAGATATCATTTTGAACTCACCTGTTATCGCATAACAAAATTAGTTATCAACATTGAACAATTTTGTTATCATCTGTTATCAATTTTTAAAGAAGATTTTTGACGAACGTTCCTGAATACTACCAGCATGCTTATGAATGCTGAATATCACCAGCATGTCATGGATATGGAATTGATCTTTTCACCAGAAGCAGTACTTTAGTTATTAGTGTATGAATTTGATATCATGTAGATAACATAATTTGAAATTATCTCAAGTAATTTGTTCATATTACAAAATTTGTTATCAAAATGAACTCAATGATAATAAAACGAGTTAATGTTGTGATATCCAACGAATATTAATTTGTTATCCCTTTTGTTATTTTGGCTGTTTATTCAGGCTGAATGATAATATATTTTGTGATCAAATAGTGATAATAAGATAATAAGAACTTGTTATCACTTTGGTTTAAACCTTTGCCCGGGAACTTTCTATTCAGTGAAGAACACGCGTTTAGAATGGCGTCATATGTATAGAACGTTGAATAAACCAGACGGAGACTGAGAGTTTGGTAAATATATTGACGATAGCTCGTGGAAGCGTATTTTTTTTTGCTGAATGTTCGCTTCACATAATTACTTAGTTTACGAAATGTACTGAGTTTTTTTTTCTGAAACCGAAGTTTTTCGGTTATATGTATTACCGACATCTGTATTTTATTATATTTTACAGAAAAATCGGTAATAATAATTACAGCAACCAGTATATGTTGTACAAAACACCGTTCTCTCAGTATAAATTCATTTTTATAGAATAAAAAGAATTTTTACAGAATAAAAAATATTACCGAGCTGAAATTATGGATTAAAGTGTGTACGTTATACGAATACGCAACTAAAGATTATATTGATACGAACCATATTTTTATAGGTCTAAACTTCAGCTCTCAATTTTGCATGAGCAACCTGGTTTCTATCGCTTCGATTGAAGGGGTTTACTAAATGAGATGAGAAATAGAATCTCGTGGTTCAACCGAAATTCAATCGCATAATATAACTTATTAGGCATGATTCTAGAACAAACTCTGTAAACTTTGATAAAGATCTAACTACGTTAATCTAAAAGTGTTCCGCTACGCACAAAGTTATACATGAATATCCAACGATTAGTACATTCACACTTTAAGTGAGTCTACTTTAAATAGTGTATACTCGTAGATTTTTTTACTGGGGTAGGTAATGTAAACAAAAATATTAACGTTTATGTTTATTTCTATCCACATTTAATGTTTGAATGATGCATTCAGTATACATTTCGCAACAATCTTTGTTTTCGTTAATTTTAAATTTTTAGGCACATGACAATGATTACACGATGATTAAAATGCATTCAGTGTCGTATTTTGCAGACATTTACTGAGCGTAGTTCTCAACTTCTATCTATATGTTTGAAATAACAAAGAACGTAATAATTCAAATTTATCCGACAGAGTAGTCGTAGAAATTTAATTCAACAAACTCGAATGTGTGCCATACCGTCTACTACCGTCAAACGTCTGTATTTTTGCCCCTGAAGCATCATAACAAGCTCCTTCATTCTGAACTGATTGAGTTGTGTTGCCTTCTTAGTTGTGAGTAGATATTTTTTTCTGGTAAGTGAAACCAGAGCAAGAAATGGAGTTACGGTTACTGCTTCATATTATCCTTTTCTTTCATGATTACCTTTCCAACAAGCTGTAGAGTATGGTTTAGCGTCGTTCACCTCACTTTATGTTGCTCTGTATTCATTTGCAAAAAGATTTACAGTTTACACAGTTCAGAGATTTCCAATAAAAAGTATTGAACATGTTCAAAATTTACTGATAATCATATCAATCATATCCTTTCAATATGTTACTGTTTCAAGACTGTAGCTGGAACATCAATGTATGCAACGAACTTCCAATTTCTAATGAATTGGTTGATGGAAACAAGACAAAGAATATACATAACTTATAACTTCATGTTCAACTAATAAACCTCCCAACCGAACGTGAAGTATGTAGCTAAATAGCCTCAACATCGTAAACCATATGGACGACCACTGCAAAGGAAGGAAACTTTCTTGTCGAAAGGACAAGTCAATGCCTGCCTCTTCTTCTCAGGGATAAGTAGTTTACATTGCGAAAGTGATTTCATTAGAATTATTCTTCCGTTGTTGTACTTTTCCCTGCAATGCAAACAGCCATTAGTACCATAAAACACACGAGAGGAGCCACCCAGGAGCAAGAACCATAATCACACCCTGGTATCAACCATGTAAGTCACACACTTGCCATCATGCATATGAGAAATGTAAACCGTAACAGACAGCTAGGATGCCGAGATTTACTATTATGTAAAGTGCTAGCCGAAGTTTAAACGGGAGCTTTTGACTTAATCACCTTTCCTTCCTCACACTTACTTTGCATATTAGTGAGCGAGGATGAAGAGGACTCTATTGTTTCACTTGCTAGGTGGTACTGTTGTAGCTGCTATTGCATGTGCAAGTGCAATTGCACTAGCTGTGCCTAGAGTATTGCCTCTAGTCTAGGACGCCAAAGCGCAATGAGTGACGACTGCTGCCTGGAGTGACGAATTTATGAATTATTAAAAGTTTTATGAGCAACTAGGCTGTACTTGCATGGTGATAGCGGAACATTATGGAGTATGATATGTGTAAAGCTGTTAATTGTGTAAAGTAGATTAGGACGATTATAATGGTGTGCAAGTTGCAGGTTAATAGTTTTTGCTTCTAGGATTTTCACACTTCTCAAGGCTCTAAACTTAGTTTGTAAAGGGTGTTACGATCAAAATGTTGGCGACATAAACGCTTTTCTTTTAATCATTTTGAGGGTGTGTGCCTACAGAATGATGCTATTTTATTTATTTTGACATTTGCTCTTCACTTATCAATATGGCGTCCCAGTAGGATGAGCAAAGCCTCAAAATGTTGCTCGTGCAGAGAGCAAACCAAAATCATTAGAAGTGGTCGTGCCAAAAATGAGCCGAACTGTCAACTTATAAGATGGTAGTGATTTCAAATCCTGCCGATGAACTAAATAAGACGGCCAAGTATGCCGCAAACAAAGTGCTTATGGTAGCTGTAGACAAGCATCTTCTCAACACGCCAGAGCTCCCTTCACTCGAAAACTATTGGCCATCGTCAAAAAGAACTTGAAAAAGGCCGAAGCAACTGTTAGAAGTTCGAAGCAGTTTAACGCAAATTGGCGTTCTATGACCAACAAAGTACACAAGGAAGCTGTACACAATCTGCTATCAGGTTTTTAAATGAAGTCCAGCATTGCAAATTTGGTCAAGCTGAATATTTTTCTCCTGTATTTTATACTAATTGAACTATAGAAAGAAAAGTTATTTGATTTATTGAATATGATGGCGGTTAAGAGGTTATGATGGCAGTATATAGAAAGAAAAGTTATTTGATTTATTGAATAAATTTTGTGAACAATTTATACGTATACTTGTTTGACCAAATTTTGATCGTTACATCCTTTATATGAACTTCTCCGGTTATGCTGTGAATGAGCGAAAAAATAAAAATTAGTGGAATTTTGTAATATTGGCGAGTTATTTTGAAATAAAATGTTTTTTTGTTTGTGAGGTTATCATGGCGGTTAAGACGGACATGCTAAGGTAACAGTCAGTTTTCACATGGAAAACGTTGTAGTTTTGGGAGCCTAGAACCCATTAATTTTAGCTTGTCACTAGAACATTAAAGGTTGGAATTCAATTTTGCAGTAGAATATAAGTTTTCAAGTTTTTTGTAACATTCAAATATTAACCTCCAAATTTATTTTAAGTGGCGGGTGAAAAGGATAGCGGACAGGGTAAGACGGGAAATGTGTAATGAAAATTATAAGTTTAGATGGTTTACTGATATCAAGTTACGGAATATGAACCGCAAACGAAAATGGAGGATATTGTTTGGATTTATTGTGCAGAAGATTAAATTAAGAACAATTGATGAAGTTTGTCAGAAGTAGATAATTTATCATCTCCATGCGAAGCGCTAGGAGTGGACGGTAATTTATTGTTAGAACGGAAATGTGTGAAATAGGCGGTGCATGCTAAAAATAAACCCAACAGCGGGAGATAATTTCTCACCCGTGTTAGGCAGAATTGGGAGAGGGACAAATCGCTAGAACTAGAAAAAAGCAATGGGTAGTATAAGAGCCCGACCGGTTGCATAACCTTTTGCCAGTCAAGGGGATTTCATCCTCTTGCCTATCCTGCATGGGGTAGTATGGTAAAGGGTTATGTGCCTGATCGGATACTACCGTTCAATAATGCCCTCCGCTCGTTTTCAAACTTGATCTTTCAATTTTCAAAGCCTGCCGTTGCCCTATACGGAACTATCAATACACTTTCTCTTCATGTCTAATTCGTTCTAGCAATAAATTACCGTCCACAGCGCTTCGCATGGAGATGATAAATTATCTACTTCTGATTTGGGCGCTTACTTCCGCGCTTGGGAGAATACAAAAACAACAATCAATGTATAAGAACAATTGTTGAGTTCACAACAAAAACAGAAAGTGAAAAAAATACGAGTGAATATTAATTTATACAAACTTAGTAACGATAAGGTCAATCAGGCCTAGAAATTGCAAATGTTTTTCTTGTGATCGCATTTGAGACATTTACCCCATCTAGATCCATCTACTACTAGAAAAGCTACTCCTGCATTGGTTGCAAAGTGAACAGTTATGGTACAGTTTCTTTCTTTGACCGTGTAATAGGCCTTTTCTTATTCTTAATAAGTTTGATCTCCTTTGCAGCTTCTGATACAGCTAATTCTTAGCGATATGTATTGGAAGTGATTTCAACAGGTTTTTTGGTCTTACGCTTTCTTTTCGAATTTCTGGGTCCGAAGATTTTAGGAAATGGCATAATTTCCTCTGAGGTTACGTTGAAATACGAATCCATGGCACCGCAGGCTTGGTCGACTGGACTTTAACCATCTACCAACACTGCTTCGACTACACTTTCCTCTGCACTTTTATTTACCGTGGAGCGGATGATGATGTTCCAGACTCCATATCAGCTTGAATTTCTGGGCTGTAACTTCTTACGGTGCAAAAGATTCATCGGGAAATACGTACCGGTGCTTTGAATTCAGCAATGGCAACACTCGTGCTGACAACCTTAATAAAACTTGTGCCATCAAATCTGCTACATCGTACAGCCCAACTACAACCCCAGGATGTTGGCGCAAGAAGATGTCTACTACATAGGAATAAATCTTCTTGAACGGTCCCATTAATGCTACGTCCAAAGGCTGTATCTTGTTATTGCAGTGAAGAGACAACACGAGAACCGTCACAAAGTTGTCCTTCACCTTCTCAGCAAACGCGAAGTTCTTCGTGTGGCTGTTTTGTCCGTCGATGATCAGCATTAATGGTGTTTCATTGGAAGGCTTAGCATACTCCAAAGAACCTTTCTTCAACGCTTCATTCATCCGTGCTCATGGAAAAATCATGTATGGAAGAACATATTGGCTGGTTTTGCCGTGGAAATTAATCCCACCTTCTTCTTCCTTTCTAGAGCGGCGATTTGAAATGAATATTTATACTCAAAATTGTTATAGAAGCGTGGGATAAATTACAGATATTTATGTGCTGAGAACGATCTCGTCCGATATTTGAGAAGAAGCGAATTTCCCGTCTTCCAAAAATGTCTTGCCTACTGGTTTGTTAAATCCTCGTGCACATGAGGAAGAGGTCGCTTCAGGTTTTTGGAAGCTTAGTTTTGGATTTCGTTTGAGAAAACCTGAGAACTCAGAAACGTCCTGCCATTTTCTTGGCTTTGTTAAAAGTATGAGGAAGAAACTTCCTTACGGCTACTGTGAACACAAGTGCTTGCACAATCTTTTGAGTAACGCCTTAAAAGTGACTCTCCAAACTCAAAAGGTGCTACATCATATCGTTTTCCTGCTCCTAATTCATTGAAAATGTTGTCCTTAGACCCCAAACTCATGGACGTGCTAGGAGTTGCAATCCGTTTTTATTAAAGTGCTTCTCGGAATGTCGCATTGGGCCGCGATTTAACGGACGGATATTCTTCAATCCAATTCAATGGTTGGATGTCTGTTTGTAGGAGCGTGGAATACCTGTGATTGAAAAAAACTACAAGTGACAGCCCAATGGGGTTGTACGCAAAGGTGACGTAAGACTACGTAGCAATGTATTATTATTTTTTTAATAATCGTTTATTTGTACAGGCTCAATCGAATCAACTTTACAGAGCTAATGTATTATAAATATTATAATAATTTATTTCAATATTTCGTGACGGTCGCCATTTATAAAATTTCTTTACGACATGTTATTATTGTCGTAAGCTTGCTTTATATTTTTGCTTCGGAATCATGTAAAGATCGTTTAAATTTCCGAACCGTGCTTGAAATTGTATACAAGATTTAAGGTATGCGACGAATGGAAAGCTGAATCTAGTTAAACCATCGTTGGCTACAAATTGACAAGAATTTGGACGGGTAAAAAAAAATCCAATCAAACAATCTCGAACTGGTCGTCCTAAACAGGACGCATTTTCAATGGTCCATGTTTGATCAGTCTTCTTTGGAACTGTCGTATGGATCATGCACATCTTTACAAATATTGTGCGACAATGTAACAATTATCTGTTAATAACTGGTCATTCTAATGTTGCTAGTTAATGCATGTTCGGCACACATTAGCGATGATGTGAACCCAGCTGGCTACTACTTCACACTACTCAAAGTTGCATCATACCTTAATATGGCTGCCAACTGGATCACATATATTTCGCTCCTGGCTCCTGGCTATAAATTCTCAACAGGCTAGCAATGGCTGCCTGCCTAGCAACAGCCAGCTGAGTCATCAGCTACCTGTCCAACGGTTGTTCGCCAGTGCACCAGGGTACCTGCCACCGTCAGCAATCCAATACCGGCTCATTACCGCTCCAAACATCTACAAGACTGTCGAACTAATAAAGTTTTACGTGCGTGTGAGTTGTTTGAGGAGGGACTTTAACCGATTGGTAATTCGTCCTTTCTTCTTCTTCTTTCTTAGCGTTTTAAGAATATTGCTTTAGCAATTAGCTTATTGCTTGCTTTCAACTTAGTGTTCTAAATGCACTTCCACAGTTATTAATTAAGAGCTTTCGATGCCAGGTACCATTTTTGCATTAGTATGATTGTGTGGCAAGTACAATCATACCCTATGCCCAGGGAGTCGGGAAATTTTCCTTAACGAAAAATTCCTAGACCATACAGGGAATGGAACCCAGCCACCTCCAGCATGGTGTTGCTTTGTAGCCGCGCCTTTATCAACTGAGCTAAGGGAGGTCCCATTCGCCATTCGTCCCTTATCCCAGGCGAATTAGAACTTGCAAGCAATTCGGTGTCTTCCAAGAACTTAAGCAGCATTTGTTCAAACGGCAACTCCTCAGATGTTACGATAGAATCCCAGGTCAAGCACTCAGAACTGTACAATTGGCAATCGATCATAATATGGCGTATATATAAAGGAACACCACAACCAGTGCAGTCGGAGGGGTCTATTGTCTCTATTGAAAAGCTATGGAGGAGGCGAGTGTGACCAGCACGTCTGTGTTTAGGGATATTATTGTATGAGGAAGAGTTTTACTTATCTAAGTGCAGAGCTGCTGCTGCGGAACCATTTCTGGTTCCTGCTATCACGAACTCGCTCCTAAGTCCATCTGTTGGTGTCTTAAGCTAGAACAGAAAAATCCTCTTGATACAAGTCACGACCCGCATTTTTCAATCAATTAGCCGCTTCGTTGCTAGTGATATCAGGGGACCTAGTATCTAGCAGAAGCTTACCTTGTTGGCCAATGCCGATCGTTCGATATCTAGAAGCCAGGGATGTTTGACAAAAGAGAAGTTCATCTCGCTGGGGCAGCTAGCAGCGTCTGTTAAGATGACAGTAGGATTGGTTGATTGGGGCAAAACAGAGTCAGAGATGCTTTCATAATCACGTATGGTGCTGCACTAAATATGGAACAGAAGGGAGAGCAGAACTGATTTTGAGGAGGGAAATTTGACTTGTTATCGCAAAACCTACTTTGTCATTAGATACTGAACCATCTGTAAATAAGTGATGGTTAGTGGCACATTTTTTTGTACGGAGTTTGTGTAAATGGGCTTGTATAACGGATGGAGGATCACGTAATTGAAAGAGAAGGGATAGATCAATTTCTGGGGACGTTGGTTCAGGGTCTATTTGTTGATTTTGGAAGTTAAGCTATTGCGGGGAAGTCTTGATTGGTAAGGGATTGGAATAGGTTGATGGCTTTGTTAACAGAAGGAATATCATTTCGGCCATCCAGGCTAAGCCAAAGGATAGCTTTAGACACCACGCAAAGTGTAAGATAGTTGAACGGATTTTGGCCGCATTCGGCCATCATAGATGGGATTAGAATGAAGATGTACCCGAAGATGTACCCGTTATGTATCGTTCACCGCTGCATATGAGACCGCCGTTACTTACATTTGAAAAGTGTGAGAGGAAAATACTGAGCAATAAGAAATCTCTGCAACATGAAATTATAAGACACTACCTTCTATTTGCGTAATTTTCAATAGATTAATGGCTGAAATCAATAGTTTGGAATCTACGCGTAGTGTATGTCTCGATCGATTGGTGTAAACATTTTGTATATTGATAGTAAAATAACTGAGTTATTAATGTTCAAAATCTGAACATATTTCGTGTCGCTCTAACTTTTCGCACTCGCAATGTGTACTCCACTCTTGAAAACACAGACGTAATCGTACGTTAATAATAAAAGCATTGTGTACATTGTTCGTCTTACCTACCCTAGTGGCGATCCGTCTTACCCCACCAGCACACAACTTTTGCAAACCAAACTCTCACTGTTTTTAACAACAATATATTTTACCCTCCGTGTGTAGGTCCTTAAAGTTTAAAACAACCGGGCTGAAAGAGAACACACACGAAAACATGACAATTACAGGCAGGAGTCCTTAATTAAGTCCACCGAAATATTAGATTCACTTGCAAAGCTATGTCCTTGTTGAAAAGTTTGTTTATTTTTTGAAATTTTGATAGGTGTAAAACCTCATAGGGTTGCTCGAAAATCATGGAGATAGGGTGACCATGATCATGGATCCAATAAAAAAAACTGTTAGTGTTAGAAGTAGCCGTTTTACCCACCCGGTACCTCTTACCCCCATGCCTCCTATCGATATCGATATATAGTCTTACAAAAGTATGTTAAGTTGCATGTTTTGATGTCCTGCAATTCAAGCATACCCAACATACAGCCGTGTTATTTCATAAACTATTTACGAAATGTCATCTTTATCATGTACCATACACAACATGAGCACTGTGGATAGATCGGAAAAAGTGTGTCAATTTCGGTCCCCATGCCAGCTGTCTAGGAAGAATTTTTGTTTGCCTGGTGAAGACGAAACACATTTCAATGAAACGATGTGAACCTCTTACATACAGTACGGGACAAAAAAGTATCAGAAGACAATTTTTATTCTGCCCTGAAATGTTCAACGCTCTGCATACTTGTTAGAAAAAAATTATCTGATTATTGATTAGGTAGGCTTAGTAGTCTTCGTCTTCAGCTATGTTGTACAACACATATAATGGTCAATTTTCACAGGTTATGAGTCTCTTTTGAATAACACCGATCGATCGTAGTTCAAGAGTTAACATCGGATAAATTGCACATCTTTTAACTTAACATATAAAAAAAAATACGGGTAATATATTTTAGGTCGGTACTGTACTATATGTTTTCGATTTACCTTGGCAGCGCACTCACAGTGGCATGAAATAAGTCGCCGCCATGAGTATCAGCAACTCATGCAATATACATATGGCACGCATTGGATGGCATGTACAGTACGACAAGGGAAGCCTGTATTCTTCCACCAACTACAGCAACCGTGCTACGATGGAAGAGAAGCTTTCAAGTTAATAGGAGAAAATAGGTTGTTTCTCGTGATGGAAATCCCGTAACGAAATTCGACTTGATGTTAATACTCTGCTTATATTGTCAAACCGTGAAAAGCCGCCACGAACTTTAACAATTCGTGCGTGCTGTTTGCAACTTAGGCAATCTGTTTGAAAGGAAACGTGATTAAATATTGAACGGAATGTCATTCTGAATCAGATTATATGTTTGAGGTTCAATGGCAATTTTCACACCAGAGATTTGAAGCCGCTGACAATCAGATCTTAGTGGTTGGGTATCTTTATTGCCCTTTGCTCCTGGTAGATAAGAATGAATGCTATTATATGGGTCTAATGATTGAAGCCCGTGTCGGTCGGTTAATTTGATCAATATCAAATCTTTGAAACAGATCGACAATCTTGATGAAACAAGATAGACATTTTCTTTAGTCTTACAAAATATTTAATGGAAAATTATTCTTAGGCTGCATTCCGTTTGATTTTAACTTAAACTTGACACTTTGAAAATAAAAATAAATACTCGAAAATACCCCAGGTGTTGATCGGCTGACTTACGAGTTTTTGTATAAATTGGATGTTTGTCTGCCAGCAGAGCGTCTGCTTTATTAACATTTTCTTCATTATATAAAAACTCTGCATTTGGTTATTTAAAAAAAAATCATCTGTCAAATATAAATTCATCTATTTTGTGTCTTCAAAATGTTTTCCAAAGCTCTAATATTATGCAAAAACAGAATTTGCGAATGAAATAATACATTTTCCTGAGGAAAGAAAAGAAATTATCCAAGCAAGCAAGCACTCGATACGAAATCCGAAGGCGTTTTGGAAATAAATTAATAATCAACGTAAGGAAGCTGGAGTTTTCAATACTGCCACGTTTGATGACAACATTGCAACTTTTGCTGATCTTACTGCTGACATCTGTCGGATATTTTCCGAAAAGTTTTTCAGCATGTTTCCGTAAATATAGCATAATTGATGCTACTTCCAAGAAATTGTCTACGTTCGTTAACCAAACTAATGAGAACTAGTTGCGGCCGCAAACATGAGCATGAGCATGATTGACCATCCAAGGTTGCCGCTCCGTTATTTCAGATCAGCTGTAATTACACAGAGAACCAACAGATGATACTTGGGTCTAGCATGCATCCTTGATGTGTAAACACTGGTGATTCCAGACTATACCTGCCAATACCTGCGGACGATTAGGAATGTGTTGACGTAATACTCGCTTTGTTGGTAGCCGAAAACACTTCTGCACTTCCACGAAAAATCACTGGAATGTTGAATAACAAAGTTGAGCAGAGTTCGTTTTGCTAAATGATACAGTGATTTCTTGTTTTTCTTTGTTCTACGATACTTCTTCCTTCAGAGGTACTTTCAAAACGGGGCACTCTTTTATGAAGCATTTGAAACACTCCGTGCTTAATTTGATTTTAAAATAAGAAAGTTATTCAATTTTGAAGGGCTGCTCAATTTTATAGAATGATTTCACACTTTTCAAAGTGACACCACTGTCTGAAAGTGGGTGGTAGTACCCGGGTATAGCAATATAACCCATCGAGATGGAGGCGCATGTAGCTGATGACATTGATATCCCAAGTAACAAATTCAATTTTAAGGTACACTTGAAGAAGTCCTCAAGACTCATTTGATAAAACCACGCATAAAACTAGATATTCTACATAACATCGATAAAACAGCCATAAAACCCTCATAAGTTCAAAAAGGCCCATACTACAGGAGGTTCTCAAGACTTTTTCCCAAGATTCGCTTAAAACTTGATAGTTTTATCGGTACATATTTGTAATGACATGCAGGACATGCTTAAAACTATGATAAAACTACCACAAGTTTTGGTAGTTTTATGATTTTCCTCTTTAAGAACACTTCCAGTCCGTTACAAATATGTTTCGAAGATTCCATTTTTGGATTCGTTCTGCTGAATAGAGGTGTTTAAGAGAAAAAAAAAACATTGATATACATATGATGTTTCTTTTCCAAAGTCGATACGTATGTAAATTAATTGTAAAATTGACCATAAATGCATGAGTTTTTTGCCTGCTATTGATAAATTTTTCATGCGTCGTTCAGTTTATTGGTGTTTTATAACTTAAAAGTTCGCAAATTTTAATGCGCCACGGAATCATTGCTAGAACATTGGTTTATTTGAAAAATAAAAAATACTTGAATATTCAACAATAAGGTGACAAGGCTGATAAATTGTTAGATCTTGAATAAATTGTGTCTACAATCCATTTTAAGTTTCAAAATGTATTTTAAACAGCAGAAATTGTTCGTAGCATTGGAAAAACGAGAGTTTTTTTTTGCATACATATGTAAATGGCTACCATTCCAAGGGAATCCAGAATAGCCACGCTCGCCATTTTTTCAATGATTTTATCTAAAACTACCATAAAACGCATATAAAACTAATATTGCTTGCACAAGACTAACCAGATTTTTTTAGGAGCGCGATAAGTTCATCTTTACTTGTTCTATTCTTGAAAAAGAGGAGTAACGCTTGAATAAAACTTGTTTGAATTGCTCAAGGTAAACAAGTCTTTCGTAAGATAGCCATAAAATCAGTGTGGAGAATGCACATCATAAACAAAGAAAATGTGAACGTTCAAATCAAAAGTGCCTATGCATAATTGTTGTTCATCATTACAGCTTATAATTTATTGTTTTTAATCACCAGCGTAAGGCGATTAGAACATTAAAAAAAAACTCTAACTTGAGTATGCTAACAATGGATTTGGGAAGAAGAACAGATAATAATATTGCGTCGATGGCTGAAACATCAGTCGAGCGAAAGATGATTTTTCTCTTGATCTGTACGCTGAACCTAGCGTTGGAAGAAGTGCACGGTGTAGTGGATCACTGAGCGATTCCAGCGCGCTACTTCCGACTTTGGATTAAACGTGCGGATCATGGGAAAAATCGATTTTCGCTCCGATGATATACTAATTTTTACTTGCAACGAGTATAAATATTGTGTAGCCTATTGGGAACTGAAATGCACTACTCGGAAGAATTCAACATTAACATAACACTTTACAATCGTAGTGCACATTAAACCTTACGTCAAAAGTACTGCGCTGTATTTCCACGGTGGTGCGCCATATAACGCACTACCTGAGACAATATCATGAGTTATGCATCTCGGTTTTCAACTGGCGACACATTGCACCATTTTATTTTATTCGTTTTACGCATAATGCATAGATCCTTTTGATAAGTTAGTCTCAGTAGGCTGCGAATCCAATGGAATGGTCAAAAAAAAAATGTTGTTGGTGGCTGAGATGAAGGAGTGTTCAATATATTCGATAGGTTTTTATTGAATTTCCGCTTGAACGATCCGCTAGTTTTTAATTTCTTCCACCTGTGGGCGTCCATTGTGACAGTTTGTTTATTTTTCACATAATGTTCTTTCTCAAGAATAAGTGCTCTTATTTAAAATCAAATGGTTTTAAGAGAGTTTTATGGCAGCATTTCTAAGATACATTCATCTTAAAGAAGAATGTCATAAAACTTTTACAAAACTTTTATCAGGTTTTATGCAAGTTGCGAAACGATGTCTTGAGAAGGGGATCAAGTATCTTATAAAACTACTGATAAGGTGAATTACACTTATAAATGATGTAGTTTTATGGAGGTTTCTTCAAGTGGTCTTTAATCACTCTTAAGAACTGTTAATGAATTAAAACCACCTTAACTTGGAAAATGCCCTGATAAAACCGGATGAACTCCATAATGCTCTGATAAAACTACCATAAACCATGAATAAAACCAATTTGCATTTGAATTGCTATTTGGGATAACTTGAACGTGTAATACTCATCTGATTTTAACCTTATAGATGCATGGTGTCTTAAGGAAGTTTATTGGAAAAGGCTAGGGCTACCTTGTGATGGTTTAACTAATTTAGGATTGGCTCAGTAGGTGGCGCTAGCTGGCATGCAAAATGTTTGTATTAATTGATTCCAACTTGGAATATCTCGAGATCCTGGCCATATGGAAAGTTACTGTCATCAGCAAAGTTGTTCAGTAGGTCAAGGCCTTTCCAATGGTGGATAGCAGTCCAGAATTGTCTCACCACGCGGCGCTATTGTACATATGAATATCTTGTACTAACTGTATCTCGAGATCCTGGTCATCTACGAAGATGTCGCCTAGAACAAAGTTGTTCAGGTACCTACCTGGAGGTCGTTAGTTTACAGCGTGGGGAAATATTATCCGTGTACACTTATTTAGTCATTACGTTATTAATTGTATTCAATATAACAATGTATTTATGGAAAATATAGATACACAAACATACACTAACATTTTTAGTCATAACTTTTTTAATCGTGTATCTAATAACAATGTATTTATGTAAAATTTAGATACACTTAAATAGGTAGTAATATGTCCCAAATGTCTTTCTTGATGTCCCAAATGTCTTCCTCTAGCTACTACACAATCGCTATTCAATCGCTTAGGGAAAACAAAGACAATGGACGTTCCTCCATAGAGACAGGGTGGAATGGGTTTAATATTCAAGCGAGTCTGTCTTAAAAAAAACCTGCAATAAGGACTGTATCGTTAATTATGAGTACAACTAAAAATTGCTGTATTTAAATATGTTTTATTTATTTTGCAACTCAAATTCATTTACGTTGTTTATTGACCATCAAAAAAGCCCATTACATCAGTATTAATTTAATTTTTCGTAGATCTGGCCAGCTCTCGCACCTTCTTCTTGATGTTCCTCATGAGGTTTTGCACAACCGTTCCATCGATGGTTTTGCTTACGTTTACCCAGTCTTTTTTTAATTTGATGATGTCATCTGCTCCTCTGGCCTTCTTCCGTAGCATTCCTTTCATCAAAGCCCAAAATTTCCCAATGGGCCTTATTTGCGGACAATTTGGAGGATTCATCGCCTTTTCTACAAAATGGACATTGTTCTCTTCATACCAGTCCAAGGTGGCACTCGCATTGTGACAGGATGCCAAATCAGGCCAAAACAGTGTCGAACCTTTGTGTTTTTGGATTAGTGGCAGAATTCGTTTCTGCAGGCATTCCTTGCGGTACATTTTGGCGTTCATATTTGCGGTAGTGAAAAAAGGTGTCGATTTCATGTCGCATATTGCTTGCCAAAGCAACACCTTTTTTCTAAATTTTTCGCAAAAATCGATTTCTCCGAATTTGGGACATCCGTTCCACGCTTTACGGTGTAAAACTGTGCCCCTGGAAGTGTCCTGTAGTCCAAGTTGACGTACGTCTCGTCATCCATGCTAATGCACATGTAATTTTTGCTAAAAACGTCGTCGTACAACTTCCGAGCCCGAGTTTTCACGGAATCCGCCTGAATTCGGCTGCGTTTCGAACATTTTAGTTTCCGGTACGTCTTCAGAGAATTTTGCTCCTTTGCGCGTTGGACCATACCAACCGTCGTTCCACACTTTTTTGCGCAATCTCTGATGGATACCTTCTTTTTTCCTTCAAAAACTTTGCAAATTTGTTTGTCCAAATTTGGGTTTGACGCACCTGTTTTTCTACCACGGCCGGGTAAGTCCTTCAATGTGTTATGCATGCACAAACCGGTTGATCGCATTTTGGACCGCACAGACACTAACACCTTCTTCTTTTGCTAATTTTCTTAGCGACAACCCCTTTTCAGTACTTGGTCACAATCGATTTTAGCTTTTCTCCCGTAAGACCTCGCATTGTTCCGCTTGAAGTAAAACTTCAACTTTTAATGAAGGTTTTCGTTTGTTTACAAGGCAAGCAACACATTGACACTAAGCAGCTGTCAAAATAAGGCATAGTCTTTTTCATACAGAACCTCAAACGTGTACTCAAAAATAACGATGCAGTCCTTATGGATACTTTGGGCACGAAAGGCCCGTAAAAACAGTAAAACGCGGTTTGCCCCCATTTTGAAATCCAAAATGGTTGCTTCAGATGTGTCTTCAGATAAACCAGAAAACAGCAAAGGTACTGAATTCAATTAATTCAGGCAAGATACACATAATTGCGGGCAAGATACAGATAGAACGTCCCAAGCGGGTGTTACCACGGATGACGAAAACGCGTCGCTTAAGCAGTCAAGTGCATCTTCGCTTCACCAATCAAATGCTTCGTCGATATCATCACCAACGCGGGCATATAACGCTTTGAAGATGAACAACTTTGAAATTCTAGCCTACGATAGAATGGTAACAAACGTGCGGCTGCAGCAGTACCTACAAAAGCTTTTCAGAACGCATGCTTGATCGCGGGTGCAAATAAAAACCTTGTTATCGATAATCGAAAGGTTTATCGGGCACAGGAAAAAGTCATGAAGATTACTGACATGAAGTTAGATAAGCATATTAAAAGCGGACAAGTCCCGTGCATTTTTTGCTGGCCGAATGGATTTAACAAAAGTTTTGATTGAGATAGACGGTTCGGATCATATATTCCCGGCTTATGTTAAAGAGTCACATTTATACAGTATGTTGGGAACCAAATGGCATATATCTGTTAAATTTCAAACCTGATAAAGACACATCTAATAAGAAATCAGCAGAAGTTATTGCGCATCATCTTGTTGACTTCATGATACAAAAGGGGATTGATAAAAGCTTGATGGTTTTTGGTGGATACGCAATAGCAAAGGCAAAACATAGGAGTTAGCTTCCCAAAAATTTTTTTTTTTTCAAATATGATCGGTTAGCAACTCTGGGTGGTTGAGAATGGAGAATATAAAATATCAATTTTGGTCTCTAAGCACGGGTAGAGGAAAGGTACTGAAACAATAGTATTTATTATGTCGTTGTTGCCGTTTATTTTCCATGGTGATTTCAAATATAAGTCCTACACTGTTGAATTGAAGGACCTCGTCATATTTTATACCAGCTTGAACAGATACGGTGCCAACAGCAAAAAGTGAAAGACATTGCATTACCAGTTGTGCAGCGATCCGCTGCATCCGTGGTATGCATTTTCCGTATTGGCAAGTGTTGAAACGATTATTAAGATAAGGAACATAAGTAGATGGTTGAAATGTAAGCAATTGAAATTGAATATAAGTAAAACTAAATTTATGGTAATTTCACAGAATCGAGTAAATGAGAATGTCTCAGTTACGATTGATGGTGAGACAATTGATCGCGTTCGGGAGATTAAATATCTTGGCGTGATTATTGATGACAAGCTAAAGTTCAACGCTCACATTGACAATGTCATCAAGAAAATTTCCAAGAAGTATGGAATTCTATGCCGATTAAAAAACGATTTAACTACTTGCAGTAAAATACAGCTATACAAATCAATCATCTCCCCTCATTTAGAGTTTTGCCCTTCCATTTTATTCTTGGCCAACCAAACACAAATATTGAGGTTACAGCGTTTGCAGAATAAAATAATGCGCTTGATTTTAAGATGTAACAGATTCACTTCCTCGACTTTTATGTTAGACGTTTTACAATGGCTATCAGTGAAGCAAAGAATTGTGTATTTAACTATGGTGTTCATTTTTAAAGTAGTTAATGGTTTGCTTCCTCGATATTTGTGTGATCGAATTGAAAGAGGAAGTGATTTTCATAGATATAATACTAGAAACGCGGATGAAATAAGAACACCGAATTTCTTGACATGTGCTTCACAAAACTCATTATATTTTAAAGGAATAAATGTTTTCAATTCGATGCCAAGACACATTAAACGTGCACCAACACTTTCAGAATTTAAAAGACTATGTATTTCACACGTTAAAACTGTATTCTGAGCAGCAAGCGAAATTTTTTTTTTTCAAATATTTATGAAGATTGTACCTGACGATGTTTTACTATTATAAAACGGATTATTTTGTGTGGACCATTTCTTGTACATTTATGTTGCTTTTTTTTTGTAAAAATGAAGAATGTATCTGACGAAGTTCTTTACAAACGGATTAAAATGAGTTGGCTATTTTATTATTTAAATTTTATTTTTTCAAGTTTACAATACTACAATACTCACTATTTTGTTCGTCACAGTGATGATGATGGAAATTTGTATAATGTTGTTAGTTTAAAAAAAAAATAAAATAAAGAAAGTAGTCTACAATTGTTTGAGCCTCGCGCGCGGTATACAGATATGATGGACTTCTTTTTGAATTCGTTAAAAAAATAATTGGCCTTTGATGCTTTAGATGATACTATGAAATAGTAGCGAGTTGTCTGGCTGAATGTCGGGGAATTCTTCGTCAATTCTTTTGTGGTTGAAAGTAAAAGTTTGACTAATGCCGGTCCAGGATTTTTTCGGTTTGGAAACATTCTTGACATCCCTGGTGAGATATTCTTGGCCAGCCCTAAACTAAGCTGGCGGCTGCATTAGTGTTGGAACTGCATTGGCTCTGTAACGGGCAGGATCGGATATTGGCTTGTCTTTTGATAATGTCCTTTTACTGGATTCTGTGATCTGAATTGCAACAGAATGTCCTGATCGCTGGGAATACTTGCAAATTTTTGTGGTTAACATCAAAGCTTTTCACGATTATGTCGCTGTGAAGCAAATTGATACTTTTGAAGAAATTTATATCTGTAGATGAAATCAGTTCGTTTTTTTTTGCATAACTGGTTTGAATTGTTACCAAATTAATTATCTTAGAGATAAAATCGTCTAGCTCAAACCTTTGTAGGGGTAAGGGCGGGACCATCATCATCATCAAAAAAACAGAGATAAAGAAATACGAAAGTAAGGCTACACAAGGTGCTGGAAATCAAAATAACCCTTCTTTTTTAAAAGGTGTGGCTTACTTCCAGAAGGACGGCGCCCCCGCTGGGGCGGGCTCAATCAAAAAACAATCTTGGAGTTCATCAACACACCGATGATAGTGCCGGATTAGTCATGCCACAGACAATCTAATGAACGATCAGTAAAACAAGTTACCAAAGAAGCGACGACAGTATAAAGATTGTACTCGAAAAAAAATGCACACTTTCTTTTGTGTATAACTTTTTATTGCATTAGTAATTGATGATAATTGATAATTTTAGGTAAAACTAGTTTAGAGTGTGCATTATTACAATTATTACAAGTGCAAAATTTCGTCACAATCTGTCACGTGGTTATCGAGATGGCTTCCAAGCAAGAAGTGCTTCGACAAAAATATATAGGCGCGGTCGTGGAAAATCCGGGCAAGTCGCACAAGTGGGTTGCAAAACAGTTGGGAAACGTTTCGAAAAAATAAAATAAAATAAAATCGTTCAAAAGACCCAGGCGACCATGCAGCGAGCTGGCAGCGGAAGAAAAGCGAAGACCTCGTGAACGCAAGTAAGGTGAGGGATTACTTCAAGCGCAATCCGAACCCATTCGATTCGGGACGTGGCCAAGATGGTCAATTCTTCCGTCTGGTTCGCCAGCAGACAATGAAGCGGGCCAAATTTCATGTCTTCAAGGTAAGGAAGATGCTTAACTGAACCGATAAACTGAATACGGTGGCCAAATCCTGCCAAATGGCATCGGGCATTCAATTCTGTGCAGCGAATAATTAAGCGCATTTTGCCAAATTTGGCAGTTAATTGCCATATTGTCAAACTTTACATTTTATCTCATACACAAGAGGACAACATCTATTTACATGTAGAACTAAATTCGAAGAATACCCAACTAAACATTAGTTTGGAATTTTTTTAAATACGCAAAATTAGGTCATTAGTTGCGCAGAATATGAGTACTTCACGGTACGCCTTTCCCGATCCATAAATATCCATATTGTAGGGTATTTGATAGTATTTATCTCTTTTATGAAACAAAAACCACCATCTTTGATTCTTAAATGACCTCATACTTTGATTTGTAGCCATTATACGGTGTTCCCGATCCAAAAGTATCCATACTGCAGGCTATTTGACAGTATTTGACGCTCTAGATAGAAGAAACTGACCATTTTTTATCTCTCGCCGTTCCATCATGTTCGGGATATACTTTCACGATCTGCCACCGCAGATGAGGTAAATTATCGTCGTGAATTACTACGAGTGTCCCTACGTCGATAGGTATGGCCGGTCTCCACTACTTTGCTGGATCTTGTGGCTGACACGAGTAGTCTCACCTCCGCCACTTCCAGAAATTTTTCAATTTCCGTTGTGTCAGCTGCAGCAGATTTAGCAGATTAGTTGGAATGTTGGTAAAATTCGGCTCAGGAATCGCATACATAGATTCTCAAATCAAAAAGTGGCAAGGTGGCAGGGGGTTAATGGCTGAAGGGTTAATAAGCACGGTTCAACTTGTGCTAGCAATTTGCACAGATTTTCCGGAGTCACTGGAGTGTCTCCAATAACGTTCACGAGGTGATTCTTTGCTTGATTGGACTCCTATAAACCGCCAAGGTGTGGCGCGCTCGGGGGGTTAACATGCCACTTTTTCCTTCTTCAGCTAAATCCGTTGATACGGTTTCAGAAAACTTGTCTGTGCACTGCCCCCTCCAAGAGATGAATCGACGGATCGTTTGCAAAAATCTATTGGTTGTTAAATCGGGTACAAGCTCCATATGTACTGCCTTTGTGCTCAAAAAATAAAAACCACTTCGAACGTTGGAGTTGGAGCAGGTCTAATAATCCATGTCAGGTATCTTCATCACTGCGACCAATTCTTAGATCTATTGTGACAAGCAGATCTAATAAGGGCCCAAAGTAATCTACATCTGTTTACGATCAGCTGCTGGGCTGTTTTCGGTTTGGTGTGAAAACATTTCAAACATTGATAAACGAGTTGTTTTAGAAAACTCTCCCCTCATAACGGCCAGAAACGCAGCCGAATGACGCTCAGAATTAATTGGGGTCCAACTTGAGTTAAACGTTCGCGATAGTGACGTAGCAAGATGCGAATGAAATGATTGCGAGCTGGTAGAACTACAGGATGTTTGATTTCTTCCGGTTCGATACAATGTTTAAACCGGCCACTCAGTCGAATCAAGTCATCTTCCACTATAAATCTGCAATGGTGATCATAATGGTACAGCATTTGTTATATTTATATATTATTTATTTATTTATATTTATGTTAAGTTTTCTTTCACGTTCAATCGTTTATTGGATTACATGATACGAAATTTAGATCTTTTATCAATTTCAGGTTATTTTTCTTTTTTTCCGATCGTACCATGCCATCTTTCCAAACTGCTCTACATTTCGCCTTCATTGTTTATAAATTGTTTTTTTTTTCTGTTTCTGTTGTACCACCATGCCGGGATCTCTTTGTTGCATATAGTCTCCTTTGATGATCACATGGTTATCTGTGGAAGACGAGAAGCTAAGTTTAGCACAGTCCTTCATGCGGACCACATTCACAGCCTGATCGGCATCAGTCGGGAACGTTGTATCAAGAGCAACTACCCACCAGCTATCGTAGCTTTGGAAGTATCCGAAGACATACCAAGATGTGATCGGGACATTAGCCCTCTCATCATTACAGAAAGTTTTTTTTTCACCCAGGGTGCATAAAAGGCGACGAGTCAAATATGTCAACGATAGAGGTGGTAAATGTACTTTTTTTTTTTTTTGCAAAACAGTCACCTGCTGCGAAATTTGAGGCCCGCATACAACCAACAGGTCATATGTATAGTTCAAGCGAACGCGGAGGAGAGAAAACAGAATGATAAAAATGTCGCCTTATCTCTGCCGACAGTTTCGAACAGTTAAGAAATGTCGTTTCTACGACACGTCTAAACGATGATTCACTTTTGCGTGTGTTCAATTTGGTCGTTATGAAAAATGTGATATATTATGGAAATAATATCAAAATACAATACATTTACCACAACTGTTCACATTACACCGCCTCAACATGCTATTTATTATCGGAAGGACAATATTGCCCAGGCTACGCCGTGTGGAGGAGGAATTTGGAACTTGTGAGGACCTTAGCTATGTATATCATTCCTAACGAGTTGTCAACTTACCATTTTATAGCCATGTTTGCATGTATATCTGTGAAGCTGTTGTTGAGGTCATATTCTCCTTCTGAATTTTAAGCGCGGAGACGATTGAATTCGAAATGTCGTAAAAGAACCAATACGAATAACTTTTTACAAAACATTTCCCACACAAATAAACAAATCAAATAATAGCCAAGAAACTCAGTAACCGTAGTACCAGGATATCCACTCTAGTAAATGAAATTCTCACTCTTCGAACCACTTTGTTTCATTAAAGCAAAGCTACCACACTAGCACCACAACGCGTTTAGAATCAAGATCAACCATGATCTGATTTAGAATGTTACCCGTTGTAATTTTAGACAATGAAAATAAAAACTTCATGCTTCTCGTTTTACATGATTCATGAGTGCTTATGATGGCAGAAACCGTTCTCTTCCTACTCGTGTGCATCACAGCAAGGCTCGTAACCACTTTTCATTCATTTCCTGCCATACCCCTTATGGCTGTTCTACTACCACACGTCGTGATGATTCTCGCGCGCTCGGGGGAAGCGAAAAGGAAAGCGAACAACATAATTTTTATTGTTATGGTTATGTTTTTTTTTCGCCCAGTACTTTTCAGCGTTCTCCTCTCGTTTTTCCAAATGGATTTCCGTCCATTTTTAAACTTGTTTTTCCTACTCGATTTACAACCTTCATGGAAAGGAAAGGATTGCTTCCACCTACTAGTCGAAAGTACCGTCCTGTTTCGCAGGCATCGCCACAGTTCTAATGGGAATTCGGTCGCGTGCTTTCCTGCTTGGATTCTGTTTTTTCCTCGCCAATGTCCTGCTTGGCCTGTTCGAGACTACCTCTCCCGGGAACTTCACCTGAAAACCTCTCTTCAGCACGTGCTGGACTTGCAGAACTTAGCTTTTTGATGTGGATGCACGTATATGTAAGTTGTTTCTGTAAGTTTTTTACATCAATTTATTGTAGTTTGTTACCAGTGGAGGTAACTATGGAAGGTGGACGTTGCCGCTGAATTACGGGATGTATGTTTGTGGCAAGTTGTTGCATAAAAATATTCATCAAAAATTGTTGAAACTGAGCATTCGGGATAATTATGCAGTTTGCCAGGTTTTCACATCGAGTTATAATTAACACCCTTAGGGTACAACATTGTTCTTGAGTTGGATTTTTCACCCGTTAGTTTGGAAATTTGGGATGTACCCGTAATTTATCTCTTTTTCTGGTTTCTGCATTGTTAATGAAAGTTCACCCCTTTCCATGCATCTGTATTCTGTATCTTTCTTGAAAGCTGTAAATGAAATTCTTGAAATTTTGTAATTCAGTTCAGAATAGGTTAAATCTTCAATTTGAACTATTTTGCAGCACTTGAACCTACGAAACGTCTACGTAATCAGTATAATTAAAATAAAATTTAGTATTCAAGAAATCGCTTTTCAAACGAATCCATGCGATGTTACCAGGGCTGAATGATAAGTACCTGTGTTAGGCAAGAAAACGCTTTTTTTACCTCTTTTTATTTATTTCTCAATATAGTGGCTTTTCAACTCGATACATTTAGTCCAGCGATATTCCAACTTTTCAAGCCATCCAAAAAGTATGATTTGTTGAATTCTGCAAAATAGGCCTCTGTTGCGGCAATGACTTCCTCGTTTGACGTGAATCGCTTTCCGCAAAGCAATTTTTTCATGTTTGTAAACAAAAAGAAATCCCATGGGGCCAAATCTGGAGAATACTGTGGATGAGGCAGAAAATCGTAGCGTAATTTACCCAGTTGGCTGTGACGATTGCTGATGAGTGAGCTGGTGCGTTGTCATGGCACTATGGTACGAATGGACAAATTTCGCGACAAATATCGATAACTCGAAAACCATTAACTTAAGACACATGATGTCTTCGGAAGATTTAATTTAAAAAATAAGATCTATCTTTTGGTTTGGGTGGTGACTATGGTGGTCCTTTTATGTTCATAATAAAAATTTCAACGTATTATTCTTATGATTTGTAGGATTTCTAGCTTCCACAGAATTGTAGATATTTTAATTTAATGAAACTTAGCTGAAAAAATTCAACTTCTATCTCATCTACGTATCGTTTTATAACAGCTTTTCTAACTTTTTTTTAGGGTGGGACCTTTTGAGGTGGCGGATTCGTCCGTGCCTTGACGTACCCCGCAGTGGGATGTTGGCAATGGTAACGTCCTTGGTTCAAGTACTACTTTACCCATGCCCTTTCGCTCAATTTTCAATACTTCTATTCCATTTTCAACCTACCGTACACTAACGCAACACTTTCTCTTCATTTCTTTCATTCTAGCAAACATTTCTGTCCACTCTTGGTGCCTCATGGTGATGAGCGGACATCTCCTTCTACATCAAATTTAAATATGTTAACACAGACAAACATACAAAACACTTGCAGCTTCTTTATCGATTACACATTAAAGGGTCAATTCAAATGTTTCTTAGTTGGTAGTATCGCCACAGGTAGCTCGTATAGCCGATTTTCTTACGTTTGACGTTACACTACTGCCATCTGTTCAGGTTAATCATCCATCACAGTGTGTTCAACAAAGGGCGCAGGTGTGTTAGTGACGATGATTTGTAGTGCAAAATGTTCAATGTGTTATGTCTGTTTGTCTGTGATATACATGTTAATAAATAAACGGAGATGGGTTAATATAAAAACATAAACATTTTCATAAAAAAACTCGCGTTGTTACGCTCTTTGATGATAATTGTTGATGCTGCTGATTGAAAATTATGCAGGAAAAATGCAAAACTACCAAATTTAAAACGAGTTTTTCTCCTAAAGGGGACAAAAGGGGACAAAAGACTTTGCATAGATCTTGTAGATGAAAGTTTAACTTTCAGTTCACGTACTCTGTATTTGCAAATATTTGCAAGCAAGGGAGTAAGATATCTTGTAAAAACGTAGTTTTTTTTTTTTTCCCCTTCTACTTTTTTTTTTTATGACTAGCAACTATCTTTTTTCTTCAATATATTTGTCTTTTTATTGTGGTTGATGATGTTATTCTCCTATTGTAGCAAGGTAACTTTCCATAGCAGAGGAATAATCTGAAAAACGATTTGATCAGGATCCTATTGCTGTTTTTGATAATCAAGCTACTGTATGAAGGGCCAAAAACGTTTGGGCAGGCCCGTAAGCAGAGACACTTACACGAAACCCGCGAATATAGGGAAAAGCATCTCCTTCCAAAAGCAAGTTCACACTCACAGCACTAGAATCGAGCCCTCGATTGACAGAATAAACCCAATAGATGGGCTCGAAGAGCCCGCCCTCGTTCCGCGAAATGTTAACAATAGGGAGGAGGCAGTCCCATGCTCCCTATCCAAATCGTTTCACTTGGGTACCCTGATGGTCCCTCCCTTTCCCCGTTATGTTATATAAAATTTAGTATAAATTGTTCACAAAAAATGAAGATTTCATAAGCGGCTACAGTCAGTCAATACGAGAACATAATATGCGTATATACAAAATATATGACATCAACTGGATTGTTACTGAAAAAAAAATTAGACATGTATTAATAACTACTAGTCCTGGAAAAGATTAAAACATAATAGATCATTCCAAATATCAAAGATAATATTCCAATAAAAGATATTATTTTATCAGACATGTTGTTAAAATTCTTCTTTATACCGTTCTAGATACATTTCAAACATAGCATTTAGAGTGATCGAGGAGCCCGGTATGATGATTTCTTAAATAAATGGCTTATCTTAACATAATAACACTAAACACAATATTTAAATATAATCCTACACTGCTTATAAGCACATGCCAGTCCTCTATGAATAAACTAGTTGAAGTTCTGAAGTGCAAATTAAATTAAATGTTATACTGAAATCCTGGAAAATAAATCGATTTTTCATGTTGCTTCAGGCTCTTAAATAGTTCTGGAATCCAAAGATGATTCCAAAGCGTGCTGAAATTATTAATTAAATGAGAATGGGAAATAATATGATATGAATTACAGATATGGATATAAAACTTGATTTATAGGTACACGATCTTAAGTCCCACCCCCGCACTTCGCTATTGTCAAAATGACAACATTGCCCAGGCTACGCCAACCAGCGTCTCCATGTTTCAGCTGGCAGTCTCTTGTGATCATATGACTCGTGGAGGTGTGAGGTAGGAACTTGTGAGGACCAGAGTTCGGTCGCACTCTCCTTCGAAGTTGTCAACTCACCATTTGAAGCCCATCTTCAAAATGTGCGTCATTTTATGCTCTAAAAGTCATTCTGCAAAAGTTTCAAAATCTAAAATAAAAAAAAAAAGTTAAAGAAAAAAAATTTTCTGGTCCGCCCGGGAGGGAAGAAAGAAAGAAATAATATTAAAATACTAGGTAGATTAAATAGTCTTTAGCAAAGTTTCATCAAATTAAAATATCTACAATTTTGTAGAAGCTAAAAATCCTCTAGATCACAAGAATAATAAGTTGAAATTTTTATTATGAACATTAAAGGACCACCCTAGTCACTACCCAAACCAAATGATAGATCTTATTTTTTAAATTAAATCTTCCAAAAACATCATGTGTCTAAAGTTTATGGTTTTCGAGTTAACGATATTTGTCGCGAAATTTGTCCATTCGTACCATAGTGCATGGTAGAAAGGCACTGCTTTCTTTACCAACTTGGGTCGTTTCACTGTTTTGACTGTTCTCTCGATTCCGGCATGTAGTGATGGATCCATCTTTCGTCAACAGCCACGAAACGATGTAGAAACTCTTTCGGATTGTGCTTAAACATTTCCAAACAGTGCTCTACAGTTGTCATGCGATTCCGTTTTTGCTCCTCTGTGAGCAAACGTGGCACCCATCTCGCCGATAGGTTTCTCATACCTAATTTATCGTGAAGGATATTTTGTATGCGTTCAATTGAGATGTCTACAATGTCAGCAATCTCTCTGAGCTTCACCTGAGAATCTGCTAACACGATATCATGAATTTTGTTTATCATATCCTCCGTAGTCACCTAAATCGGACGGCCTGGATGGCCACTCTTCATTCGGCCACGCTTGAATTGATTAAACCTATATCTGATAGTAGTATTCGGAGATGCATGGTCCTAATAAAGGGCATTCAACTTCACTCAGATTTCCGCACACGTCTTCCCATCCAAAAAAAAAGCTAATCACTGATCGATATTGCTCTTTCTCCATGGTTGCAAATAAAAGCGAAATTGACAACTTTCAACAGCTATCAAAAGAAAAAAAAATTCGATGAATCTGTCTGAAATTTTGACAGCTATTGTTTTAAAGATAGCGTTAAATGATGCCATACTCATTTTTCGCCAGTGATGCCATCTGTCACTAAACACGGGTACTTATCATACAGCCCTCTTAACGAAATGGATTCCTGGTTTTTATCAAGCTTATGTTTTAGAGAAGCTACACTCCTGTATGTTTTTAATTTCTGGTGCAAGGGAAACGTTCCTTCGTTGATCGATTTTCAAACATCTAATTCTATATCAAAGTACTTCACTGAATATATTCACATGCCATCAAAGTACTTCACTGCCATCTGCCATCAAAGTACTTCACTGAATATATTCACATGACAACTTGGTTATTTATGTAGTTGTAAAAGTAGGAAAATTTAAACTAAAACTTGTATATTTTTTGAAAATATGAAATTAGGTATAAATTAAATTAAAAAAATAAATAAATAAGAATTCAGTTCTCTTTTTGCTTTCGATTGGGACGGTTGATAGTTTTGTTCGCGATAGTTTTCTTCTCTACGGCATTGTAATCAATTTGCATTGTTCTTTTTTCATCAACCCGGTCGCTTTTGTGGTAGCAGAAATGTGCGAGTTGAAACTGTGCGGCTTACCTTCAGCAATGGAGCGGATAAACCAGCCTTAGGCGAAGTTGCAAATTTCGTGAAAGGCTTGGATGCGGAGCTTGATGAAATTGAAGCTGCGTATAGGATAGCAGATGAAAAGTCCCTTCTCGTCAAGTTCAAATCTGAGCGGTCGTATAGCATGCGCTGACTGCCAACTCGGACGAACTGATATTCCATTATGGGAATGGAAAAAAGGTCAAAGTGCACATGTCGCATGCCCAGGATCATATATGCTATGTGCGAATATACGATCTCCCAACGGAGGTTCCCGACCAGGAGATTGTTACGGTATTATCAAAGTATGGACGCGTAAAACGCATCGTGCGGGAGAAGTTTCCGGCGGAGCTGGGAATACCTGCCTACACTGGTGTGCGCGTACATGGATGTGAAGCAGGAAATCCCGCCATCGCTGCACTTTGCCAGCCGGAAGGGAAATATATATTACCAAGGGAACAAGGATAAATGCTTCATCTGCAAGGAAGAGGAACACCTGATGGCTGATGGCGGAATGCTCGGAGTCAGCCGAAAGTGCGTCGACAAGAAAAGTAACAGACCGGTAGACTGAAGGCAACGTATGGTTCTGCAGTAACCGGAGGTACATCCACCGTAGGATCAGATGTTGAAGGTGAGAAGGAATCAGAAACGCTAGAGGTGCTGCAAGAAGAAATTGAGGAAGCTGCTATGATGCCAGAGGATACCGAAATTCGTAACGATGAACCGAAGGAGGTGAATACTCGTGATCGAGCGTTGATACAGTTCGCCGCATTTATGTCAACGGGGATCAGCAAACATAAAGAGTCAGCTAGAATCGCAAAGGAATAAGAAGATGAAAACATTATATCGCCCAATGAACTAAATAGCAAAAGCAGTGGCTTATGCGCCACTCTCGAAATCGAGAGACCACTGTTCGTGTTGAATACTGTTGCCCGACAAAGCTGCTTAAAGCATGAGCGCTATTCTCTGGTTGTATCGAACGGTTGCTTGGTACGGAATCAAACGCAATGTTTTGGCTACAATCATAAACCTGAGGTGAACCCACCGGAATGAAACGAAAGCGAAAGTGTGCTCAAGATGAATGCAAGTGAAACGAAACGTAAATTCACCCGGGTAGACTACATAACCACAGGGCTCAGTGTGTGTGAAAAATAAACAAGATAGGTAAGTTCATTTAAAATTCATTTTCGTGTATTCTTTTCAACATCGGTTGGTGTGTATGTGTGTATGTTGTGAGTGTTGTCATGGCCATGGAGAAATAAACATACCTGCGCAGGATTTCGGTTATGCTGCAGAGGCAGCTAGGTCGTCGTCCGAGGGGTGCACAAAAGGTGTGCGATGATTTGGCGGCCTCTGGACGGTGTACCTGCAGTGGTCGTCACCACATAGGTGGCATAACGGACGGGCGTTGCTCGATGTAGTGGAGGGCCGATTTAGAGATGCGGGGGAGGCGTCGGCATACCGGTACTCTACCCGATCGAACGCTAACGAACGCAGGCAGGCCAGTTTCTTCTCGACCCCGTTTAACTGCCTTACCGGCGGGCCTTACGGAGCGATGCACACCGAGGAATATGCCAGAGCCAAAATGAAACCGACGGACTTTAGCCCGTATAGAAAAAGCGTCCGTTGGACGCTGATGTCCAACGAAAGATTGACGTTAGAATTATATGACGAAAAATGAATTATAAATAAAATTACCTTTTTTTTAAATCTATACGAAGACACAAGGCTGAGTTTTCACCTCTTGTGATTCGTCACACTAGAAACTATTTTCTTTTCAAATAAATTATAAAAAAACAAGTTTTAAAAGAACACTTTGTTTCCTGTAATATTACTGAAGGTATATATAAAACAAAAGAAACAAAAGTCTACATTGTAACGTTTTACACAAAAGCGCACCTTTTGAATTTTCCAACTTGCACCACTTTCACAGAAGCTGACTTCAGCCCAGCCGACTTGGAACAGAAATGATGGAGATTAGGTATGTAAAAATCTATTGAAGCCTCAAAATCGTAAAAGTAATCCTATTTGCCATTTACTAACACCACTTCAACTATTTATACGAGTTACCACAGTTTACTTAATCTTATAGGCCATCTTCGTTTAATCCGTACCTGGATAGTAAGTTTTGAAAGAAGCTTTTATCCTACGTTCAATGGACTTTTTATAGCAAACCTAGTTTTTGAATTAGAGGCTGTAATATGAATAGTTCTTAAAATATAAAAACTTTTTACAAATTTGTTGCAACCAATTATTTCCTAATTTGACAAGTATTAACCACGAGATTAATTAAATTCTAAAGTTATCACTAATTTACTACTACAATAGGAAAAAGGACTTTTAATGGAAAAGTCAGAACACGTTACATCACACGTCGCAATTTTATGAAAATTTGTAAGAAATTGTAATTTTAAAAAAAAAAAAAAAATATTAAAAAAAAAAAAAATTTTTTTGAAAATATTTTTTTTTTTAAGGGTTGGTGTGTTTTTTTTTAACCCCACTCGACAGATCCTCTGCGCAATAAATCATCGCAACATGAACTGATAGCTTCTAGTACAACCCTGCTTTTCCTTTGACAGAGCAATGAACTGAAATGAACTGAAATTACAAATGGCGTAACAGTCTAGCGAACAATCAGCGTGTTAACACGGAGCGAGCTAGTTTCTTCGAAAAAAATATCAATTATTCAAAAAAAAAAAAATATATTTATGGAGAGTATATTTTGTTGTTACTACTGTACGTTAAGCTTAATGATTTTTATCTTTTCAGGACGGAAGGAACTTATAAGAACCGGTTTTCAAGCGGAGACTTCTTCATGGGAAAAATTATGCTGCATCGTTAACTACTACTATTATACTGACGCATCTATGCTTAACCTACGTGATTAACACCTGAATGAACTCTGTGATGATGTTTGTAAAGTTTTTTGATTCATGTTTTGGATTAGTATACGTACATCGAACAGAAAGTGAAAGTGAATCTCGCTGCATAATGATGTAATTACCTACAGAGTGAATATATTTACATATGCATGTTTGCCGGTCTGCCGTTTTGCGGAATATTTCCGGACGTGTTTTTGCTGGGCCTATCACCATTAGTAAACTTCGCATCGACAATTTCATAGCTTTTTCATACAATCTGTTAGAATTTTTTTAGAAATGTGGCATGGAAGATACCTAGACGTTTGCCTGAAGAGTCAGCCAGTTCGTAGCTATCCCCAATAACCTTCGTCACCGTAGCTTCTGTGTACCTGGGAGCCAACTTGGCACAAAAATCTTTTCCTTTGTCAGAGAGGAATGTACTTTTTTTTAACACCTTTTCACCTACTTCGTACTTCGGTGCTTTTGAATTCGATCTGAGGTTGTAATATTTGGCTTGTTTCAAATATGCCTCGTTTAGGTTTTTGCGCACCTGTGCATACAATATTTCTCTTTCTTCAGAAGAGATGGTGTGTTGATTTCTATCAGTTTCATTGAGATTTTCATACTCTCGTCCATCCGAAATTATATTTCTCCCGAAAGTGAGAAAATAAGGAGTATGTTTTGTCGAATCGTGAGTCGAATTTCTTATAGCATTAGCAATGCTTGGAATGTTATCGGCCCATGTCTTATGATTGGATTTTATAGTAGCTCTGATAGCTGTCGTTACAACTCTGTTGACCCGCTCAGAGTTGTTGACTTGTGGGTGGTATGAAGGCGTGAGCCAATGAGTTATACCGTAATGTTCCAGTAGAGTTTTGAATAATTTCGCGAGAATAAAAAGCAAAATAGGACTAATCTAATTAAAAGGAAATAGAACACACGCAAAATAATTAGCCACCGTTCCAACTTTACTGCCCTATGCTGACCGCATTTGCATTCCCGCTCGTTACACACCTTAGAAACAAAATCAAAAGAAAATCACTGCACTCTGAAACTAGCTTCTACTCTTCAGCCTCGATAAATTCTAAATGGACGAGTAGCTTCTTTAGAATCTCCTTCATCTTCAAAAAACGTTTCACTTTGTGTTCTCTAACGTATTCTTTGTACACATACCAATTCGCAAAATCTTAGACGAGATTCCCTTTTCCCCATTTCCCTTCCTATAATATAATCTATAAATAAAAGCTCCATTTTTATGGCAAGCCATTTTTGAAAGGCTGTAATGAAAGTGATTCCCAAAATCACTAAACGTACCAATATCATTTCCCATAAATATGGTAACGACCAAAAACAAAACCAAACAAAAAGAACAGTATAAAAAGAAATTAATAAAAATAAAGAAAGTAAGGTGGGAACGGTATAACAATATTAGTTAAGTATAGTTAGAAATATATATATTTTTACTTTCTAGTAAAATTAATTTTTTTAAGTAGGCCGGGTGTGATAAAAAATGGTGACACATAGTTCTTAGTTAAAGTTGAGGGCAGGGGAAAGGTGAAAAAAAAACTTGGAAAATAATTGTAAAGGTTAGGGGGACGACCGGAGCAAAACCAATTGGGGGGAAACAAAGGGCGGAATTCGGGTGTGGTGGGTGGTTGGTGGTTGGTTGGTGCGTTTTGTTGTGTTTTTGGAAAAATTGGAGAAAAGTGTGGGGGGGAATTTGTGGTAATATAATTGTTGTGTTTTTAAGTTGTTAATGGGTTTATTTGGTGAATATGGGAGATAAGAGCTGGGGCTTCAAATGGTGAGTTGACAACTTCGAAGGATGGTGCGACCGACCTCTCGTCCTCACAAGTTCCTACCTCACGCCTCCACGAGTCATATGATCACAAAAGACTGCCAGCTGAAACATGGAGACGCTGGTTGGCGTAGCCTGGGCAATGTTGTCAATCTGACAATAGCGAAGTGAGGGGGTGCGACCGAAGATCTTATACCTTTAAATCATATTCTATATTTTCTATTCTCATTTTACTAATAATAACAGCACGCTTTGGATTCCAAAACTATGTAAGAGCCCGGAGCAACATGCCAGGCATCAAAGGCGGAATTTGTATCTCAGCATTTCTGCATATCATTTTATTTAAAATTGCACTTCTGAACTTCAACTATTATATTCATAAAAGGTTGGCATGTGCTTATACGTAATGTAGGATTATATTTTAATGTTGTGTTTGTGGTATTATGGTAAGATAAGCCGTTTCTTTCAGAAATTATCCCACCGGACTCTTCGTTCACTCTATCTTTGAAATGTTGCTAGAACAGTATAAAGAAAAAATATTACAAATATTACTATGTTTTATAAAATAATATCTTTTATTGAAATTTTATCTTTTATATTTCGAATGATCTATTCTGTTTTCAGCTTTCCCAGGACTAGTAGGATATTAATACATATCTAACTTTTATTTATTTTTCAGTAACAATCCATTCAAGTTTGAAATTTGAATAAATTAGCATTTTTGTCTATAATGGTATTTTAATTTGTTATGTACAAAATATATTATATATTAAATAACATATAACGGGGAAAGGGAGGGACCATCAGGGCACTCAAGTAAAACGATTTGGATAGGGAGCATGGGACTGCCTCCTCCCTATTGTTAACATTTCGTGGAACGAGGGCGGGCTCTTCGACCCCATCTATTGGGTTTATTCTGTCAATCGACGGCTCGATTCTAGCGCTGTGAGTGTGAACTTGCTTTTGGAAGGAGATTCTCTTCCCTATATTCGCGGGTTTCGCGTAAGTGTCTCTGCTTACGGGCCCGCCCAAACGTTTTTGGCCCTTCATACAGGAGCTTGATGATCACAAACAATAATAGAATCCTGATCAAATCGTTTTTCAGATTATTCCACTGCTATGGAAAGTTTCCTTGCTGCAATAGATGGTAGTATTACATCATCATCATCATATGGGCACGATAAGAGCTGGAAATTAATGCGCCTCGAAAAATATTCGAAATTACAACAAAAAAAAAAAAAAAAAAAAAAAAAAAAATAAATAAATTATTAATTTATTGCATTTTGATAAAATTAATTAATTTTATATAATAAAAAAAAAAAAATAAAATTTTTTTTTTCGGTTTATTTTTTTTATATGTAATATTTAAAATTTTTTTTTTTTTTTTTTCATATATTTTTTTTTTTTTATATTTTTATTTTTAAATAAAAAAAAAAATATGCCCATATAACCAAGTTATCCTTGCATAGTCTCTTATAAAACTATTTGGTCATTTGGTGACTTCCCTCAATGGTTTTAAAATGCTTTTTCAACTAACCATAATAAGATAATATGAATGAGTCCTAAAACGGCATTTCAAAACAGCATTTTATGACATCATAAAGTCGGGATGTCTTCCTCAGATTTGACCTCCTTGGGATGCTTCCGTTGTGCTTGCTTCATAATAGCCCAGTATTTTTCGATGGGCCTTAGTTCAGGTGCGTTGGGGGGGGGGGGGGGGGCTCATGTACTTGGGTAAGAAAGTGAACCCGTTGGCTTCGTACCACTCCAGGACAACATTTGAATAGTGGCACGAAGCTAGATCCGGCCAGAACATCGTTGGGCCCTCGTGTTGCTTCAACAGAGGAAGCAGGCACTTCTGTAGACACTCCTTGAGGTACATCTCACCGTTTACAGTCCCGTTAGTCACGCACAGCGCACTCCGTTTGCCACATGAGCAGTTCGCTTGTCAAATCATGTATTTCATGGCAAACTTTGAAAGTTTCTGCTTCCTTACTTCCTCTGGAACATCAAACTTGTGCTGGGCGGTGAAGAACAATAGCCCCGCTGGAACGTAAGTCTCATCATCCATGATGAGACAATGAAGCTTCGTCAATTTGATGTGGGACACCCTTTATGACTGCTATGCCCATCTATTATGTCGATAACTGGCTTCTCGACTGGTTTTTGCGACCTTTAGAGGAATACTTTTGTACGAGTAAATGGTAGGCACAGCTTCTCTTGTGGCGTGGAATGTAAACATAACGGTTACGTTGAGTTTGCTGCTGTTTATTTTGATATCATACACATTTCGGCTTCCTCGCAAAGGCAGCAGGGCCTTCGATTTTGTATTCAGTAGAAAGCAGGTTTTATCTCCGTTCAAAATTCGTTGTGGATGGTCCAAAACATGTAACAAATCCTTTTCTGTTAGATATGTTTCCATCTGCTGGAACCTGGATTTGATGTCATCTGGAGAAACCTCGCGCTGGCGTTTGGGATGAATTCTGGAGTACTCAGCGCCACTTTTGGTAGACGCTGTAGGAACAATTTGAGCCATTTTTTCCCTGAAGAGAACAATGCACACATATGTAGGTGAATTTACGACATCATCGTGTCAAAAACCGATGATTCCGACTCATTTTCTTTCTCTTCCGTCAATATCGACATTGGCCCGGAACGGTAGCTTTGTCGATCATTTTTCTGTAGACGAGAGTGGATTGTCGACCTTGGAATTCCGAAATGTTTATCCGCTTTATGCACGCCGATCTCCCTGCTACGAATCTTACAAACAAATGCAGAAATGTCTTCGTCCGAGTTCGATTTGCTGCCATTTCAACGTAGTTCCTGCATGAAATTCGTAAAAAATGGTCTAGTTCTATTAAATTTGTTCCCGTTTGAGCGTTTGAAACGATCGCTGTCTCAGTTGAAAAAAAAAGCAACCGATCATTATTTGTGCTCCCAGATCAGAAGAAACTTTTTTCGATTGACCCGGTATCCAATTCACGAACATAAAGGTTTATTTCGCCCCTGAAGATTGGTGTTCCAGAGAAAAAAATAAAAAAATCCTACTGGAGTCATGGTATTTGGAGCGGTTGGTTGAAGATGCCTCCTTTTTTCATAAAAGCAGGGGTAAAAGTGAACGCTGAAGTCTGCAGGTACATTTTGAAAAATCTACTGCTTTCGTGGATTCAAGCAAACTTTGATGAACACGAGAATCTTTTTTTCCAAGAAGATGGAGAATCATGCCATAGCTGTGATGTGATAGGAAGCCGCCACCACCAGTGCAGGACTTGCCATGGCGTACGGTTCCTCCTAATGGCAAGATCAAACTACATACCTGTTATCCTCACTATTGCATTGTATGAAGGGCCAAAAAACGGGGGGGGTGTGGATGCACTTACACGAAACCCATGGAAAGGATAGAGAGTCTCCTTCCAACGAAACGCTCTTATCACAGGAAATGAACAGTAAGCAATACACATTAGGATTTCCGTCTGGTGGTTTGTTAAAAATAGGGTTAGCAAACTCACTGGAGCATCATGCCATATCTCTACACGAACTCAATGCTGACTGAAGAAGAACATACAATATTGGCCCAAAAGATATTTAGCTACCAAGCCAGATTTGAACCCCCCTCCTTTTCATTTTACCTAAGCGCGAATTTTTTGGGATTTCCTTCTTCAAGGGGGGGGCTTGGGTGTGTGAGGGCTTTGTTTTTGGGGGTTTCCCCGGGGTTTGCCATCGCCTGGGGGGGGGAATTTGAAAATAAAGGTGGACATATGGAGTGATTATGCCGGCGCCGGTGGTGTAGTGGTAAGCGTGACTGCTACTTGGCACCCCAGTGGGTCTGGGTTCAATCCCAGTCGAGGTCGGTGGTTTTTCTGAGGCGAAAAAATCTAGTCACGTCTTCTTCGGAAGGGAAGTAAAGCCGTTGGTCCCGGCTCATGTGTTGATGAGTACGATATGTAGGGTCCAGGTGGTGGAGTCGTCTTCCTGGCGTCGGTGGTTGTTACCACGTTGTGAGGAAATAGGCCGACGGAAAATAAACGATGAAAAATTATGAGATATTGGAAATGTAAATGATGAAAATGAAAAAAAAAAAAATAAAGAAAAAAAATAAATAATAATAAATAATTAGAATTTTTTGTTTTGGAAATAAAAAGAAAAAAAAATTAAAATTTATTTTTTATAAAAAAAATAGAATAATATAAAACAAATTAGATTAAAAATATATGGAGTGATTATTGGCGGAAATGGCTTAAAAATATGCAAGAATAAAGAAAAATAAAAAAAAAAAAAAAAAAAGAGTAAAAAAGAATAAATAAATAAAAAATTAGTGGAGGATAATATTTTTTGTTGGTGATTTTATTTTGCGGGGAGAAAAAAAAAAAAGGGGGGAAAACTTGAAAAAAAAAATATTTTTAAAAATTTTTTGAAAATTTTTTTTTTGTTACAAAAAAATTTATTTAATATGGTTTGTTTAAAAAAGAACCAAATAAATTTGTAAATTTTTGTGGTTTTGTGATGTAAAAATAAAAAAAAGGAAAAATTGGGATTGTAAAATAACACCGAGCCAGCTCAGCTGTTGTGAGTTCTGTAATTCATAACCGAGCTCAGTAATCTAAATTAAGCTAATTCACACATTTGTATGACACCATTTACCACCATCTTGCTGTTCGAAATGGCAACAGACATCAATTTTCGGTTTATACTAATGTTCCGAAAATACCTTAATTATGGATATTTGACAGCTTTTTCTATCTAGTGACCCCCATCTAGGGATCTTTAATGTCGTCGTATATTGATTTCTGGTATCTTTATAACGTTCCCGTTCAAACGTTCAAACAAACCATCATTTGTTGGAGTAAAGTATCGGTGTACTGTATCGATGAACAGTACCGATGTCCGTGCTTATGTTTAAAATGGTACTCATATACGGTTTCGAAGAAGTACAGAACCGTGCGTTGCAGTTTACACACGAAGGCAAAGTACTAACCATCACCCTACTAAGAGAGTATTGAAACTTTAGTACTATGCATGTTTGATATCCGCTTAAGAAGATTGAAAATTCACATATTGTCTGAAACCTTTAAAATGCCTTCTTGAGTATCCTGCTCTGGATGATCATCACTTTTCACACTTGTATCATCTACTCTATATTAATAATGATTAGCGTGTCTACTGAGCGACGCATGACAGAAATATTGAAAACAATCAAACCGAATGACCGCCATCGTGACAAGGAATGCCACTTAATGTAGTTAATAGATAGACAGAGGTTAACTTCACGTCCCGTCAGCAGCCCGTTATTATCAACCAATATAAGCAGTGTACTTGAAATTGGATTAAAAGTTGCGATTTGTCGCTCCCACTCGCTTGATTGGCATTCTAAATTTGGCTTGTAAAAGCGATCATAATTCAACACATGCTACACGAATTTCATTCGGCTCAAATACCAAGACCTCAATCGTACTTTCCCAATGTAAAGCAAAGAAAAAAAAACAGAAGTTGATCAGCATCTCAAATAAAATCCATCGGATTTGACATTTATGACCGCTAAAATATGGCAACAATATAACTCAAACCATCATCAACCGACAGCAACGGGTTCGTCGTCTCCGCTACTGCCGACAAGTCGAAAAATCTCCCACTTATACAGTTAATTTATTCACAATGACATGGCTACTAATTTAGCAACTAATCTCTCTTTAATAGTGCTATTTTTGTATCGAAAGAACCTATTTTCATGTATTCATTCATTCATATCTCCGTTTTTCTTCCTCTCTCTCTTTGTCCGCAGGCATCTATGGATCTTCCACCGGACAAGGCAAAGCTGCTGAAGAATTATGACAACGAAAAGAAGTGGGACATTATTTGCGATCAGGTGAGTTTCGGCAGTTTTATGATCTTTCTTCTTCACCTATATGTAGGGTATGCTTCACCATCAGGGACACAATGGGTAAATCGGATTCAGATATGAACGTGACTTGAATAAATCAGCATAACGACTCACACAAACACTCACTAAGCTTACGCAAAATAAGCCGATAAATCGGAACCGATTCGGCGAAAAGCGGCTTTATTTGGCCAGAAGCTGTCAATTAGTTTTGGAATTTGGCAGTTTAATGTTTTGTAGAAATTAACGTACGGCAGAATGAACCACGAAAAGTGGTTGATTTTCTTTGAAAGTTGATGCATGTACTGTTGCTGATAAATTTTTAGCTGAAATTTGAATGATAGTCATTGTATGTAAATTTGCAATTGCATGGTGCAATTGGTGTTCTCATTATGATTTACACATTTTATAATTTTCGGATCTCTCATATTAAACAGTGCGGTAGTTAAACGCATCGTCATTATTGATGATGATTAAGGCTTGCTTAATTTAGAATTGGAACAAACTTTTGCTCATATTATGGCGCTCCTGGTGAAAGGATTTGGAAGTTCTTGGCGCCCACGTGTCGGGAATTTTGTCAGCTTCACGTATGTATTTTTGACATTACGTAAATCGACTGTACTTTGTAAACAATCAACATGGAAGCCGAAAGAAGGGAAAAAATTGTGCACAGTTATTTGGAAAATCCATTGTCTGCATCTAGGCTAGCTAAACAGCTGAAATTGCCCAGAAATACCGTATGGCGCGTTATCAAACGGTATAAGGAAACATTGACGACGATTCGGAAGCCTCAAGCCAATCGTCGGAGTGGAACTGTCGACCGGAAACCGCGTGGTAAGATTTTGAAGACGATTAAGAGGAATCCCAATCTGTCGGACCGTGATTTGGCCAGAAAATTCGGTGCTGCCCATAGTACCGTGAGGAGAACTCGACTCCGGGAAGGAATCAAGTCGTATCGAGCTAGCAAACAGCCAAATCGGATCATAAAACAGAATAGTGTGGCCAAAATCCGTGCTCGGAAGCTATACGACCAGGTGCTGACCAAGTTCGACGGGTGTCTTCTGATGGACGATGAAACCTATGTCAAGGCTGACTTCGGGCAAATCCCAGGTCAAAAATTTTACTTGGCTACGGCTCGGGGGGATGTTCCAGCCAAATTTAAATTTGTTTTTGCCGACAAATTTTCACGAAAATTCATGATTTGGCAGGGCATTTGCAGCTGTGGCAAAAAAACGAAAGTTTTCGTTACAAATAAGACATTGACGTCGGAACTATACCAAAAAGAGTGTCTCCAAAAACGAATTTTGCCGTTCATTCGATCCCACGACCATCCCGTAATGTTTTGGCCAGATTTGGCAAGCTTTCATTACAGCAAAGTCGTTCAAGAATGGTATGCAGAGAAAGGGGTCCAGGTTGTTCCGAAAAACCTTAACCCACCCAACTGCCCCCAGTTCCACCCTATTGAGAAATACTGGGCAATCATGAAGAGGAGACTCAAGGCAAAGGGAAAGGTTGTCAAAGACATCAACCGGATGAAGACCTGGTGGAATAAGATAGCCAAAACGATGGACGAAGAAGGTGTGCGCCGCCTAATGAGCCGTGTTACAGGAAAAATTCGAGAATTCCTTCGAAACCGTGACGAATAATTTTATCCGTATTTTTTCTTAAAAGTATGAAGAAAACGCTACATTTGTATAAAAAAAGATCTTGAATTCAATAATAAATAACTGAAATACAGGCAATTGTTTTTGTTCCAATTCTATCTGAAGCAAGCTTTATGTAATACTACCATCTATTGTAGCAAGTTAACTTTCCATAGCAGTGGAATAATCAGAAAAACGATTTGATCAGGGTCCGATTGCTGTTTGTGATCATCAAGCTCCTGTATGAAGGGCCAAAAACATTTAGGCGGACCCGTAAGCAGAGACACTTACGCGAAACCCGCGAATATAGAGTAGAGAATCTCCTTCCAAAAGCAAGTTCACACTCACAGCACTAGCATCGAGCCCTCGATTGACAGAATAAACCCAATAGAAGGGGTCGAAGAGCTCGTCCTCGTTCTGCGAAATGTAAACAATAGGAAGGAGGCAGTCCCGTGCTTCCTATCCAAATCGTTTCACTTGGGTGCCCTGATGGTCCCTCCCTTTCCCCGTTATGTTATTTAATATTTAGTATAATGTGTACACTAAAAATGAAGATATCATAAGCGGCTACAGTAAGTCAATACGAGAACATAATATGCGTATATACAAAATATATCTGACATCCACTGGATTGCTACTGAACAAAAAGAATAGACATGTACTAATATCCTACTAGTCCTGGAAATGCTGAAAACAGAATAGATCATTCCAAATATCAAAGATAAGATTTCAATAAATGATATTATTTTGTGAGACATGTTGTTAAAATTCTTCTTTATACCGTTCTAGTTACATTTCGAAGATAAAATTTAGAGTGATCGAAGAGCCTGGTATGGTGATTTCTGAAATAAATGGCTTATCTCATCATAATAACACAAAACACAATATTTAAATATAATCTTACCCTGCTTATAAGCACATGCCAGTCTTTTATGAATATAGTAGGTAGTTGAAGTTCTGAAGTGCAAATTAAATTAAATGTTATGCTGAAATCCTGAAAAAATCGAGCCTTTAATGCTTGTCATGTTGTTCCAGGCTCTTATATGGTTTGGGATGCAAAGATGATTCCAAAGGGGGCGGAATTTTTAATGTGGGGGGGGGAAAAAAATATGATGAATTACAGGTATGGATATAGGACTTGATTTATAGCTACACGATCTTTAGTTGCACCCCATCTCTTCACTATTGTCAAAATGACAACATTGCACAGGCTACGCCAACCAGTGTCTCCATGTTTCAGCTGGCAGTCTTTTGTGATCATATGACTCGTGGAAGCGTGAGGTAGGAACTTGTGAGGATTAGAGGTCGGTCGCACCCTCCTTCGAAGTTGCCAACTCACCATTTGAAGCCCAGTTAAACGCATCGTCATTATTGTACAAAATGAAAATTTATTTAATACTATCATGCGTAATAGCTTATCAAATGTTTCCTTTTTTTGAACATGATTTGAATTTGATGTCATTCACATCAATGAAAAAAAATCCGTAAATGCGTAAAAAGGGAAAAAACTGTTTAAACGCACACCACCATACAGCCACAATGAGCCTACCTATGTTGTTGTTTACTTGTGGAACTGCCATTTTCGGGAAAGGAAGCTTTTTGCGCGCCAAACGAGTTTAAAATTGAGTTACGTTATATTGGTTGCATCGGTTGAGCAAAATGGCCTGTGGTGGCCACAGACTCGGAAAAATCGGGAAATGCGGGAAAATGCGGGAATCCAAAATCATCGGGAATTATGCGGGAAAAAGTCGGGAATTTCAAAATCCATCGGGATTTTTTGACATTTTTCTTTAATTGAAAAAGAACCCAGGTAATCAATAAGCATTAGCATATGCAGTAAATCAACTCTAAATCTGTATTTAAGATGCTACAAGCATTATATTAGCATTATAAAGAATGTGCACACCAAAAAGTAGTCGTCGGAAATGCCCTAATGCAGTCTTCTCCGTGTACGCTTTGCTAATCCGATCACTACTACATGAATATTAATGCATGTGTGCTATGATGAAGACGTCGTTTGGCTACAGTAACCTTTATTCAGTAAAATGGCGTCGAATCAAGAACACGTGCGCGAAGCAATTTTGCACAAAAGAGTGGAAAATCCAGATATGTCGCACGGCGATATTGCCAAGTCATTAAAAATCGCAAAATCGACGGTTACTAAAGTGCTAAAAAACTTTCAGCAGCGCTTAACTTTAAAGAGAAAGGTCGGTTCCGGAGGTAACCATGATTCTCGTTTCGTCGCGGAGAGGAAGAAAGTGATTAAAGAATTTAAGAAGAAACCGAATATCTCCGTTCGTGATGTGGCGAAAAAAGTGAAAATGTCTCCATCGTTCGTCCAGAAAGTGAAGAAAAGTGCAGGCTTGAAATCATTCAAAGTAGGTGTTGCTCCAAATCGTAACGACAGCCAGAACAAGAGCGCAAAATCTCGATCGAGAAAATTATATGACACTATGCTGAAGGAATACGACTGCATAATATTGGACGACGAAACATATTGCAAAGCTGACTTTAAGCAGATACCGGGACTACAGTTTTGTACCTCGTTGCAAAGAGGAAATGTTGCTGATCGTTTTAGTATGTATGTATGTAAGGTAGCCACCATCCCTTCTAAGACCTTGTCATGTATGCAGCTCCACTTAATAGCAAGATCAAATTGAGTTACCGGTTTGCATTCACAGTAACGCTGTATGAAGGGCCAAAAACGGTGGGGCGGACCCGTAAGCAGAGACACTTACGCGAAACCCGCGGGAACATAAGAATCTCCTTCCAACGATACGATCCAACAAATCGAATAACCCAATTCGCAATACTCATTAAGCTTTCTACGGGATGGCTTGTTAAGAAGGGCGCGTCACTGTCACTGAAATTGTTGGAGTAGAATTCACAGCACCACAATCGAATCGGTAGGATAAAGAAAATGATACTGTTTGTTCTCTCCTAGACGCCGGTTGTCATACCACTCCATTGTCCAATTCCAGCTTGAGTGATACCCTGATGCTCCCTCCCTTCCCAATATATATTTAATGTCATATAGTAATGTATAAAATATAGTGAATTAATATTATAATTATAATAAATATAGCGAATGAATATTATAATGACAAATAATATAGTGAATGAATATAAGAATGAAAATAACAATTCCATTTGTGGACCTGAAAGTTTAGACAATGTAGCTGCGAGAAAAAAAATTGATTTAAAATTATTTCATCAAATTTGGAATATCCATGGATAATCTGAAATTATATAGCAATAGAATGGTAAACCTAAAATTTCGATGTGCTGTTCCATTTCCTTGCAATAATTTATGTAGTGAGTCTCATCGGAAATAGCGATTTTAATGAAATGAATTTAAATGTAATTATGTCACATCATTTAATATCATAACATAAAATAATAAACTGACGTTAAAATATAAAATAATAATACCAACAAGCCAGTAAACTATAGTAGAATACATATATCCGTAACTAATCTGATCATCCACTCATCGAAAGACTTCCACTGTTGCAGTTTCTATTGAAATAAGATCTACTAAGATTAGAATTTGTTTTCACAATAATAGTCAGAGAACATAATAAGCGTAGGTACAAGATTTATATGACATCTACTGGTATGTAACTGAAAATAAAAATTAGATGTGTATTAATTTCATAATAATATTGGAAAAACTGAAGACAGCTAATAATAAGGCGAAATAAATTTCAGATGAGTATGAATCTAAAAACTGAATCTTAATAAAACTAAAAAAATAAAAAATTAGGAAATTTAATTTTTCTATAGCTCTTGTACACCCATAAATGATTCCTCATGTCTGTGAAATAGGAAATGAATGATTGTAAACTGTTAGGTTTTGAATTAATATATATTTCTGATGAAGAAGGAAAGTGCTTTTGTAAGTAGAATTTTTCGAATATGATCCTTTCTAAAAAAAAAAAAAAAAAAAAAAAACAATAAAAACCTTCCTATCTTTTCAAATACATAACGTAAGTTAGATGAGCTATAACTGACAAGGATGCATAAATGCGAAGCTGAAAATGACTTATAAAAAAGCATGCAAAATGTAGTGAATGGATGTTATAATATAAAACGATAATAATTTCATTTGTATTTACGTGTCTTCAGATTGTGGTCCTGCTGCAATTGTATACGGACCCGCACATCCACCATGAACCTGAAAGCTTAGATAATGTATCATGGCCACCAGAAAAAAAAATGATTTTAAATTATTTTACAAAACTTGGGATATCCATGGATGATCTGAAATTGTATAGCATATAAAGAATAATGAACCTAAAATTTCGATGTGCTGCTCTGCTAATAAATGTGATATAACCACAATGGAACTGACTCTTAGCTTCGGGTCTTGATCCCTACTGAGCCCTTGCGGCACGTCAAGCCGGCCAGTTCAGCGCAAGGGAGGAAATGGTGGTGATCGTTTTAAAAAAAAAAATAGTGGAAGCCAAAAAAAACCTCGTGTGGGAGGGAATATGTGGGGGGGTAGAAAGGCTTTTCCAGGGGCCCTAAAAGGAAAAAATTGTAAAAGAGTGTCTGAATAAACGACTGTTGCCGTTCATTCGGGAACACAACAGTTCGGTGCTGTTCTGGCCTGACCTGGCATCTTGCCACTATGGAAAACTGGCTAAGGATTGGTACATTGCTAATGGTGTAAATATTGTCCCAAATTATTATAATCCGCCAAATTCGCCAGAACTCCGTCCGATCGAAAAATATTGGGCTCTGGTCAAGAGAATTTTTCGAAAAACGAATAGCGTAGCAATTGATGAGAAAAGCTTCAGGCGTAACTGGCAGAAAGCTGCAAAATTGGTGACGGATGACACTGTTCAAAAACTGATGGAAGGTGTCAAACGAAAGGTGCGGGCATTTGGATATAACAGGTCAAATTGACTTAACTGTATATGTTTTATATTTGTATTTTTATGAAGTCTTAAATAAATGATTTACTTTTGATTTTCTCATATTTTCCATTTAATACCACTAATTTTCCGTTGACTACTTTTTGGTGTGCACATTCTTTATCAGCATCTTGAATGCTATCTGTTGTAAAGTTGCATTTCAAATGCTATTTAAATGCTTGTGGCCTGTAATAAGCATTTCGAATGCAAAATAGCATTAATGAGGCTTTATCATAGCATTACAGTAAAGCAGCCGTATATTGGGCCAAAAGTAGCATTTATGTTGCATTTAAGGCGACTTAATTGCTTGATAGGCTGTCGTAAAGACGCATTGGAACTGCCTATTGGTTACCTGGGTATGGATCGGAAATGGGTCACTACGTGGCAATAGTGGGTATGTAAAGAAGTGCACTTTTCAACAAGTTTATATTGTGATCCAGACCACCTAGAAAGTTCAAACCTTCAGAAAAGTTATTCAGAGATCAAGGTCAAAAGTTCGGAATTCTCTCCTTACTTGGCGCTAGTTGACTTATATAACAGAGTATTTCCGAACATTTGTATACTTTTATCCCGACCTCCATGAAATTTCGAACCTTCAGCAAAGTTGTTCAGATGGTCAAGGGCTTCCGGGAGGTAGAGAATATGGTTCGGCTATCTGTCACTATATCGCGCTATTGTGAAAGAGAGCTTTTTCGAACATTATATCGTCGTCCCGACCACCTAGAATAACCTAGAAACCTTCAGTAAAGCAGCTCAGTTTTACTGCAGTGCTATGACAATGCTTTATTAAGGCTATTTTACATTTGAAATGCTTATTTCACCAGATGCATTAAAATAACATTTGAAATTCTCCTTTACAGCAAATCTGATGCTGATATAATGCTAATATAGTGCTTGTAATATCTGAAATGTAGATAAAGGGGTGATTCATTGCATATGCTAATGCCTATTGGTTACCTGAGTTATTTTCACTTCGTTCTTCCTCTTTGCTTTAAGCTCTTCGAACGACATTTTTCTTGCTCGCAACTATCTAGATCAAGTATTATAGAAATACTTCCATAGTTATTAACTCACATTTCGATGGGAAGTCGAGAAATTTTTTAACCTGTTTGCTGCATGGTGTTGCATGAAACCTGCGCCTGCCGACTGAGCAAAGGAAGGCCTAAATTTCATTATTAAATGACTCAAAATCGTATCACCTTATAATTCTTTGATTTCAAATGTTTAAGGTCTCATCACTTTTACACAGTTTTACACACTTTTGAAGTTTGACTTACTTCATATTTAAGTGATTTCAGACTTTACAGGGTCGATACCTATTTTATTTAGGATAGACTAACTTTATATTCATGTGATGCAGGACTGATATTCATATGATTCAACATTTTACAGGTATAGTTTGCTTCGTATTTAAGTTATTCTTCATTTTAGGACTTATTCACTGCATATTCAAATGGCCCCAATATTTTACTCAAGTAATTTGATGCATTTCAGGTCTGAATCCAAATTCTTGAGGACTAAACAATTTAGTATCCAAGTGATTCAAGATTGATTCGCTGGTATATTAATGTAACTCTATACTTTGCCCGACTGATTAACTATATGCTTTCAAGCTTTTTATGGCTGATTAACTTCATATTTAAGTAATTTTAAACTTCTCAGACCTAACTCGCTTCATAACAAGTGTCTGATTCCAGATTCTTGAGGAACTAACTTGAATACTATGTATGTTTTACTTCGTATTCGAGTGGTTCCAATCTTACCAGGACTAACATACTTCATATATTTAACTAATTATGTTGTTGTATTGTTGCATGAAGCGTGATTAATTATAATGTTTTTGGAAAATTGAAAATATCCTTCTTATCAACATGTAACCCTAGGAGTGGACAGCAATTTCTGCTAGAACCAAAGATGTGAAGAGAAAGTATTGATAGGTACGGCAGGTTGTGAAATTGAATTGAAGTAGTTGAAATTGAGCGGAAAGCATGTTTGAAAGGCGGCATCCGATCAAGCAGACAATATTTTGCCTAACTACCACAATGCGTGGTAGGCAAGGGGGAAGGGAATCCCCTTGACGGGCAAAAGAGTGCCGGCCTGATCGTGCTTATATACCGCCAATGGCACAGAGCAGTTCTAGCGATGTGAAATTTCTGTTTTACACTTCTTACAGACCTATTAATACTTTCTCTTCACATCTTTGGTTCTAGCGAAAGATTTACTCTTTTTGCCACACGTGCAAATTGCTTGCCACACAAGGTATTTTTTGGGAAATTTCAATGTCTTCTTCGTTCTGAAATGCTCAGCTGTAGCATTTCTGGCCATAGCAGAATAAAAAACCAGCCCTGGAAGCTGCTTGAAATCCTCCAGGACATAAGTTTCATCATCCATAACAACGCATGAAACTTCGTCAAATATTCGCAGTACCAACGTCGAGCCCGTGATTTTGCTGCCAAGTTCTGTTTGTCGTTGCGATTTGGAACTGTTTTTACTTTATACGACTTAAGTCTAAACGTTTTTCTGATTTTTGGACAAAACCAGGCGACATCCCTATTTTACGAGCCACCGTTCGAATGGAGAGATTGGGGGTTTTTCGTTAATATCCTTTTCACCTTTCGGTCCATGACAGGATCAGCGCGTCCAATGTTTCTGTCACTTCTCGGTTTCCAGTCCACCGTCAATCGTTCCGAAAATGATTTGAGCACATCGTGAACAGTGGATTTAGGCAAATCCAATGTTTTTGCAAGGTCCCGTATTGACAAGTCAGGATTTACCGTACGCCCGTGCAAAATTCGCTCGCGCACTTATTTTTCTTTCGTCGCCATCTTGAATACTAAACATGAAATGTATGTCTTTTTCATCATAGACTCTCAGCTATACCACAGTGAAATTTTTCATGCACTACGTGCAATATTTCAAAAGTTACAATGATTTGAAGCTGTCCGGATTAATGTGGATACGGACCTTACAAATTCGATCAAGATATGAAGTCATTGAAAACACTATGTTTTTCATGCACACTAGTGCCACGTAGTGACGGATCTCCGAACCATACGCTCTACCTTCCAAAAATGCTTGACTTTCTGAAAAACGTGCTCAGGGTTCGAACTTTTTTAGTGGTCGGGATTACTATGTAAACTCGATAAAAAATTCTATCTTATCCATGCTCACTAGCGCTACGTAGTGATTGAACTCGGAACAATACTCTCCACTTTCTGACCTTAAGAACAACTTTTCTGAAGGCTCAAACTTTCTAGCTGGACTCCTATTTGCACCATTTCGACCAGGATGAATTCGGAAAGCTACATAGAGTTGCTAGATACCGTATTGATTCTTTTTACTGAAGACATTTTATTTATCAGAAAACTTCATGTTTCACCAGTATATTGCAGCAGTTCGTGTCAGCAAGAGATCTTTGGTAATGGTTTTCGTAACGAAGCATCAAGATTCTGAATTCGCTTGCCCGAAGTCTGAATCTAAATCCCATCGTTTACAAAGGTGGAACAGTTCGCAAACTAGAGCCTTCCGTTATAGAATCCAGGCTCTTAATTCCGTCTTAAACGCTACACAATCTCGTGAACTCCATACCAGACAAAATGTTTGAAACTATTCAGAAAAACGAGAAGCAAACCAAATCTTAACCATTATTTTTCACTACTTATTAATTATGTTTTATTGCGTACAGTGCGCTAAATTTAAATTATAATGTTTTGAAATTGGAAATATCTTCCCAGCATCATGGGATCCCAATTGTGAACAGCAGTTTCTGCTAGAAATTGCTTCACATCTTTGGTTCTAGCAAAAACTGCTGTTCAAAACGGGAAACCCATGATGTTGGGAAGATATTTCCAATTTCAAAACATTATTTTTCGGAAAAGTGATTGATTTGCATAATAAAGTCATACATTATTTTTGTTTGTTCTCAACCCAGCAAAATACGAACCTAACTCTGAAATTGGTATTTGCAAGAACTGATTTTCCAAGAATATGAAACTACTTTGAACCATTTGTGAATAGTTCATAATCAAAATTGTTCAAAAACATCTGTGTATTCAAACGAATTATCCTCTATATATTCTACAGTTTTCAAAACTTTCAATGATATGTTGAAAGTCAGAGGGAGTTGCAGCAATTCTTTAAACATGCTCCTATAAAATGAGCAATGTAAGCTGCTACCAACTGAAAGATTTCGCCCAACAAATGCGTTTGAACAATGTCATGCATGCATTTCTTTGAGTATCTGGAATTTGTGTATATCTAAGTTCTACTAAATGTATTGTGAGTTCAGCTCACGTTTGTTATATCCCTAAGTAATGTTTTACTAATGTCTAAATTGCAAAAACAAATTCAAGTTTTAAAATCGGCAATGTCCGCTGGAACTAGACAACTAGACAAGCTTAATTTACCTTAAAAAAAGGGTATTTTGTGGTGAAGAATCCTTCAAAGCTGAAAATGTTAGCCAATATTACCCATATAATTTAATTTGCATTGAAAAATTATTTCAACACAGACATATCTATAAATGTTTCCAACATTTTCTTTTCAACCAGTCATCGATGAAATAAAACGATTCTTGGGTATTTTACACTTGATCCGTTCCCGCCTAAAGACACATGTTTTCATTGCAATCGGCTCTATCGAACATAAGTGCCCATCTTATGATTAATCCGACTGTCTGTCTGCGCGTCGTCTGATGAGTTTATGTAAGATCGTTGCTGGCAGGACGCACCCCTTTCTGGCGCGTGGTCCACAAAAGACTGCACCGTCTCGACGACTTCCTCTCGGTTTTCGATTCTTGGCCAACCACTTATGGGATGACTTTGCATCACCAACTATGTGATAAATCAGATGGGAAAGCATAAATACACCCATCCAGACAAGCCAAGCGACATCCGCAACGAGCTAAAAATAAAACTTTTTTCCCATAAAAGGAAGTTCTGCCGTCGTAAAAAAAAAGACCAACAACTTTTTACCCACAGTACATCACACGATGCTATCTGGATCTGCTGGAAGGCACAAACCGCGCTGAAAGCTTCTTTGCCTACATGGAAAGAGTGAATGAATCTGATTTCGAGGGAAATAAAAACAGCCATTTGGCATCGAAGCAACATCAACCGCATCTTCACTTTAGTTGCACAGCATGACTCGTTGGACAACTTAAGAAAAAAAAAAAAAGGAGACGAAGACATCCTAATTGAGTATCAATTCAACGCTTTTTGAACGAATCACCGAAGGTTGTTTACCGTAGAAGACAGCAATGCATCTTTTTGTCGGGTTTAGTGATTCATTGATGTACAATATGAGTTACTGGAAACGATGGAATTGATGCAGAATGAGTCGTTTATGGATTTTGTTTATGGATGAGTCATTTGAGAGGAAATAAAAGTGCCGTTCATAACACCGATGTTAGTTTGTTTTTTACGGTCAAACAAAAAGTGTATGCAGTTCTATACCTACCAAAAACAAGAACGAATCAAACACATCATAATTCTTTCCAAAGGTCACCGTCTGGCTTGATTTCTCGAATGGTGCGAGATTCGTGACTGGCCACAATAAAAAAAAAACAATCCTATTATTATCGACCGGTCACCTTTCGGCACCCAAATAGAAAATGCCAACGTTTCGTCAAGTGAGCTCTAGTTCCATTCGGTATTAACATTCCCATGTCCACCGACTCCACTACCACACACGCCACCGGTTCCTGCCGCTAGGAAATAGACAGAAGAATCAAGGCTGAAAGGCATCCATCACAAATTCTTGACACGCAATCCACGATTAGACACATCTCGGCAGCCATGCGAGGCAACAAAACAAGAATTCGAACCTTTCCTCGTTCGCACAATGGACTATTCATTTGCAGGGTTCTAGTTAGTTCGCTCAACCACAGGTAGGTAGGTATTTTCTCCATAAAGATAACATTTTATAGCTGACGTGACATTGACATTTTTCTGCCCTGTGCTTTCGTTTCCCACCGCCTTTTCCCATGGCCTCCTCGCCGTATGCTAGACCGTCTGATAGAAACTATTGCAATTCCGGCATACCGCAATCAAAACAACTTTAACCGCTCGCCTTTCGACCGCCTAGTTGTCCACGTTTTAGTGTAAGGAGGAATATTAATCATGAACAAACAGTTAAAGTGCAGTTGGAATAATTTTCAGATTAAAATGATAATTTTCCTACTGTCGAATCGGAGGACCGGTACACCGGAGAAAATAGAATTGGGATTTTGCTGCTATTGAAAACAATGGAGAAAAAATCGCATCAAGCTTCCCCCCGGACGGTTCTTTTATTATTTGCAAATTAAAGTTTTTGTGAATTTGACTTCAGTGGTTTTGGTTTTGAATGTGGTGGCTAGGCTGCGAATGTCCTGTTAAGCAGGGGTTGGAGCCAAATGTTTTGCTGATTTCATCATATATGTAGCGGGATTAAATGACTAGATTTGAAATTAGGAATACACTGGAGTTCCCTGGATGCTCGTTTTACTAATAAAAACTATCATATAGAACTTAAAACCAGTACGGGATTTCAATTATTTTAATTGATTCTACTGGAAGTCAGTACACCCAAAAGTTTAAAAGATGGCAAATATGCGCTACGCAAATGTTGCAATTTTTGCAATCATATCTTGAGAAAGCTGATTCAGAAAAGGCAGTTTTGCCCATCTTGATCTACAAAGCGTTTTATGTCATAGGTTTATTTTAAAATGAGTCATCACCGGACTCCAATATCACACTCATCAACTAATACACTAGCCCACCTCACGTACAGATTGCATTTTTCGGAGCAAACTAGTGTGTTGCATTTTTGCCCCCAGCCAGTGTTGCATTTGTTCTTCAAGTTACGATTTATAACGGAACATTAAATAAAATCATGCGAAATCGCAATAACGTTTGCATTTAAAAAAATGGACAGAAATTGCCGATTTTTCATGGCTTTACCTTCACCCGCGCTGACAAAACTACCCATGCAGCATCAATCATAGTAACCCATGAGCCAGCAGACAAAATTTGACAGCTCTATCAGTCGAACTCTAACCGTGATGGCAAAAACAGTGAAGCAACTCCGTTCAGAAGTGTGCGCGTTCAAAGAACGGCACCCCGCCGCGTCGAAAACGGACATCGTGCGGCACTTTGTGGACGCCGGATATGCCCGTTCCAGCATCTACAACAGCTTGTCCTATTAGACAACAATCAGAGCATCGAAAGAAAGCCCGGTTCCGGAAGGCCGACGACCCTGAGCGACAAGAAGCTCCAAAGGATGCTGAAGAGGAAGACCGAGGGAAAAGTGGGTACATCGCTGCGTGCGCTTGGCCGGGAGTTCGGTTCAACCGGCCAAACAGTGAAAAAGTACCTGGCGAACATAAACATACATGTCAGGAAGCGGAAGTCGCGTCCACTGGTTTCGGAGCTGCAGTCAATGACGCAGCGGCTGAATAAGGTGGTCAGCTCGATTTTTCCGGCGAAGCGCAACTTGGTGATGGACGACGAGACCTATCTCACTCTAGATGGCAATGACTGGCAGGATACTTCGTATTTTACTTCCCCCATGAAGGAAATGAGCTCCGAGGTGAAGTTCATTTCACACACCAAGTTCCCTAATAAGGTGCTGCGGTGGCTGTCAATCAGCGAGAAACTCTTCTTTCGCTCCGGACTGGCCGTGAACGGGGAAATTTATAGCACGAAATGCCTGCCGGAAGTTGCGTCGTTCATCAAGAAATACCATAAGGGCGAAGACGCGGTTTTCTGGCCGGATCTGGCGTCGGCCCACTACTCGAAGCGATCGTTGGAGGAGATGAAGCGGCTGAATATCGATGTAATACCCAAGTCGGCGAACCCGCCCAACGTCCCCCAGTTGCGTCTTATCGAGAATTTCTGGGACAACCTGAAGCGTAAGATCTACTCCAACAATTTTGTCGCGAAAACTGAGGAGGAATTGATAAATAAAACGGAGAAAGAGCTCAAAAACGTGCCTACACGCATGTTTTCGTCCGGCATAGCGAAAGTTCCGGTTAACTGCCGGAAGGCCGCTCGCAAGGGCGTAGAATTTTTTTTGCAAGTTAGCTCAAATAATTACCTGCCATGGGAAATTTATCAAAATCAATTATCTGTCTTAGCTTTTTTTTTATCACCATCCGAAAAAAGTCAATTTTTTTAATTTTTTTAATGCAAACGTTGTAAGGAAGAGCACAGTTGTAACTGATCCTGACAGCTCAGCCGGGGTTCAAGGGGGGCTCGTCAGGCCGATTCTGTACAGATTGATTGGCAATGCTTGTAGAGGAAGGTATGGCTCCTTAGCCTTTCATATGTGGTTTGCCTGAGTCCGTATTATGTGACTCCGCTAAGTGATTGATCGAGGAGTGTCTTCGTGGAGATTATTGCGTGAAGAAACGTATCAGTTCTATTTCATGGTCACATGCAATGTCTTCAACATATTATTCCTCATCGTAGCTCCATTCATGAGGTGTGCGAACGTCAATGCTATGCTATGCTATGCTATACAGCAATTGAAAACTATGGATTCAATTACAGGTTAGTCTCCATTGATCGATGTATCAAATCATTGAAATATCTAACCATTTCAATGATTTGAGAAGGTTCGTCTCTCATGATTCTCACAAATCTCTCTATCTAAATCTTATCTCTATGATTCCTAGAATACATTCGGTAATAACTTCTTCTCCGTAAGTCGATGGCAGAATCCAGTTCTCACCTTTTTTTATTCGATTGAGCTCAACGATCGAGTCTTGCTTTGGATAAGTTATAAAAAAAATTCCTCCAAAAGTACTTATTGAATAGTAGTAGTGGGCTAATAAATTATAGTTCTGTAAGTCAATATTTCGTAACGTGATCGAGTGGTGGAAGTAAAGCTCAAGCCACATAAAATCTTACACACTGCTTTTTTTTTACAGTAGTGCTTGTAGTGGAAAATTCTGTAATGTTATGACAGTAGTTTGTTTTGGTTTTATGTCGTTTGTTTCTGCTGAAAGATACGCGCGGTTTCAAAAAATGTTGTGCTCTATGGAAACGGAAAGAAGAATACTTATTTTCGAAAAAAGCGTCTAAATCCGACGTGGTTATGTTAGAGTAAGCTCTAATGGGCCTCGACTGAGTACGCGTCGCAGTGATCGGCAATTGCATTGGAAAGTATTGAGAACAATCTGGGCTAACCCAGTACCTTCGGGTTATAGCCAGAAATTACAATGCCAATCACACTACCGTCCGGAGAATTTGTCTGCCGGAAGGCTGTTGTTTTTTTTATACATCATGAAGCCATGAGTACGAAATACAAAGCCAAACCGGACACTGGAGCAGAACCTAGTGGCCAAAACGCGTTCATAGTAAAGGGTGTTTCGATCAAAATTTGGTCGACTTAAACTTGACGCATTTCCTTTCACCGTGCATTAAAATATGTTGCACACCCCTCATTTTCAAGATGTGTGCGTGTAGCATCATGCCTTTATTTTGATTTTGAGATTAGCACTTCAGTTATCAATGTGTCGTCGAAGGAAGAGAAGCAAAGCATCAAAATTTTGCACGTGCATGGCGAAAATCCATACTACTCTCACGCCAAGTTGGCGAAATTGTTGAATGTGGCTAAATCAACTGTTACCAACGTATTAAAAGTGTTCGGAGAACGTTTTTCGACAGCCAGGAAAGCTACAGGGGGAAATCGGCTTTAAACAGCTTCCTGGACAGGAATTTTACACGGCAACCGGACGTGGAAAGGTGGCAGATATTTTCAAGCACATTAAACTGTCAAAGTACGCGAAGAAATATCTGGTGTGACGGGCCTTCTGTACCTGTGGCTTGAAGAGCAACGTTTACATTGCGACCGGAACCGTCAACCAGGAAATTTATCTGAGCGAGTGCCTACAAAAACGTCTACTGCCTTTCCTAAAGCGACACAATTGTTCCGTTCTATTTTGGCCGGATTTGGCATCTTTCCACTACTGAAAAAAGACCATGGAGTGGTATGCTGCCAACAACGTTCAAGTGGTGCACAAGAACAAGAGCCCTCCCAACACGACAGAGCTCCGCCCAATCGAACAATATTGGGCCATCGTCAAGCCGAACCTTAAGAAGACTCAAAGAGCTGTTGTGAGCGAGAAACAGTTCAAGGCAAACTGGCGTTCTGCGGCGAATAAAGTGGGCAAGGAGACTGTATAAAATCTTATGGCAGGTGTTAAACGAAAGACCCGGCAATTCGCATTCGGTAAAAAGGAAGCTTAGCTGAATATTTCTTCTGTATTCTGTATTAACTGAACTTGTAAAGGAAAAAGATTTTGACTTATTAATAAAAACTTTGATCGACTCACACACATTACTGTTTGACCATATTTTGATCGGAACACCCTTTAGTTGTAGCATAAAGTTCATACACCAAGGATGCTTGCTCATGGAAGGCGAAACATACATAAAGATGTAACGTAAACGTAAAGCGTAAACATTTAGGACTTAGAAACGGCCGTTACAAATAAATGTCTTTTTTGTCCTCTGCTTGGATGCCGAATGACAGCTATGTAGGAGAAGCAGAACCGCAGTTGTATTCAATAAATTTCAATTGAAAAATATTGATATTTACACGATCGTGTAAATTCGTATGATAAAGCATTGGAAAACGAGTGCGCTGTGATTTATTATTTTTGCAACATGGAGATATGTAAAAACCAATTCATTTGAACGTATTTTTCAATGTGTATCAATGCTCCGCTTTTGGGCACGGTTTTCAATTTAAAAATAGGGGGGGATTTGGCTTTTTTTGTGACGTTTAAGGGATTTTTTTGTTTTTTTTTGGGAATTGGGGGGGGGGGGGGCGGTGTGGTGGGGGGGGGGGGGGGGGGGGAAGGGGGGGGGGGGGGGGGGGGGGGGGGGGGGGAGGGGGGGTGGGGGGGTGGGGGGGGGGGGAGGGGGGGGGGGGGGGGGGGGGGGGGGGGGGGGGGGGGGGAAAGGGATCCCAAGTAACATTGCCAAAACCATCCAGCTTTATTAAGTTTTATTAAAGTTTTATGAAAGCCACTAATAATCAATTCGGCTTTATTATGGCAGCAAGATATGCCAATAGGTTTCAAATTTTAGTCAGGTTTATAAGAACCTACACAGCTTCTTTACAACGATCTTAAAACCTTGACTTCTAAAATTCCTTTTACTCCTATCAAAGGTTTTATTTTGACTTTATTAACTCATAAAATGCTGTTTTGAAATGCCGTTTTAGGACTCATTCATATTATCTTATTATGGTCAGTTGAAAAAGCATTTTAAAACCATTTTGCCTCCAGTAAATGCATTAAACGGCTAACTGGCATTGAGGAAAGCTACCAAGCGACCAGATAGTTTTATAGTAGCCATTGCTAAGATAAATTGGCTTTTTGGCAAAACTGTGATTTCTTGCAATCGCCATGTTGAAATATATGAAATAATTGAAATGTGAAAAAATAAATACACCAAATTTTAAATGTAATACAATTGAACTGTAGATCTGAGACAAACTTCGGTATTCGTTTAGATAACCTTATTGAATTCCATCAATTTTCAGGAGTTTCATGATTAATTTACGGAATATAATTCTTTCAATTTTGTTTTTGTTGTTGTAAACTCGCATAATTTCCAAGGCGCATTAATGTTCAGCTCTTATCGTGCCAATATTCACCATAAAATTGAATGCGCATATGATTTGGAGCATGATACGCTATAAAAAAACTCAATTTGTTTTATATATTTTGCTATCAATCATAATTTCCCGCAACAGAAGAACTTTTTTCTGAGCCATTATTTGCTGTTGAGTGAATCAGAAGAGCAACAAAGCAAAACAACAAAAACCAACCACGATATCGCCGTGAAGTTTGACAGCTGTGGCCATTCAGCCCTATGCTGGTTTTGATGGCGGCCAATAGGTTTTATGATGGTTCTCAAGTGGTCATAACATCTTTCACTAGAACATTTTCAAAATCTTTATGGTCTTAGAAAGGTTTTATTAATTTGTTTTCACAACCGTCTATAGAGTGGGCCACTTTGTACACATTTCGGCTTTAAAGATGCATAGAGGAGGTGTTGGTGGACAAAACAGTTTTGAATGTAGTGTCATCAACAAAGCCGGGAGGAGTGCTATATGGCTGGAATAGAACTGAAATTGTTACTTGGGATAAAATATACCAGTCTTCATTTATCATTTATGGTCCATGCATCAGTTTTTCATTAATGGTCCATGGCGGTACCAATGTGCACCGGCTTGGCCTTATTTTCGGTTTTGCTCCTCGTATACGATCTAGGTAGCATGTTTTCAGTGAAAAATGTGACATGAGAAAATAGAGAGAGGATAATGAATTATCGGCGAAAAAGGAGACATGAAAATGTGAACGGTTCGCTACTCATCGACAACCTGCTTGAGAGAGAGCATGGTTTTCACCCAGCTGAGTGAGAATTTCGATCTCTGATAATAAGTAACTCCTTGTAAGTAGTCTCAATAGCATCCTTAATGTTGGTATAAATCGGTATAAAAATAAATAGGATTGCACATTGAAAATGATTCACTACTGACTTCTGACATTCTGTTGGTTCTCTGTGCAACTTCTGTTAACGTGGATCAATCACAGAGTAGTAAGTGGTCAATATGTTCCTGCTCATTTTCATGCTCATGCTCAATAGCATCCTTACTGTTGGTTTAAATTGGTCCGAACCGGTTCTAAGGCTTTGTTGAAAATTGAATAAATTGAGTTTTCCCTATGAAAAACCATAATCACACCTTGTGAGTGGCCCCAACAGCATCCTTAATGTTGGTTTAAATCGATCCAAAGCGGTTATATGTATTATTGGTACCGATCCAAATCAGAAATCGGTCTAATGTATAAATAATTTACTAAACGTCGCGTGAATTCAGCGTGTCAATTTCCAAAACCAACCATGCTGCCATGCTGTTTTAGCACATTCCTACCCTTTCCATTCAGCTGGGACCAGCGCCTTGGTCTTGGATAAACAGTTCTTACACATTGAGGATGTATGTTATTTCCAAGCGTCATATGTTGGTTCTCTGTGTAATTACAGCTGATCTGATGCCCAATCAAGCTGCGAAAATGCATAATCTGTAATTTGACTTCTTAACATTTTGATTAGGCGAAACCTGTTCCGAGGTACAGCTGATATCATGCGTCCAGATTTTTAAATGACGATCACCTCAACGGCAATGATACAGTAAACGAACGGTAACATATTTAGGACTTTTGACGTAGGACTACGTCTTTGTTTTCAATATAGGGGTACACGTTGCTAGTACGAACATTTTCAGCGTCACGAAATATGCTTAGGTTTTGAAAGTTAATAACTAAGTCATTTCATGATCGATTTTTTCAAAATTTTTGCACCAATCGATTGCAAATCTTTCTACTCATTAATTTCATTATTATCAACTATTAATTTTAAACAAAAAACTATTGAAATTCTTATAAGATAAAAATGAATTTTTATCGAACTGACCCTTATAGACATTAGAAACTACTGAACCGACTGACGTACAAATTTGTATGCAGGGGCTTTTGGGACCAGGCAAGCTTTTTTATGATGGTTTAAAGACCCCCCCCCCCCTCCCTTTGGAATGGGGGGCTCTCATACAAATGAAACACAAAGTTCTGGCATAATTCAAGAACTAATCAAGAAAATGGAACCAAATTTGGCATGCACAAGTTTTTGAAGGCAAGAAAGGTTTCTATGGATATTTGAGACCCCTCCCACCATAAGAAAGGGGGGCTCCCAAAAATGAACTTCTGATAACTCGAGAACTAATCAAGTAAATGGAATAAAATTTGACATGTGGAAGTTTTTTGAAGTCAAGAAATGATTATTTGGAAGTTCGAGACCCCTCCCACTTCTAGAATGGGGGCTCCCATACAAATGAAACTGGATTTTTTGCATAACTCGAGAACTAACTAAGCAAATGGAACCAAATTTGGCATGCCGAAGTTTTTGAAGGCAAAAATTGTTTCTGCACTGGTTCGAGACCACATCCCCCCCCCCCCCCCCCCCCCTCTGGAAGGGGGATGCTTTCACACAAACGAAACTCAAAACTCAACCAAACATGAGAGTATATCATATTTATTATTCAATACATTATAAATGTTACATAATATGATTCAGATTTGCAAATCACTAAGAGTCGTTTGAGGTGTGCTTATTTGCAATCACAGTCCACTGTTTGATGGCATGTGATAATTTCTGTTTGATGGCATGTGAAGTGTAAAGTTCGTTGGTAATATTATCTTCGAATTCTAATCAGTGTTTAAAGGTGTTTCTTGCGTTCTAGTGCGATGGATAGAGTCCATACCATTTGATAAGAAACAAATTATTTTGAGGAAGTGTAAGTAAAATGTTGCAGCATATGGCTGCAAACTATATACGTGAGTTGCTCAAGCTTTAAGCTTCAGCTTCATGACGAAGTGAGGTGGCTGCACTAGCTGTTCCCCTGACCCCAAAACGGCCCCTTTCAAGGCCTCCAAAATAACTGGAAAAGAGAGTTGTTCAAAATGGGCGGTAGCGAAAAATATCGTATGTCGAAGCCATAGGTGTTTTCGACATTTGCACATTTTGCAGTGTTGTACACACATAGGCCTAGAAGAAATCGTATGCAATTGCAGGTAGATGAAGCCTGTCTCTTGGGTAAAAATGTCCCAAATGTCCACCCATATAAACAATTACCATTAGAAGCACCTAACCACCAATTCGGGTTATCATCCCAACTGTAACCGGTACGGTTAAACCATACACTAACTCTAAGACCAGTAGGTCCCTGAATGTAAATACGATTTTTTTCTTGGCTCAGTCAGTACTAGCACATCGGTCCCAAGCTCGGTCCCAAGCTTAATAATATGCCCCAGACAATGAACTCACACGAACACACGCTCTGATATTCTGTCAAAATAACACAGCAAATCGAAACAAAGGCGCATATATGTATTGGGTGTTTTTACGTTTAATCTCACCTCACTCTTTCTGGCACATGCAGAGGAATGATGGTTTGTTTTCCTCCAAAATATTTTCCTTCTTACTTGCACTCATGTGATCTAAATGGCGCTTTAGTGTGCGTGCGTTCAAGGTCACTTAGCCTAATATACTATAATTGTTATTTGTGTACACGGAGTAACGAATTATGATGATTTTTAGAAGGAAATATTTTCTCATCACCATAAAACTCTAGGAGTGGACAGTAATTTTCCTAGAATGAAAGATATGAAGAGAAAGTGTTGATAGTTCCGTTAGTATACGGCAGGCTGTGAAAAATTGAATAGAAGAAATTGAAATTGAGCTGAGGGCTATTTTGAAAAGTAGTACCCGGATCGCTACACACATTCGTCCCGATTTCGTTTACGTCGGGATCTTCAAGAAACATGAAGCCGTATATTCTGTTACTGGCCGTGAAGCATTGGCAATCTACTATGGGATCAACAAGCTCAACAACTACCTATTTGGTTGACATTTTGAACTTATGATGGACCATAAGCCATTGACTGGTTTGTTCAGTCCAAAAGCTATTCGATTACAACGATGGGCTGCTTTTCTGACAAAATTGAGATTCATCACGTCAAGGGTGCACACAATGTTCTGAGAATTTCTGTCAAATTTATAAGTAAGCATAAGTTTCTTGAATTTTATGGAGATTGAACCACGTTCTCTAGTGGAAAGGTAGAAAATGGTGTAAGCAGAATTAGAGCTAATTAATCGTGTTGTTGGTACGTCCAAACCACGTGGGCAACAACAGTACAGGAAGAAGACTTGAATGTATTCTATCAGATACGAGATGATGTCAAGCGTAAAAAA